>OZ012661.1:98662945-99154466 GCA_963942545.1 Oxycera nigricornis
GCTCATCATAATTTCTCATTATCGAGTTTCCATCCATACGAGAACTACACAATAAAACTGCAGGTATTCCAGACAATCTCGTCATACCCCCTTCGGTGATCTCACATTTCTCTCCCCCTTTCATTTGGCCTTTGATTACACTCGCAAACGGTGAACAATTCCCAAATAAGGTATTTTCACCGAGAAAAAACTAGTTTTCCTTCAAAATTCAAAGGTAACCGTGAAGAGCATAAAAAATGTCTGATGACCTGATTAATATCAGGACGTTTTCATTATATAGCGATTTGGCTCGCAAAAAGAATTGCTTTTTCCATAGAAAATCAGAAAATTTGAAAAAATTGACAAGCAAATGGGTTTGTGTCAGTCGACATACTCATACCTGGTCCTTCATATGCCATAAAATGATTACTACCCCAAATACTGCAATCTATTTTTTTTGGACTCTGAAGTTTTTTGTGCGAGGACATGTCGGCTTTGTTGAAATTTTGTAAAAACGATACACCTATGTAAGTTGGTGTGTCCCGAAATAGGGGAACTCATGGAACTGTGCGAGGGGTTGTCTCGGTGTGCTCGAGTGTTTTTGGTTTTTGAGAATAATAGCGAGAAATCAGTAAAAATCGAATTCTAGGGATACTTTTTTCATGATTTTCTGTCAATTCTTGTGTAATGTAGATGCAATATATTTGGCGGGCCTTTTTTTTCGTCGAAAATTCTAATTTCGTACAAGCACAATTTTCGTGTTCAGGTTTTGAATCATTTTTTGTAACGAACTTTCTCACGATTTTCACAGATTTTTTTTTCGTATCAGAGTTTAGATGAACATGGTGGTGCAATTTTTTAAGGATGATTGGTTCCGTTTTGAGAAGGGGGTCAATTTCATGTGTTGCTGATGCGTTTTCTTGGTTGAAAATTTGCTTGTTTCGAGAGAAATTTAAATAGACAAGTAGAATTTCGTTGCGTAAGGGTAAATCGTTTGGTGAGTTTTATATTTTCTATTGTTCAATGCGCTTTCAATTAGACGTGTTTTACGAAAAATGGGTACGTACATACATAGGAAGGGAAAATGTGGGTTTTACGTAGTGCGCCGATTTGGAAACAAAGTATATTTTGTAACGGTTTTAGATGTAATTGAATGTTTTTCGGATGCTGGTTGCTTGTGTTGCGTTAATACATACGGTATAGTCTCTTTGAACTTCACGACAGAAATCGTTCGTTTTTTGGCTTGGTGTGGATTACACTCAAACCATGAGACTTTAAATTATACTTCACACAATAAAATTTGCGATTTGTCTTCTATTGACGAGAAATTGCAGCGGAATTTTAGATTAGTGAGCCATGCAACCTTCATTAGATGTTCTTGTGCATCACGTATGTACAGAAATTTATTTGTATTTTCATAGAAGATTTACTGAAAATATTTTTGATTGAATAAAAATTACGAAGGTTTTTTTGTATGCACTATATAGCAGAATTTTTTCAACCTTCTTAATTATGAAAAAATTGGAATATATAAATGATACCGTTTCAAATAGCTTTTTTAAATATCTTGCTTAGCAAGTATCTATAAAATTTCAGCACGATATTTTTATAAAGTAACTTTTGGTGGGTTAGTTATTTCGAAATTTTCGCAAAACATGCACGAAATTGAGTGATTGATATTTAAAGTTTTTAATCGAAATAATTTAAGCGGATTTTAGAAACAATTTTTCTGTAGTTTTTGAAGTGTTTTCAGAGAAATAATTCCGGAGCGAAGTCTTAGAAAAAATTGTTTTCCTAGAAAATGCAATGTAACAAATGACGTGTGTGATTTTCGGTAGCTTTCGAATGAATCCTTTGAAATCAAATAGTTTTTAATAGCGCCAAATACCCCTTTTTGTATAATCAATTAATCAAATTAAATTTGAAATCATATCATAGAAGTAATTCGCAAAAATTTCATCCCAACATTATCATATTAATTCAATGAGAAATTTTCCCTTTCAGTCCATTCTTTTTTTAAATTGTTGAATCGTCTAAGTAATTTACAACGGCTCTATTTTAAATTTCAATTTGGATTGCTATAGCGAACACATCTAAAGATTTTCATTTCCTTTTTGCCTTTTGTTATCCTAGAAAAAAACTTCCGGCATAGTATCTTTACTAGTTATATCAGCATTTAAATATGATTTTTCTCTTCCTGTTCAATATCATTTGCAATTCAACGCAAGACTCTAAAGGGATGGTGATTTCTTTTAAAAAAATAAACAGGCTTTTAAAACTCCTTCCTGACCTTTCCTCTACTTGATGGCATTTCCTTTTTTTCTGCTAAAACTGAATGGAAACCACTTTGAAAGTCCTTTTTACTTGGGGTCAATATGCAATCGCCAGGAAATTGAAAAAGACTGTTTTGAATTTCAAATTGTGAACCAAATGTTTGCTCACACACTTGAAACTCTTGAATTCGTCTAATTTTCCCGATAGTCAGAAATATTCCGAAGGGTTTGATGAATCTGGAGCTGAAGAAATGTAAAGTTGTCGAAAATAAAGTGGATTCTTGATGGGTGGAGGCGACGAATGATCAACCTGATAAGGAAATAATAAAGAATTTTTGCACTTACCTTTCGTTAGACAATCTTCTTCGAATTTTGAAGTGATGTAGTCTCCCTCGCCGATTAATTTAGGACTCTTTATGAGTTCATCTTGAGTCTGATGATTTTCATTTGGGAAAACACGTATCAGTTCCAGCCTCTGTTTCTGTTGTTGTAATTGATGCTCCCGTATGAGACGGTCTCGCTCGTGAAAATGAGAAGCCAGAAAGTTCCTATCATGCTCAGAACTCCTCAACAATGCCGGCGAGAGCATTTCCAAGGTGATGGGGTTGCTGGGAAAGCACGGTGACAACTTTTCCGTTTCGCCTTGCGAGTGGGGAGCCAATGCATTAGGGCGCACGTTGTGCGTGGATAACAGGGGAGCTGGCGATGTTGTGCGGGGATTTGTCGTGGTGATGGGAGTCTGCATGAGAAGGCCACGGGTAAGAGGGTTAGTCGTGGTAGCACTTGTCGTCAAATTAACAGATGATGGGGTGGTTTCGTGCTGCTGGAATACTAATTCGTGGAAGGGCAGCGAGGAATTAATGCCGCCCAGCGGAGGAATACAGTTCGGTCCTTTTGGAGATGGTACCTTGTGTGGGGGCATTAGAAGAAAGTGGGAAGGTGTCGAGGAGTTGAAGGTGAGTGGTGTTGCTGGACAAGATAGGGGTGAATTGGGTGGCGTTACGTTCTGTGGCGGATACGTGGGCAACCTTTGATGAGGCGATATAAATGTTGCCGGTGGTGATATTTTGGCACTTGCAGAGTATGATGGCATTGTAAGCCGTTGGAACTGAGACTCATGGTGTCCCTGATACTGGTGAGTATGAACTGATTGTTCTTGTTGAATGGTTTGTTGTGTCTGGTGTACTGTTGACGAGGTCGTTGCCGTCACCACTGCTGGCAGGCTGAATGGTGGCGGCGTTGCTGATTGCGGCAGTAGTAGGCGCCATTGTTCGTCATCTCGCCGTCTCATGAAGTCTATAGAAAGCCAACTTTTATCTAGAATAGAAAGAATATCAAGTTTGTCGGGTTTGATTGAATGGTAATTTTCAAAAACATTAACTATTTCAAAAATATTTCAAATATTTTTCGACTATTAAAGAACCTGTGGTATCGTTACTGCCGCCTCATAAATAAAAGCCATAATTAAACCCACGTGTCACCTAGACACGCGTCGAATAGCCTCAAGGGTGCCAAGTTTGGGCCGAATTCAGACACCAGCGAGTGAAACTTCTAAGATATAAGGTACAACCCTTTTGGAAATCGTCTCTCACAGGATATACGATGCCTTTTACCCCTATATCGAAACCAGACGCAGCGATTCCTACAAATCTAATCCTGACAAGCAAAGAAAAGGGTTCGATATAGTACAATGAAGACACACATTTCGATCGCAAGGAACATACCAAAAAAATATTCTTTTCAATACAATCAAAATAAAAAATTTAAAGGATATTGGATTTTTTCTTCAAGATTTACGCCTGCTTGAATCAAAGAGTGAACGCACATGCTCAGCAACTAGAAAGTGAAAAATCATTGAAGGTAAGGTGAGGGATCAGTGAAAAAAAGAAACCCGAATAAACTGATCATTTGTTGTTGAATATCGTCCTGAATTTTTTTAAGATGAGTTTTTCATCGTTTTAAGTAAAGCTTTATTGAGCCGTTGGCGTAAACCGGATAGAAGTAATCTTAAACTGTTGTATTACGGAAAATTTCAATGATGATGTAACGTGTGTACTATAAAGGCAACAAAAAAGACGGATTAAATAGAAAAGGATTGATCAGTAAGGCATACGTTGGCAAGAACTTGCCAAAACACACTCTTTTATTAGCGGTTAGTCTTAGTCGATGGAGAGGGCATCAAGATCAGCACAGACAATAGTTATGGGCATTGAAGACCATCTGCAACTCATGTTATGATGCAATGCTGATGCAACAGATTAAGCCTGAAAGTGATTTGAGATTTGTGAAAATAGAAATTGTTATCATTGGATAAGCCTACCTCGCCCTGAGCAATGGTACGAGGAGCAAACATTTTCAATATTTTTTTTTATTTAACTCGATTCACGTTCTTCGATCTCCTCAACAATATGCATAAATGTACTATACATATTCATTTCACTGATAGGTTTATCACTAAATCATATTTATTTCAAAATATCAGGCCTAGTTTCATCGATATCTGGGCTAAAGATATCAACACATAAACATGGTATAACGTCTTAAGGTGTGACCGATAAAGTTCAACTGAAGAAAATCGAAGTAAATCGGTATTGTGATGTGCGATGGTGTCGTTGGCCTGATAATAAAACTGTTTGTTTCGTTATGATACATATGCATCATGAAGAAGGTGAAAAATTCTTATCTGGAATATTGAAGACGTTTGTATGTTAATTATTGCTACATATTAATGCACTTTGCGGCATGGGAAAAGTGAACAAGAGTTGTTAGAAATGTTATCGTTCGTCGGTGCTTTGCATGTTGTTGTTTTCTGTCAATGGAAAACTAATGAAAATGTTTTCTGTTATGAATAATGAGTATTCGTGGTATTTATGTACGATGCAGGAACTTGAATTATAAATTCTTAAGTTTTTGATTTCAAAACTGGATGTTTCGAAGAGTTTTTAATAGATGAATTTTTGTTTTTCGTTGAAGTAAATTGATTTTTTCCGTGTGTCCGTATTTGTTCGGGGAATACCCGCGGTTGAGTGAATATATTTAAATTCTTTTGCAACTGGTGCTAAATCAGTCAATGTTGTTGAATCCATTTTCTGCATAAAACTTGCAAATGGTGAAAAAATCTACGCCAATCCAATTTTCACGTTGATTGACTACGTTTCGCCAATGAACTATACTTTGGAAAATACCGATTGAAAATATAATTGATTTATTTCCACTCAGGTCTTATAATCCATTGTACTGATTTTAAATAGCATTGAAAATAAACAACAGTATTTATTCATTCCACGTTTTATGAGCTGAATTCGGGTTGAAAAAGAATTTATCATGAATAACTAAGAACAATTGGTTCGTTACTCTAAAAATGTGGAGAAAACTTCGAATGCAAGTATCGCAAGAGAAAATTAAACCTAGGAAATGATTTAAACCCAACTTTTAAATGGGATGAAGTCAGCTACAACATTTTTCGAGATTTGATATAACATAGCAACATATATACGTAATATGTTATGTATATTGAAATAAAGCTACTAGTATTATTTAGATAAAAATAACAATATAAGAAGTAATAATTTGGTGTAAGCTGTGTTAAAATATGCAAATTGCTATTTTCCTACCTGGCATGTTGTCTGGAAAAGATTCCCATGAATAATGTTTACTTCCCCATTAAAAATTTAATGTTAAATAGCAAGGATATTAAGTGTTTAGTTTAGTTTGTCGTTCTTATTGTTTGTCCGACCATGCAGCGAAGAAAGCAATTTAAATATATTGCGTTCATATTCGCTGAAATATCTTTGATAAAATTCTAAAATAGAAAAATGTTTCCTTATATTATTGTTATTTATTATGCTATCAACATTCAAACAATGAACAAACTATTACTGCGATCAAGATTGCCATCCTAAGATGACTTATGCGAAATAATTCAAACAGATTGCGGGTTCATGATTCGTCTAGGCCTTTCTTGATCGTAGAGTAGCCATTATCCGTGCATGCTTACCGCTTTCCGTGCAAACTAATTACGCACGTTCAATCAGCAAAAGAGAAAAGGCGATGTTGCGATGATCGCAACAATTCCCCGGCAAAATGGTTTTCGAGTATAATATTCACTTGTTCACCTGTTGCAGCCAGGCTTGCGAGGAACATAGCAAAAAGACAACTTCGAACAAGTTGCAAACATTGAGCCGAACCGATCTTCTTCGCCATGCATATTTTACAAAAGAGCTGTGCTTGATGATATTCAAACGAAGGAAAGGTTGCAATCATGGAGCGAGTGCTGTTTTATTTTAAAGAGGTCTTATCTCATAATTGGATTAATGAAAATTCGTGAGGTTTTTTCCAGGAGACGGGCAGCCGATTACTTTGCGTCGGCCTTATTCATTTCGTTGATGTAATCGTATCATACTACTTTGGCTGGAAGTGCATACAGTTTATGTCCTTTCCACCATCTACTCTGCCGCGCCGAGGTTAGATGGAACTTGGTCTCGTTAACCCTTTGAAGATCAGCCAGTGGTTTTCTGCGACGTGTAAACAAAATCTTGCTGCTGGTTTCAACTCACAATGAGAGTTTACCTCTCTACCGAGATCAACCGGAAATCAGAATACTTCAAATGCCTCGATGGGTTAATAGGAAACTCTTAAGCCAGCCTCAATTCATAACCATGTACTATGTCAGATAAAATAATTATATGCCAAAGCCAAGTAAATTTCGAAATGCAAAATAACCAGAGAACGTTCCCGTAAAATGGCACAATGGATGCCAAGATGGTCTCGGCAAGGCACTCAGGATCGTCCCAGCGCTGCCTGGTGCTGCTCTGCAGGAATGGGGCTCCGGTAAACAGGTCGGCGTAGCATGGAGCTTCGCGGACGTGCATAGCCGCCGATCAATTATGCGTGAAATATGAAAATGATCAGAATGCAGACACTCAGGTGGAGCAACAGGTACCCTACTGGATCGTGTTACGTTCACCATTATTATGTTGCGGGCGAGGACGCCGGCGAGCACCCAGGCGAAGCATTGATCGAGAGTGTGCAACATCAATTTAAATATCGCACAACAACTGGCTCGCCGAAGTTAGTTCAAGTGGCGGTTATCTAAATTGCGTTTAAGGAGTTTCTGCTGCGGTCCTTTTCCCATAACATTCATTTTAGTAATTTTAATTAAAAGCGCAATTTCAATATCAAGCTTTGAATGAGGGGTGGAAGATTGGCTCGCATTTTGATTCTTGGGTGGAGATTTATGAACAGCAAAGATTACACGATCGCAATTTTCTGTTGGGTTTGAAATGGGGAGTTTGTTGCAAATGCTGTTACAGAATTGGGCAAGAGAGGCAGGCAGAAGATAATATGGAAATTGGTAGTTTGCATTTATGTTTAGCCATAAGATAAACATTCGTGGCGATACCAAAGCTAATTTTGTTGCAGTCTAGTTGTATGCAAACGAATTCGATGGTGGAATCAAATAGCACAGAATCTCTGCAATAAGTTTCATTGAATTCTAGGAACTATTTTGTTGGAAGCCTTTGCGAGATCAATTCATCCTGTTAAACAAAAATCCATTATTGTATTCCATTATGTCTTCATGTTTGAGCTCCAAAGATAAATATCATACAAAGTCATTAAAAATAATGCATAAAATAATAATCAAGGATTGTAACGCTTACATTCTACGTCATAAATAAAATGGAGATTATCGAAATTCCTGCGAACCAATTCCACCACTCTAGATTGGAACGAAATACGGAATAATGGTCAAATATTTATAAAGCAAATTTCAAAATTAAAATGCATGGCGCGAAAAGGTTTCCACACAGAATTTCAACGAAACTATTCTGATGAAAATTTATTTTTCCGTATTAAAAATTAAATAAAAATTATAGAAAAACAAAATTGAATCTTTTGAGGAATCTTTCAAACTATTATCTATGAGATTATTTTTATATTCACCATGAAATTTCATCATAAAATATTTTCAGTGAAATTTTCCTATTGTTTCTTGTATTTTATCGAAAAATTCTTTTCTTAAAAATTGCACACAAACTCTTTCTACATTTGTTGTTTTCAATTTTGTTACATGTATTTTTGTGGTATCTTTCCCAGCAGTTTATTCATTTATTCCGGGTAATTTTAATGTAATAGCATTGGAATCAATAAATTACCATTTTTTTAGTTACAATAAATTATTTTATTCGCAAAAATGCGGATAATATATTAGAGTCAAATTGAAAATCACTGTTCCAATTTTCCTTAGGAAACATTCTTTTAAGCATAAGACCTTTATTAAAAATAAATACAATATTATTTTCGAACAAATTAATAAGAAACTATGATAATTATGAGAATTTCAAAGAATGTCATGTTTAATTTACTTATTTTTCGTGTGCTCACTTTTTTCAAGTTGGGTCACTTTTAAAATATTTTAGAAACGTCGAATTTCAAGGAATTTTTGTGTTTTGATAGATATTTATTTCTGAAGACTATTTCTGTGTATAAATTGTATTTAAATTTTGTATGGAAAAATTTTGTCAAATGAAATCATCAAATTTGAATTAAAATTGTTTGCTTTTCCCTTTTTATAGTCTGTAACAACATATGCTGATCTCCGCTCGGCTAAACAACACACAGCAAACTTTACACCCGTTTTTCTGAACATCATTTGTCGTGAACAGGATAACTAAAAAACTAAATAACTGAAAGAAATGAATAGAACGTTTCGAATCGTAGCCTTATTTCAAATAAAATAACATTTCCAAAAGCAACAATAAAAATCGCCAAAATTTCATAAAGAATCGAAAATTTGCTTCCAAACATGCATTCTTTTTTGAAGTTTTACTTTTGTTTAATTTTTCTCATTAAAACTTGTGGGTCCAAAAAATCTAAAACAAATCAACCCAGCAGATGCTAGGCTGTATACCATGAAACAACTCGGCCAGAGACCGCCTTTCATGAAAATATCAACCAAAAAATTAATTACTTTTTAAGAAGTTGAATCATGTAATAGTATTTAAAAAATTTTTGTCACGAATAATGTCGACACAAAAAAAATTAAATTTTTGAAATTCAATATATTCCTTATTGATGTATTCATATTTCTCATTAATGATCACTTTCACACGGTTCTTAACCATTTCTTTCATAGCTAATGCTACTTCAAATATCAAAGGTATAAAAAAGGATACATCGGGTAGGATAATCGTCAACTTCCTGATGTATTCTCGAAAAACTCACTTTAAACTCCCCTGATCCTATAATTATATTCAAAATCAATCAATTATGACTAAGGTGATTCTACCCAAATGATATTCTTCAAATAACTTCTCAATTCCTGGTACTCCTGGCACAACCGCCTCATTCTCCCACACATACTGCAGCAGCAGATCGAGTTCCATTAGAATACCAAAAGCAATTCATTTCGAACCTAGTGATTATCGTTACCGACCGGCAAAAAACAAATCTGCGCCACATATCTATAAGTCGCATGGATGAATTTTTTCCTCGGAGTCCATCACTTTATACACCTCCTTCGAAATTACCATCTTTAAGATGCAAACTATGCTCCTTTCCAGCTATGCGGTCTTAAAAAGTCAAATGGAATCGCATCCTGGTTTCAATCTTTAGTTGGAAAAAAATTAGACGGCAAACCTGACCAAATCGGTCAGGTAAGGTGGCGAATTTTTATTCACAACACAGGTAGAGATCAGACTGTTGGCGCCCTTTCTTGTACCATAATTTCCATGTATCTAAGATCATCATCGAAATAGAAGTGTCCTTTTCCCTTAGTCTTTTAGAATTATACTTTGAAAAAATTTGAAGGGACAGCAGATATTATCTATTGTAGGGAAACGTGACGACTAATATGTTATGGACTAGGACGTTAGTCTTCGAAGAAAATGCGATGATCATCATTTGATTTTTTGACCACACGGAAGGTTGTGGAAAAGTATTAAAATGAGAATCTTAAGTAGTATTGTGAGTGATGTGCAAAATAAAGTGTGATTTTCAAGTTTTATTTTACATCAAAACTATGGGTCATTTAGTCATATTGCCTTTTTGAGGTAAAAAACTGAAAAATAGTTTATCAGAAGAGCATTAGGGTCACTGAAAGTAAACGATCAGCAGGTACAACAAAATAATTAACAGCGATTCTACACTATGAAGGTGCGCTTGGGTAGACTTCGCGAGCAACGGCTTTATCTCCATATCTCACACTTCCGACATAACGATCGCAGTTTAGATCCAGATTACCGTGCGATAATCTTGGAAAATCAGCGGAGGCAACCAACAACCTAATTAGGACTTGATTTCACGATTTTGCCATCGCGTATGTGCCTTTGATAGTCATTATTACGCATATGAGTATGCGGCTGGCGCTAAAGCACGTCTTTGCACGATAGACGTGGCCAAGAAAGACATCTCACGACGGCCATTAGCCTACCATCGTCGTCAGCCACCCCCGATTGAGCTCCATCCAGACAAGCTGAAGTCCGTCGACTTCTCTGCACCACAAATTCTGATCAGCCTGGCTCGGGCTATACTCGTATAAACGTTCATGCAGAATAATAGCCACCCGTCCGTGTTCATGCAAAACGACAGTGACTGTAGAGGCTACGGTGGTTGCAACTTGCATCCCAAGTGATAAACTTGGTAACGATGCCAGAACAGTAGGTACAACGTTGTTTGCCATGCACTGTAATTTTTATGGGTCCATAAAACAATGAAAATTGCATCAATTTCCAGCGAACATGGCGCATATTCGGGGCACGAAAATTGCACTTTTCCCTAGCTGAACTGGAGAGATACAACGAATGTGAGACGAGTAGCGTGCAGACGCAAGGATATAAAAAGTAATGAAGTCGGACTGCATTGGAAAACGACGAAAAAATGCAAAATGTTATCATTGTTTCGTTTTGTAAACTATAACTCAAAGATCTTAATTAATGTATTGAATCATTCAGTTAATTACCACCACAATTGCTTAATTGGCGTTGTTCTTAGATGGTATTCTTGTTTACTTTGCTCTTTAGGTGTATTTGTTCGAGCTTTAGGGTGTGGTTTGAGTTTAATATCACAAATGAATACTAAAGTTTATAACCGATACTTGAAGAGCGCAGTTTCAAACGATATATGGAATAATCGAATCTATATGCAACATTGAACCTGATTGTTTTTTAATTTGCTATGCGATGAATCGAAAACTAAAGTAAAAGCAGAACTTTTTTTTAAAAAAATATGATGTGAAGCTATGATAGCCAATACTTTGCTTTGGAATTCTGTCCTTAGAATGATATACTTACGTAGATTCAAAAATAATTTTCAAAATTGTAGTCGTGACTTTTGCAAAGATTTTTTTTAGTAAGCAAAATAAGCGAAAACTGCATGAATTATTTTGACTCCTAATAAGAATTTACTGGTATCCATAACTAAGCGCATCAGCGAACCGAAACGTTTCATCACTAATCAATATTTTTTAAATATCTTTCAAAAGCCTTTGTTGAGAAAATGTGATTGGTATTCAAAAGTGCGAAGATCTAATTATCTACTTAATATAAAGTGTGAATGTTTTATATTCATTTTCGAAATTCTAGTGAATTTCACCATTTCTTTAGTGTGCCTACAATTTGTCTTATCTTTTTTATTGAGTCCGGTAAAGTAGACTTTTGATAGCACGTCAACTATTTTATTTATATTCTCCAGTTGGCTATAAGACCGTCACCTTTTGTTTAAAATAGTTGTTTAAGAAAGATGTAAAATGTCATGAGTCTCACTCTACATTAAAGGCATTTCTTTTAGAATGTATATATCTCTAAGTATAAGGAACGGATCTACTTAAGGGCTTAAGGGCATCGTGGACACAAGGAACCCCCAGCCCTCTTTGAAAACAATAGACAATATGATGTTTTAAAGTAAAATATGTAAAATTAAAATAAAATTTAATGATAAGATTGGTAAACCTGCAATCGATAAACCCGTCTATCGAACGAAACGGGGAATTCTCCGTCGCTTTTATTACTGGGAGTTCCCGCAACATATCACCCGACGTAATTTTGTTATTTACCTATTCCGCACAATTCTGTACTTGACGTACTTGTCTTCAAAGTGCAGTGTTAACCTGGCTGTGCATTTGATAGAACTGCATTTAGTGGGTGTTCAGTTTATTAATAACAAGTGATATCATAAAAGTTATACAGACATATGTAAAGAACGGGCCTCTCCCTTATCTTACTTAAAATTGAAAGTAAGCAGCATAAGAAACTACAGTCTAAGCCAGAGTCTCGCAACTCTGCAGTGAAATTTTTATGCTAATTTGTGAGAAGAAACATGTTGATGTTTTCCCAAAATGCTATATCATCTTAAAGATTTTTTTGACATTGTCACTCACTAGCTGTGAAGCGGAGCGCTCGTTCTCCAGAATGTCGTATATAGAAAACAAATATAAAACAACAAAGTTAAACAATCAACTAAATAATTTTTCAATTCTTGCCATAATTTTAAGGGGTCTACCCTCTTTATAATTTTCAAAAAATCGATTATTGCATTATCGCATTTCTGGAAAGTGTGTATACAGAAATATCATATTGAAATTTTTAGTATGGGTTTGAACCTCCTTGTCTAGTCGACAACTTCGCCTACTAGTGTGCTTTTTGGTTTGCAATTTGCTAACACTATGTTTGCACATTAATGGAAGTTATTGTTTCTAAGCTTATAGCCCGATATATTGTTGAAATGGGAAGTGTGGTTCGGGTGCTGTCATTTATCATCCGCCAATCGTGGTCGTGCTGTCTGGTGGCGGATGGTAAATGACAGCACCTGAAGAGGATGCCGTCCGACACCCGGCAACCAAACTTCCCATTTGAATCATATTGAATTTTTATAAAGATCGGAGCAGTCTAACTGTATTTTGGGCAACTTTCACTTTGTCACCCAAGCGCAATTTTTCATTAGAAAAAAACTTTAACCGCGTTTTTCTCCAAACAACGATTTTCGACGCCGCGTTGATGAAATCTCGGGAACTACTGAACCGATTCGCACCAAATTTTTACCAAACATTCTTTATGACTGCAGCGGTATAGTGCGAATAGGACGTTTTAAAATTTTGATTTTAATTTTTTTTGGCCAAAAACGGTGAAAAAACATGATTTTTCGGAATTTTTCGAAAAATGACCGCCATTTTGTTAGTCTCGCAAAAATCAAAAAATCGCCATATACGCGCTATAACTATTAACATACTGAACGTAAAACTATTTGATTTTTCTGTTTCAGATCGACCATCTCGAAAATTTCATCAACGTCGCACACCTCTCTCGTTTTTTCGATATTTGTTCAACCGCATTTTCATTGATAAAACCTCACATAAATGAATAAAAGTAAAGTTATTTTTTGTGTATTTCGGGACTGTTTTATTGATCAATATTTATAATTGAAACCTATCTAAAAAATATTGAAAGTAACCCGTTTTTACACTGCCAAAAGAGAGTAGACCCCTTAACAAAGACATTGTAAATTGTTAATAGCAAATAAAAGAATTTGCAGCACACTGTCATAAATAGGTACGATTACAGTTGCTATTTGTATGTAATACTAAAACACTTAATTATATTAAATAAATGAAATGTTCTATTGTCCCATTTTTTTTTCAATTTTTCCTATTACGTACATTGTTATAGGAAACAGTTTCTTGACGGAATGACAGTTAATTGAATAATTAGTAGGCCCCTGTTGAGTATAAGCCCAGGACCCCACAAGTTCACGATCCGCCCCTGCTAACTATCACAAGAAGCTATCTACGCTGAAATTTACTTCAATATCCGAAATCTTGATATTTGCCCAACATTTGCTTGTTTGTTTTATTTTGACCAGCAATAATTTGTCAAAAAACTGCTCAATAAAGTTTGACTGTATATTTTAGCCATAAAAAAAGAATTATTGCATGAGAGAACCATATCTTGAGGAACATATTTTGCAATGTTGAAATTTCACATCACCATCAAAGAGAGTCTGCAAAAAGTGTATTAAATTTATCACAATGCTCAGCCAATGTGCCGTTATAAGTTATTTAATCGCGCTACCGGTGAAACTAATAATGTGCCAGTAAAAAATCACTGAACTCCATACACGCGACCGAAAAATGCGACATCGTCGTCAACGGTCTAATCAAAATGCATACCGAAAAACATTTAATAATCTATGGTTTCGGGGAAATCTAATAATCAAAATCACGCGATCTTCAAGATATGACCGCGCACACGTCAAGCATATAAGCATTCAGATTAAGGCTGGGGGTATGCAATGATCATTGCGATCCAATGCGAAAAAAGGCACAAGAGCCATTGATATGTGTAATCAAGGTGAAATAAAACCCTGCCGGCGTAATACGCTAATGTCGTCTGCCTCTATTGATTAGGCCACCGTTTCCGCAAGTAAAAATGTTGACGAAAACTGAACGGGTCGTGTGTGCTCATGGCGTGGAGCGTAAACGGTTTTATGAATGAATGGACGAACCAACGATGTGTGCAATTGACGGACGTCGTTTGACGACGCATTGCGACACGACAAGAAAATAGATATGCGACCAACACCTTGATGGCCGCGGCCGGCCCACCAGGTGGATGGCTTTCACCGAAAATGTGCATTAGATGCGCGAATGAATGAATATTCGGGATGGGGCACCGGAAAGCGGGTAATTACAGACCAAGTGGATTAGGGTCATGTGGATGGCCAGCGGATATGTTGCATATGCTGAGGGACAGTGGTTTCATCAAGCCAGGCAACTTCAGCATAGAAATAATATTGATGTGGATCGCAAAACAGTAATTCTGCTTGCATGATCCAACAACAGGTAATCCACAAGCTATATGAGCCAATGAATAGTCATTAATCAGAAATCAAGGAGGCAGAACCAATAAAAACAATAAATAACCGCTATTCAAATAAATAATATCATCACCCCATTAAAAGGCAATTGCCGCTAAGCTATAAACAGGAACATTCTCATTCTTGAATAACTTCCGTAACTTCATCACATTCCATTCAATTCACTCGGAATCAATTCAGTTCAGCCAACAACTGCTTCCTTGTGTTCATTTATCAACAAGTAACCAGTTATTGTTGTCGTCAAACGATATTGCTCTTTCCCCAAAAGCGTCTTTTAGGCGCACCATCCTATGATAAAGGACGTGCCGCCAAAGTTAAGTGTATGCACCCTTGACATGCTCAACCCTTTGCTGCAATCATTGATGGAATGTGTTCCGTTCTGCGTGCAGGGTGAGAGTGTTTTTGGAGGCACCCTTCGGTAGTTGAATTTAGATATTAAAAAGATAAGCAGCTATAACCACATCATCGTCAACGCTATCCTGCTCACCAAGTGCTTAGGGAAAGGGTTAGAAAGATAACCCTTTGGTGGTGTACGAAGAAAATTTGCTTAAGATGAAGCAGTATTTTGTGAAGGGTAGTGTAAACATGCACATTTTACAGAAGATTGAAATCGTTCTAATATGATGCATTATGCTTCCATAGTTTTGTATAGAAACATACACTACGACTAGTCAACTAGATTCTACTAATGCTATTATACTACTAATTGAGATGAATTACGTATTAAGACTGGTCAAAGCTTTAGGAAGTTATCATTCGTAAAAATTTCAGGTAAAATTCGCCAATCTAAATTTAAACTATCATTTTTGAAGCCTGGAAAACTTGAATGACATATAAAGTCAGTTAACTTTGGCATTGTCGATTTTCATTTTGCAAAGGAAGCTACTTCCTTTTTTGCTAATGCCATACAATGGAGTTGCCGTGTCGCTAGGACCCAATGTATATAAACCAGACCAGGTATGATTTATTGCCCTAGGATCTCGCTGCGAGTGACGTAATATCGCACAGACACACCCAGTAGTGCTGCCAACCTGTTTAGAAAATAGATTGGAAAATATTTGGGCGACACTGTTCACCTCATAATATATGTATTTCCCACTAGACATATAAGCAATAGTAAATGTTACATACCATGAAAAACGTTCAATGTTTCAAAGTCTCGATTAAATTCGCGGAAATTTCTATTTGACTTGTATTATTTAATCATCACTTTTTAACTATGCTAGGTAGCATTATCCTTTTTTGGACCTGGTATTTATTGGTTTAAGAGCGTATCTGTCTCAGTTATTTTTGATAGCGTAAGCTTCTTCTAAGCAACCGCACTTATTCATTTGGCAGCAGAAAATTAGTCGCAGCAATTTAAAATTGGATTAACATAATTTTTCCTAACGATATCATATTCACAAGAATTTCATTCTCAGTCGGAAAATGAAAAATTGGCTTCATTCAACGTGTGAATGAAATTCCACTTGGGTATATTTGGTTACGCCCACCGCGTCGGATGACGTAACAACAGATCATACCAGTATAATTTATATACCTTGGCTAGGACTAAGACTAAAAGTTGCCATGTTCATTTCTTCGTAACTTAACCAATTCAGTAAAAATCCTTGGATTTATTAAAAACGTAATAAACTATTTGAAAATTTGTCGCAATTTTCATAAACTTAATGTGGTCATCAACTCCTCAAGTTGTCATCGATTTTAGTATTTTATAAATATGAATATTTGTTCGACACAAATATGTCGGATTCCTGAAAAAATATTTAATATTCCGCTTTATTAATTTCAAATTCATTAAAGTCTATTGGAACTTTATTTCTTCACTTTGTACATAGTAACGACTATGTCAAAAATAATGCAATAAAAGAATCTTCGGGTATTATTTGAGAAGTAATTTTCATCGTCTATTTTTATCCCATATTTGTTTTCCTTACGGCACTTATTTCAACTTAATTAATTTTGTTAACTTTGCAATCGTGAAAATCGTTTGGCCGAAATTTTGATTCAGTGGTAGCACCTACAAGCACATTAAATAATTTGATATACATGGCATTTTTATTTTTAGCAATAAAGCCAAAAGTATTGACAGTAGATATATATTTCAATTTACGAGCCAGCAAACAAATAGTGTATGCTTTCATTTACTATATGAATTTTAGACACATTTTCGTTGAAAATAATGCACCACGCACACTGTCGTAGTTGTAAAAGAGAATTAATCTTGAAACTCCAGTCCGCAACCAAAAAACGCATCATAATGTGTGTTATGCGTGTTATTGGATGGTATTGTTCAGAAAACTATTGAGAGCAATCTAAATAATTGAACTTTATTCGTAGATCAACAATTCAATTGAAGAAAAGGCAATTCTGATATCTCCCAATTATAAACTTAAATAAAAGTGTAATTCTGGAACTAAATTTGAAAATAACCTGTATTCAAATCCCTAAAATAATTGGACAGTATCCATTTACACCAAAACATTCTAGGGAAAAATAAATAGAGTAAATCTGGGCTAAATTTAAAAAAATTGTCATAGTTAATTACTAACCAACTACAGGTGTTTGAGAGTAAGAATCCTATGAACTACCACCAAAAAAGTGTGACATGAATTCCACGGCCGGTAAAAAGGCGTGCCATCCATTCAAGAGAAATCATTTGAACTATTGCATAATTATTGCTGAAAACATATGTATTTTCGAGTGACTATGTAAAGTTTTCTCACTTTAATTGCAAAACAAATTTAAAGGCAAATTAAAATTATAAGAAAATCACTTGCTACTCAATTAAAAATGGATTAGGAAAATTTTTTTACGGAAAAACCGCTAGCAAGACTTAAATTCTTTACATGTATATATCATGGGGAAACCTTCAAGCATTATTTATCATGTGTAATTATTTTCACAAAAAAAATAACCGAAAACATTTCGTAATATATTCTCTTATTTAAAGAAAAAAATATTTCCGAGAAATTTCAATCAAGTATTTTGAGATGATTTGTTGAATTTGGCTCGGGTGGAAATATCAAGTGGGCGAAAATATTTATATGAAACACATATCCTAAGGAAACTTTCTACGTAACGCTTTCAAGCAAAAATTTTACTGTGAATTCCTCTGGGAAAATTTCTAATACAAAATCAACGAAAAATAGCGTGGCGATAAATTGTAAATTATAATTTCAACATGGAAAAATATTTAATAAGATTTATAGTGAAGAGCGAAAACAGAAGTTTGAAACAAATTGCCCACTATTCGAATTTTGTGAGTGTGTAAAATCGCTGAAAAAATTATTTAGCACCATTTCAGTCTTGAAGATGATAATTTAATTAGAAATGGCCATCATGGTCTTTCGAATTTAGTGTGATGTAAATGCTGCTATAAGAAAATCTTTGCCGCAACACTTCCAGGATTAATTATGTATAAAATTTGCCTGAGCAACAAAGTTAAAACTTAGAATTTTCATTCTTGCACTGAATATCATCTTGATGATGGCGGTTCATTGTTGAGGGAAATTCGATTGCTAAATCAGTTTTCATTTGAAGTACACTTCTTCTGATCAAGATGTACAATATTCAGTACTTTTTAAGCGAAAGTGAGCTTGAAAAAAAAATGAAATAATCCAAAGAAAAAATGTACACATAGTCTAGACTCACCATTCGGTTCACCGTGAATAATACGAAAGGGTTATAGGCAACGCGACATCCACGAGCTGTATGGCTTAGATACCTCTAGGCAACAAGACGGTAAATCACGACGCGTGTCGTGTCAAGGATTGCGTTAAGACGACAGCCTACAGACTCTATGAAATTCAGGACAATTACCATCTAATAGCTCACCTGATAGTTCCTGGTGTGATTTGGGCTCCTGCTTTACCACTTGTTTCAACTGTGCGGTAGATTCACTATCATCACTCGGCGGCGATCGGTTGCAAGACATTTCTATATCCGAATTACAATTTTTCACCAATCGACTGTTATTGTTTATTAGATTGTTGTTGATACTGTTCAGTATGAAATGGTTGCTTTTGTGGAGTGCACCTTTTGCGAGCACTGTATCACTATCACTGTTCGAGCCGTTCGCGTGGTAATGTTTGGGGCGATCATTGGAATTGGTTCCATCGTGTTCGTGGATCAATTTTGTACTACTTTTAACCTTTGACATAGTAAAGTCAAGAGGTTGATCGTTCACGCCGTGACCATTACTGGCCGAGGTTGTCCCCACCATATGGTGGCTCGTCGGTTGGTTTCGGGCGGCAATTAGAAGGGGCATGTTGAATTAATTTTCGACCTCAGAATTTAAATTGAGAGAGTGCCTAGTCAACCTGAAAAAGAGATAAATATTTGTTTGAAATGTTTGCTTGAAAATAGATATTCGTTAAATGTAATGTATATCGGTTACGAAACCTTCCGTGATTTAATTTTTTTTTGTGTTTATTTCACGCAAGAACTAGACTTATTGAGATACATATATATATATATATATATATATATATATATATATACATATATATATATATATATATATATATATATATATATATATATATATATATTTCTGATATCTGATATCAGGCTTGTTTATGCTGCTAATATTCTTATTATGCAACAACAGGATGGGCAAATTTGGAGTAGATTAAGTAATTAAGTTATTAAAGAGATTATTTGTATGATGTCGTGATGCTCGAATATGATTTTCGAATAATATCTACGTTTATACCAAAAGACGGCTTGGCAATGGAGCATATCCATTATGTATTATGGGAAATAACTTTATTGGTGAAGCTTTTTTAAGTAACGAGAATGCAAATTGGAAGACAATCCAGCAAACGAGATAAATATATATTTGTTTTAATTTTTTTAAACCGCATAATATTTCCTAATAATCAAATCATATGTAAATCAAGGCAAGGTTCAAGAAATATGAAATGAAATGAAATATTAGGTGAGACTTTTAACCAATAATCACAGGATCTGATATTTTCAATTTTTTTTGCTGATTCAAAGCAATGTCGATTAACACAATTTTTCTTATTCGTTTCGAAATGTTCAGTTTTCTATTTTTTCTGTTCACATTTAGAAACACGTTTTTAGCGTTTAATATATGACTTGCTTTAATTATGGAAGAACAAAACTAATTTCAGGAAGAAGAACAAGACGGTGATGGTTCATAAGTAAAGTACTGTTTGTTGTGTTTCAATCGGTTTTGTGGCATTTGCACCCATATATACCCATTTATTTTTCAGGGGAATACATTTTTTTGGCTTTAAAGACCAAATAATTTAAAAACATTTTTGAGGAATTTTCACCATTCTTTCCTCAAATTTATTATTATTGTTTTGCAAAAAGCTAAAAAAAAACTTTTGAGCTCATTCTCTTGGAAATGTTTTTCCGAAAATTTCGACAATGACAAGAGGATTTTGTTCTGTATTATCCAACTTGCTAGTTGTATTAAAAAATTAAGTAAGCTAGCTTTTACAATGGAAGAGTGTTTCACGAAACTGAAGTGTAAATTATAATAGCAGCGTAATCTGCGATCTATGGTTTGAAAGTTAGATAGGAAATGGTTCAATGCGAAGTATTCTTCTTCGGCCTTATAAATATGCTAGTAAATATTTTTCGCAACGTTAATGGTTTCTAGAAGTTGAATTTTTGGGGTGGACTCTAAGGTCATACCTATGATTTTCCTTTCGCATTTTATTTCGATCTTTGTATTGCCAAACTATGTATGGATATTACCGGTATTCATCATTGTAATATTAAATCTACAATTCAATATTGTAATCAACTAACTGAGATAATATTGTTCAAAAGTGTAAAAGTCAATAAGTATCAACAAGCTTTCCCTTATTAACACTAAAAGTTCATTCGTTTTCACTTTAGTTTTAATTAATAATTGATATTTATTTCAAACGCCATTCCGATTATATTGTCTATATTCACACAGGAAATCAGCACAAAAAATACAATTACACCTTTTGACGATATCAACTTTCGTTTTCAGAACTTAAAAAAAACCGCGCCTCATTGCTTATCAACATTTAAATTTTCGCAATAACGAATACTAATTACATGCCACTCTGCTGATAACGATTTCACGTTCATTATCCATAAATAAATCGCTAATAATAACTTCGACAGTTTGACACATTTTTGCAGAATTTTTGCAAGACTGTTATCACTTCGTCATAATTTCAATTTGTTTGAAATTTCCGCTGTTAAATATTCATGGATATGAACATATAATTTGCAAGGGTGTGAATCACCAAAGTTATTTGTTGAAGTTTTTTAAAATTTAATCGTTGCTATGATCGATTGTCAATTGTCACTCCAGTAGACCTTAGATTGAAAATCTACTACTAATTATGATTTGAACTTTTATATGAAGAAAAGCTATTGCAAATTTTCCATCAACCTAAATAAGCTCTTGTTTAATTGTTCCTTGAATCGAAATTATTAACAAATAAGTACTTACATACTTTGAAGTAGAAATTTACAACGCAAATCGTTCATCTTCATCTCCGGAACAATCACAATTCTTGGAAACCATAATATTTTCTAGAAACAATAATGCGCAATACTTTTACCTAAATGCCACACTTGCTACACAAATATATGTACTTAAAAGTCACATTGTTACAACAACGCGCTTATCGAAATGGCCTCATTTAAATTGAATTTAAAGAATGGAAAATATTCAAAAAACAAATAGATGACTTGTTACACTCCACTCGCTCCTCATTCAACGAAATCTTTATCTTTTATAGTCGATAATAATATTTAAACATTATCGCCGATAACAAAATTAAGTTCAACGCTTTTTTATTGTTACGTTTTCCGTGCACCAACACCTCTACGCTTGAAACGATTTTCTTCTTCTTTTTGTATAAACATCCACATAGCCACAAACATATGTGGCTGCTTCGACTATTTGATATAGTCATCATGCATTTTGAATTCCATCAACAATTTTGTTTGTTCTAAAATCATCGCAAGATCGATTTATAAAACGTGTCTTATCGCTTCCTCAAAATTGTTTCTGTTAAATTTAGATTCAGGTGAATTACGGATTAGATTGTCAAACGGATTAGATCAGAGTTGTAAATTTAATTTACTAAATAATAATAACCAGATAAATATCGTACAAGTATCGTGTGTGTGTGTGTGTGTGCTCCAGATTAATAAAAGAACATGACGACTTCGAACCTCGTATCAACCAATTAAAAATTGGATGGAACGTAATGATTTTGAAATGATAATAGCAAATAACAATTAGCAATTGTTATATTATTTGTTTATTATTCGGGCAAAGAGAAAATTGATGTTGTAGCGAAACCAGTCAAATTGTCAGGCGAAATGAGAAGGGCTCCGATAAATTAAAATACGATTTGAGTGTAGTGATATGTGTTTCGATTGAAAATGCCGCCTCATGTGACTGCGGTCTTGATTGTAGTGAATGCATTGTTTTTAAATTAAATTTTGAATTTTGACTTTAGTTGGCCTAAAAATAGTAGATATTTTTGAAATTATGCAATCGATCAATTGTTAGATGTTTGTTAAAATGACTAATGGGCTTTTTGAGTAAATATAGAAATTGGCATTTTGGTTGCCGTATTGCAGAAGCGTTTGGACGTATTTTTATAGCATTTAGCCTCATCTGTGACGCAGTGAAAATAAATATCTTCATTGTGATACGAAAGTTATATCCTGAAAATAATGCCAAGATCAGAATTTCCTGGCATTGTTATATAGCTGTTTGTACAGAAACATGAATATTCTGAAAAGGGTGTCTAATTGGAGAAGTATTTTTGAGTTCAGAGAAGATTTTATAATTCATTTATAATTTTGTATCTGTAGCAATTATAAATCTTATTCAACTTCCAGAAATGCTAGCAATGGTCAAGATTTATGGTTGATTTTGGTTTACTTGAATTTTTTTCTCGAATATGGCAGTAGAGATCTGGGTTGGTAAATAAGCGGTTGGGATTGCGAAGTGAAGTATCTTTGCTATCAAAAAGAATAGAATCTGGAGATTCGAATCAGGCTGACTCAGTTTTGATCAACACGATCAAACACGAAGTAAAGTAGTGAAGCATTAATACATAATTTTGAATTTTTCCGCCATAGGTTATGTCTACCTAATAGAAATAAAGATCAAGACGCCAACATTTCGAACACGGCTGCACAACTGTCCCAGTCCTGGGTCAGTGCTGGCTGAGCGCCTTATAGTACTGGCCGAGTCTTGTTCGCCAGTGCTGGCCCAATAACATATAAGCGCTGGATGATAGCTACGGGCGGACGTTGTATGTCAGTACGGGTACCTTCTGATGGGTTCACGTACTTCCCTAAACGTTTAAGAGAGTAAAACATTGTTTTCTAAATGAAATATTGAAATATTCGTGATGATGATGATAACTTACATTAATATTGGAAACATTTGTTTTGAAGGAAAGAAATTGGATTGGTTATCAAATTGTGCTTACCAAAATATTGAAATTTATTTTCTTATTTAATATACCTATTATCTACTTTTCAAGATATTGAGTTTGTATCTATCCTATTTCCGCAATGAAAATGTTTATTATATGTAAGTTTTAATTCAGTTGTTCATTTGAAAATCTAGGCAAGGGAAACTGTGGATTAAAATTTTGAAACGCGATTTTGTTTTTAATTTTACAAGAAGCTAAATGGTTTTGTCTATTTCTGTTTCCTACAAATTCATGATTAAACTTTTCCTGCCGCAGTAGTTATGCAAGAATGTAGATTAACCGAGTGGTCTTTATGGAATTTTAGATCAATTTTTAAAAAACGCAATGCGGAATTTAAAATTAAACAATTTTCTAGAAATCAACCATGAATGAAATTTCTATGGATTTAAAGAATTTTTAGTAAAAAGTATCATTAGAATTTAATAAATCCATGTTTTCATAAGAAAAAATAAAGTCTAAAGGCATATCTCTAGCGGGTTTATGATACTTTAAATGTTTAAAAATTGATTCTTCCGTTTAAATCGTCCGAATTACACAATTTTCTCTTTGTTTCATTGAAATGAACAAACCAAATATTTATAAAGTACCTTTGATGTCAAAGTTTGTTTGTTTAATTTCTGCACACTTAAAATAATCCTAAAACATGATTTATGTCTGAGAACCAATATGTCATTGTCTATTATGGCAAACCGAAAGAAGTTTTCGTATTTTTCATTCATTATGTGGTGTTGAAATGGATTCGCACTCCCAAAAGAGAACACAACACGTACATAAAATTTCATTGGTTTTGTTGTTCAATTGGAAATGTATGTTGATGTTGTAATTACCAAAGAATTTACTTCAAGGTGAAAGGTGCAAAAATTGATTGTTATATAGGGAAAACTGTTGTTATTTAACATGTGCTGATTATATACGGTAAGCTGTGAAATATGCTTCAACATTCGTGACATTGCCAACAGACGAAACGTATCACGAGGCAGTTGAAAATGAGACCATTGCTTGCAAGCTTTATTCTATGATTATGTCTAATTACTACGTTATTTTTTCCGCGCACAGTAACAATTCAATACACGTCAATAGTCCAAAACTTGAATTTAATAACGCGCAAATCCTAAAGTTATGTAAATGAAGAATTATTGATTGAGTACTCCGGGATCTGGCGTGAAATTCCCATTTCAAATACTACAGTTTTATTTTTATGAAAAATTCAAACGATGTACAATTTATGTGGATTGAAAACCAACTCTTATTTTTCGGAAGTAAAAGATAGTGGAGCAGGAATTAAAATCGGTTAAATTTTTCTTCTTCTTAAAATACAACTACGAGATCAAATGAAGATGGAAGAAATATTTTTCAATAAATTTTGGTAGAATTGTCTATAATTCAACACTAAAATTTTTTTAAGAAGAATTTACTGACATAGAATTTTTTAATTTGTTGCCATTTTCATGATAGTACATATCTTTCTATAGGTATATTTAATGCTTTCTTTTCAATGGAAGAAATTTTCCTGACTCTTGAATGCTGCAATCAGAAACAATGGTTCTTCAAGTTATATCAGTTTTCAAGAAAATTAGCTTTATAATGAGGAAATAAGAATAAGCGCCAACTTTAAATCATCATGTTTGTGGCGCAAAAACAATTTGCGTTTTTCATAGGAATAATAGATTTTTCTTTCTTTTAAATTACAAATTTTTCCATTGAAAAAATGACGCCTTTATGTTTGAAGAAAATTGTGGGAGGCATCTTCATACTTCAAAGGATTTTTGATTCGATGATTTCCAAGAAGTCTAGTTTATATTGAATACGTTTCGTTTTACATTAAAGGAATGATATTTAGGATCAAACAATAAAGTAGTGTTATTCAAGTGGAAAAAATAAGCCTTTCTTTAAGTGAAATTTATTGTGATTGGATTTTCTTTGCTCTTAAAAAATTTTAATTTTAGAAAAATAAGCCATTTACTCAGATGAAGTATAGAAGATTCTTTTGAATGAAAGAAATTCAGGCTCGAATTTCTTAGGCGCTAAAATATTTTACATTTGCAGATATTCGTGTTGATGAGAAGGTATGGCCTCTTCGAATTATGTAGGGAAACAACTAAATTTTTTAACAGGATTGTGGACAACATCCTATCTAATGCTTGTGACATGAAGACCCTGGTACACTCTTCTAACTGGTAGACATTTCATGGAGTTCTTTACTGTTAAGTATCATTCTTTCCGCACTCTGGTGGAAGAAGTAAATTATATTTGAATTTAAGTTGTTTTGAATTCCCCGCCTAATCCCGTCCCACATTGCTTTCATCAAAGAGATTTGTTTCAGGCAAAAAATACTCACGAAAGTTTTATTTTAAATACATATACATAGTTCTGCAATAAAAGGGTTTCCTCTTACGCATCACATTTTTCATTAAGTTTAAATGGTGCTTTTTAATTTATAGTTGCATTGCGTTGCTCAATATCTATTAACTTTTATTTGGGCATGACAAGCGAATATTGTAAATTGGGCTTGCATAAAATATTTGAGTTTGAATTTGGAAAATAATCACGACGATTTTGATTGGTATTCCAGAGCGTAAAATCCTTTTTGCAGACTAACCTTCATTCAAATCGAATCCAATCGCGGGCCCTTGAACCTTGGCTTGCCACTCGTCGAAAAAACTCCTCCCACAAAGTCGCGACCAGTACCGGTTTGACGACTGCAATTGTTGGTAAATGTAACTTCCTTCGCACAACGCGACACGGTTTGTCATCAGCGGTACCGTCAAGCGGCCGCGTCCATAATCCGCGTCTATTGGGGAGGCGATTTGTTGCAATTTCGCGGTTCACGGACCACGTATTTACCGCGCGCCGTGCGGCAATCGACTTTGCGAAACCTGTAGTTCACTTTTGCACCATGTGCGCCACGCGTCAGATTAATTGACCACCAAACGAGTGTGGACCAGCGTCAGCAGCTCACTATCGCGATGGCTAAGCACGGGGCGGATGGTCAGTGAAGGAGCGCGCCAAGGAGGCCACCGTAAGGAATTGCAACTAATGGGGCCCGAGAGCCGACAATAACAAAAGTCACGTGCGAGTTCTTCGCCGGCACCTATTTTCCCGAATTGGCTCAGCTCCGAGTTTCGCGTAAACAAATATGCTAAGCGTTACACTTTACTCTAATGCTCCACTGTTGGAGCAGCCAACGTAGAAGAGTTACGTGGGGATTCGCGACCAAGCACTGTCTAACGTTAGTTTCCGGTGGTCGAACGAGAATTTCTCACGATCTTTGGGACTGCCCCGTCGAGCGCATTTCCATTTTCTAGCGGACGAAGACCCGAGCGCGACGCTATTTCACTGTTGACTAACGACGTCCGAAAATTTTGACGGGAAAATGAAAACAAAACGCCTCGTCGCCATCGAATCGGTGGCAATCGAGCAGCCAAGCATGTTTGCGGCCTCCACCTCGGCCACGGGATCAATCCGAGCCACCCTACCTGCCGCACGCCAGCTCGGCCCCCTGCCCGATAACCCGAAACGGCACACATGCGTCGCCGTCGTCATGTAAAAGACTTTTCTCGCCTGCTCGTTTCTTTCGTTTTATTTCGTTCGTTTTCCCGTGGTCGCCTTCCACATGTGCTGTGTTTTAAAATCGCATTTTCACGGGCGGCGAAACCGAGCGTCTTCGTCGACATTTCGCTGGCAATGTCGCGCGCTGCGTTGGATGCATTGGAGGGCGGGTGCTGCCACCCGCGCGACACCCACCCTCGACGGGGCCAGATGCATAGCTCGAGCTCCACCAGTACTCAATGTTCGGGCCATTCAATCACCGTGGCGCACGGAAACGACACAGGATGGATTTCCTCCTGGCACCAACACAACGCTGCAGTCGTGGAGCCGCGAATTTCTCAGCCCCTTTGGAGTTGAACGCTGTGTGCAATAGTGTGCGTGGGCTGGAGAGCGAGGAGCGTCAACGGCAACTGGCCAATCAAGAGACTGCAAAAGCGGCGCGATGGACGTCGTGCGCAATGAGATCGCTTTGGACTGCGGTGTGTTTCGTTCCGCGGGCTCCATGTTCTCCGCTCACTTGGCTAGTGTTGTGCACCGTCGCCAGAAGTGGAACACTCGGACGACGTGAATTCGCCGCGAACGTTTTCAATGTGGTTGAGTGGCAAGCAACTAACTACCTCCAAGCATCTTCAAAAATGATAGCGGAGAGATACTCGTACCTTGCTTGAAGGAGAATTATGATGCTTAACTAAACATAAAAAAAGCCAGTAAATCGTTCGCGTTTAGCTTATGATTGAACGAATGAATGCAAATTTACTCACAAAAAACTTAGACGCAAGTTCAACAATTTTATTTGTTTGAGTGTCAGCTAAATATTGTAAAAAAATTTTGCAGAGAAAATTTCAACGATAATCTCGCCAAAAATGTTGTGTTTTATATATGAGAATTTTTTTTGGTTGCAAATCTTCTTGAAGTCAAGGAGGATTTTTTCTCTAAATTTGACGAAAGCAATTTCCAAAGGAGGCTCTTGAAATTAAAGTAAATACCAAACATTTTTACAGAAACCTTTACTCTATCAAATAAATGTCTACAAAACAACTATGCGAAAATGATCTTTCCTTCATGCAAATGAATATTGCATTATCCCCAAAACATGTGAAGTCAAACTATTAATTAGTCAATGTACCTACACACAAATCTGGACTTTAATTGAGTATCTGAAATTTTTCGCTAAACTTACATTCTATTTAATTTCGAAAAAACGCGGTTTATCTATAAAATGTAAACTGCTGTTCATTTGAGTATGATAAATAGAGTTTGATGATTAAATTATACAGAGGTGGATTTTAATAAATAATTCTTAAATTAATTCATTTCTGTCAAATCTAAAACAATTAAAAAATACACATGATAATGAAATCGATTTAAAGCTTGTTTTAAATAGGCAGGTGCGACGAATTTACACTGGTTAAATTTCTACAATAATATTTACGAGCAACAACAATGAAAAATTCCTAGTTACAAAAAAAGTCCCGGTGAAAATTTGGAAAGTTGTATGTAAAGCATACAATTCGCGCTGAAATAGTTGATAGTAGCTGTTAATTTGAATATCATGCCTCATTGAAAAATCTATGCTATATCGATCTTTTGTGTAAAGCACCGTATTATTTAGAGGAGAAGGTGGAATTGTTCAAACCAATATTTCAGAGAACGGCCACTCGATCAATTGTTTTAATTTCAGCGGGAAATAATAATCATTTGACAAGCCAAAATTAAATAATTTTATACTTTTACCAGCTATTATGTGAGCTACTGAGTTGTGTCTTTTCAAATCTAAAGCTTTAATTATGGTCATTATAGATGAGCCAATTTATTGACCTTTCCAACGGACACGTAGTATCTAACTTACACAAATTAGAATTCTAATGGTGGTTTAAGCAAGAATCGGACATGTTGAAAGTATGAAGTAGGTTGAACAATGAAGTATTTGATTTTATATTGAATACAGAAATTTCTAAACTCTAATTTTATTGTTTGTAGATATCATTTTAGTTTCTGAGAACGATTAAATCGACAACGTATTATGTATCAATTTTTGCAGTGCATTTTCAAACTACATTCAAAAGTTAGTGAACCGCACAACAATGACAAGTTATGCTCATATCTTTTGTCTCCTCCATTTTCCCATCAAAAGACGACATGATGGTATTTTCAGAATTCCAAATGACCATTATTATTCTAACAAATGTATTTGATGACCGCAACCGAACAATTGAAAATAATTCCACGATCAATCTCATCCACCCAAGCCTCACCTCCAACATCAAATATGTATGAATTAAACAAATGGCGAATTTCCCACGAACTCTCATCTTCGTTATGCATCTTTGCCAATACAAACAGTACTCCATCCGTTGCCACACGTCCCAAAAGCCACCACCCAAACTTGATCCCTATGCACAAAATTCAGAAAAAAACACAAATCTGAGGAAAGGTCCCGCTCCAAATATTAAATGTATGCCTCCTTCGAATCTATGTATTCCACACATCACCTTCCCAGCTCCATCATCAAGCACAGCATCCAACCTCCACCCACATTTCACTGTTGTTGAGAATATGATTCCCAGCGTCAGGACTTGAAACGTAAAAAACAACACCACTCTGGATGGCACATTGTGAAATCTGCAGGATTTATGCCTCAGCCCAGATTTTTGCAAGGAGTCGAACAACGTAAAACGGTTTTTTATTGGACAAAGTGGGGCGCATGTCCCCGCATTAGAATGGACGCATGATGTCGTCCTGGTCGTCATGACCGGGAAAGCCACCTTCTCTTTCAAAAGCGACAAAACCGATGAAAATTTTCTCTTCAAGTGCTTCAACCCTGTTGTCGTCGCCTTGGTTGTCCACAGAAAAGGGCAGTAGAATCACATTCAACCCCTGATTTTACAGCTGAGTTAAACTACATTGCCGCCCCTGTTACTTTGTGGGGCTTTCTATTTTGTGATTTTTTTTATAGATTTATGAAAGGCAATTTTTCAGTGAAGGAAAACTCTATTCACCTACAAAAGCATGGGAAAATTTGTCCATATGGGAGGAGAATCATCTTCAAAGACACAACAACAAAAATTTTTGGTTAAAATTATGGATGGGACTCATACATAGTTAAATTTTGAGAAAATTATTTATTAAATATTTATGGAAACGCGTTATTATTAATATTCAAAAGAAACTATTTTTGGCGGTGAATAATTGATGTGCCATAATGAAAAATGTAAAGAAGAATGCAGAAACTTTTTATATATTAAATAGCTATACAGAACGAAAGTAGCAAGTGTTCGAATCAATGAGCAGCGTTGCTTACATCGTCCCGCAACCTTATCGCCAAGGACTTCCAGAAGCTTAAACGGATTGCTAGTTCATTGGAAGATAGGCGCTTTTAGCGGTCGTTCATTGAGAGGAAATGATATTTTATGTGCGTGTCCATGTTTGTTTGTCTCCTGAAGTGGAGTTGGGCAATGGTCAGCCGGTAGTAATCTCGCCGAAGTCGATAGGTCAAAGTAGATGGCCGTGTGGTAGGTCAGGATTGTATCTCTGTAAACAACCGAGGTCAGCAAGCAGAACACTCAATGTGGTTGCCTTCATTCGGCTATCTTTCAACAGATCTTGAAGTCACCCCCACATCCTTGTTGCCGAAAGTCGTCCGCTGTCTGCTCAGCGAAACACATCCTCGACTCTAACTGCCTTCGCTGCCGAGGAGTAATTTTTGTTCTGGTCCACAGACAGACCCAATCTTTCAACTAGCAAGAGCCCACCCGGGAGCTACAACTTCTATTTCGACATCATTCTCTGCCTCACCTAGTTGGGCCTTTGTGCCACCCATCTATGTCCTTGCACTCCTCGTCCTTGTCCTCGTCCTCTTTCTGCTAAAGTCTGGACCAACCAACAACATTGGCTAATCGATAAACGTCACAACTAATGAAAGTCATTGACAGTGGAAATGCTACTGCCCTGATAGTACACTACTCTTGACTCTCGGTCTCGACGATGTTCGGTGGTCCTTGGGCTCCGTGCTTCGTTCTGTTGAGACGATATTCTATTGAGGAATTAGAACAAAGCGGTATGTCGATACGACGCAGTAAGAAAGCCAATGGAGTGAGTGATGAAAATCATGCGAAAAAGAATGAAAGTTTTTCATGAATGCGATACAAAACGGGCACACATATGCATATGTATGTATATCATACGAAAATCAAGCTAACATTTGATTTATGAGTAGTAAAGGATTATTTGAATAGACAATGTATTGCAGGAGGTGCAAAACTCGTAAACAGTGGAATATTTCAAGTTTTTGGGTAATTAGCAGTTTCAAACATGAGATAACATTCCTGCATCAAATTTTTCCTAAATTTTCTCCAGAAACTTCCTCAAGATAAAATACATTGGATAATTTAACAAACGCTTCAAACCAATTCTAAAAATGTTAAATAACTATTTCATAGGATTTTCTTCACAAAATCTTCCAGAAATAATTCAATGAAAGTATGAAAAAAATACATTCAAAAATGTATACAAAAACATGTTTGGAATAATTCCGATCGAAACACTGTTCAAAAATTATGTTTTGCAAAACTTTTACGCTCGAAATAGTTCGCTTATCTATTTCTTTTAAGACAACTCAACCATTAAGTTTTCAATGAATTTACAATCTAAAAAAATTTATCCAAAAATTGCAGCTAAACAGTTAGAGAATCGTAGCCGAACTTTAAGGGAATAAATATTTTTATCAAGACCAAGAAAATTATCAGCAAGAGGTCTCATAATATCTATAGATAGATACATATTAAAACACTTCGGAACTTGGGTCCAACTAAATAATAAGTTCTGATTTCAACAACAATCCGAGCATTTTCTCACTTCCTCCTACATGAAAACAGAGTCTTTTGGTAACTGAACCGATCCGAATTATAAGTTTCCCAGAGAATTACTTTTTTTATAATGCACAGCTTATTTCTGGCATACCAAATAAAATCAAGTTTCCAAAACGAGGCATGCAATATTATGGCACTGCAAGAAAGTTGTGCTGGCCTTAACGCTTACATTTCCTGAAATTCCTCGCGTATACTACTGCTTATCAAACAAGTAGCCTCCCACACCACATACCAAGTGCAACATTTCAAAACGCTCCTCGGGAGTCTTAAATGCCAACCGATTCAGCCAAATATCTTGCACCGTCAAATAGTTGCGCTAATCTGTGAAGCGCGCATCTGTTCCTTTTTATCTCGCAATAACGCTCATATATACACGAAATCACTGAACGAGTCCTGAACGACAGTGGCAAAAGCAATTTTCAAAGTTTATTTATTTTTCATCGCGCGATTTCGCCGAGAGCCAAGGTGTCTTGATAATGGGCCCCAATCCGAAGACGAGTGCTGAAATTCAATCGCACAGCAAGCAAAGAAGTGATATATCGTGGCCAGAAGGTAAAACAACATTTAACACCTTAAGGTGAGCAATGCGATTTTAATCGGACGTGTTTGATTCGAATGGTCCTCGGTCGTTTGCCACTTAATGGGGCCCTTTTGGCTGCCTTCCCATATGGCACTCGGGCACACACGACAATGTCACATGTGCAACACAATCGCCAGGCAGGTACGGTAGCTGCGAATGGAAGCAGAGTGTCTTCCTGCCTAGGACAAGATATGGGACAGAAGGATCTTCGAGCGGTTGAATGACGATGGGGTCGCCGGTGCGACTGCTTGAATTTACATACACTCCATTATATGGTTTGGTGCGATATTATGAGGCACATTGCATCGGGCCGCTATTATCTTGCTTCTAATGAGATCGGAGAAGCACCTTCCTTAAAGGCGTGGAGGCCTGAATGCCTGGGAAGCGGTGCTTCAGTATCATTTAGCCAAATGATGTGCGTGAGAGGGACTCATCCAGTTGGTCGTTTTGTGCAGGGGGCATTTTACTGAAATTGAAGGTGCATTTACGTGTTTGCTGCTAATGCGGCGAAATAATATTCGTAACTTGAGTATGATGTGAATGATGCTGGCGTACAGTGGAGCGTGAAGATATTTTCTCAATTGGTAGATGCCTACAGGCTGCGTGCAAATTCGCTATCTCCTGAAATTGATATTTAAGGCCAGGTAGGACTAGGCATTCACATGCTGCCTTCGACGAGCCTTCATAGGTAGATTATTTTCATCCAACACTGTAGACAATCATCCCAGAGTCCGTTGAACGCAACCCCGGCATGAATGAATCGAAAACGCACGCGAGAGGTGATCGTAAATCGTTTGATACCGAAGAAGTGCAATCCCGCGGCGAAGCCCAACCATTCTGCGACTCTGGTCGAAACCACCGATACCACTGTAAGGATGCTTCCTCAGCGCGCTGTACCTTATGGTCACCGGAGCATCAAGACTATGGCCGGACACCGGTTTTCCAATATAATTTTCACTATCAACCGATTATGATCTTTTCCACTTATTTGCGTCATTAGCCGGGCCCGGACGCGGGGCTAGCGATATTAAACGATCGAAGGCGTTACTCCTTGCAGGAGAGGAGTATTGAATCGATATGGATGCAATGCAACCCGCCTGCTGATCATCATCGATCAAATGACGATTAAACGGCGCAAAGTTTTAGTTTTAATGATATCAGAAAGGAATTTAAATTGCCGGCAACTGAGCAAGCTCGAGCTGAGGTGTTTTCTTCTGGTCCTCGGCAACATTGAAAAGCTTATGGACTCAATAGTGAGACATGCAATTTTCTCGGTAAGCACGCATCCCTTGAAATGAAGTTGACTATTATATAGTAAAGAGCAGTAAAATCCTCATTTTTATTGATCCACTATCGATTTCTATTGACTTTCACTGAGGTATTGTTTCAGTTGTTAGAATGACTTTGTAAATTTGATTGCTGGTCTATGATCAAAATGCTCACATTGAATGCTATGGCAATTGAAACTATTTGAAAACGGAATCGCATGTTTCTTCCTTAATACTTAAAAAGCGGTAAATCACTTGAAAGTTGTTTTTAAAGTAGGTATGCAGTGGGTATTAAGCTGTGGAAACTGGTCAAGCAGCAATTAAAACTACACCTACAGTAATTAACACGAAGATTAGTATGTTCGACATTTCTTATTGCATTCTTTGCAATCTTTTTTGTTGGTGGGAGTTAAAATTGCCTTGAAGACATACAATTAGGTTTACAAATCTTCACAAGCAAAAAAGTGTGAGTTTGGTGACAGATGAAGGAAATTTAATATTTTGTGCGGGCTTGGCTTTGTTTCTTGGTACTCATCCGATCTTCAATGCTTGAACTTTCTAGCAATAGGTTTTCACTATACTATTGAGCAAGCAACTAGGATTTCTTAACTGTTTCATCATCAGAACATTTTTTCCGATTATTATCACTGCATGTTTCCAAACAATCGATTTAGCGTCACAGCTGTTGACGCAATCGTTTAACAATTTCCATGTAACTTGAAGCTAATCAAACACAAGCAGGTATTCTGGCGACAAATATTCAATATTTTTCATAAACTTGATTCATCAAAAAAACAATTTTGTTTGAGTTTTGTCCGTTCCAGAGTGGCTCTTCCGCGAAGTCAATGCATTATCAGTGTTACTAACGAATAAAAAAAACTGCTAGCAATGTATCTAATCCATATTCAAACAATCCGACAATCATTGTATTTGCACACACGAATCAGAATTTGAATTTCACTTCTCATCAATTTTCCTGCGTTCGGTTGTTTACCAAACCATAAATTTAACATTTCTGAAAATCATTTAGCGCTATTCAATTTGATAAGGTTAAATGATATCATGCGAGGTGTCAGGGCGAGTTTGCAGGGAAAAACTCCACTGAGCAAATTTACTTAGTAATTTTGCCAAGCAGGAATGGATGTTGCGGGGTGAAGTGGCGAAATGGGGCGCATAGTCAAAGTATAATATATTGTATATTTGCAAAAAAAATGTGTCTTGGATGAGTGTAAGCTTATTCATCGCCAAAGGTCTGCTTTGTATCTCTGCAGTATTTGATCGATTTCATAGGCGACATGTTTGCGGAGAGCCTCAAAAGACCGGGCATTTACCATCTCAGGTGAAGCGTTATCAATTTTCTTTGGAAATTGTTTGTCAGGTGTAAATGCCGATAAGGTAAAGTCAACTCTTTTTTGCATCTTATCGACATTCCTTGATGTTATTCCTATATTCGTATGAATATAGGGCATCATTGTTGCCCGCGTTTACAGTGTGTTATGTTGTAATAGCCAATCTACAAATTGCCTAGGTATCAAATGACGAAATAAATCAATTAACCATCTAAATAATGTCGAATGGCAAAATACCCAGCTATTCACTGAACTACAATATTTGAACTTTAGAAGAATTAAGCATGCACTTAAAAATTGAGAGTAGCCCCTTTCCTACAACACACACTGTCAATGTACATATGTAAACATTGCTATCATACACTTGATATATGATGTGTTACTGATTACTAAACGAACTTCCTATCTAGAAATTTTACACACTTATAGCAAGTCGATAGGTGATGAATGATAATGGTAATTAATACGAATAACGATATAATAATAAAGTTGAAGAGTTGAGTCAATAGAATGTAGCCTTGCGGGTATCCATTAGGAAATGTATGTTTTCAGTTCAATATTTTACAGCCATAGTATCCAAAGAAAATGTAATAAATATTCAGTATTTGCTTAGTGATAACTGAAATGATTGTTTGAATTGCATTACATTGAACGAATTACTCAGAAGCTGAAAATAGCCACTTAGTGTACAGCAGCTAGTCATCTTGATCAATCATGCTTGGTGTGAGAGGCTCTTTTCGAAGGAATCGAAGAGGGAAGGTATATTATTTTATCATCCTAAAGGCAAGAAGTCCTAAACATATGATTTTTTCTAATATCATCATAAAAAAATTAGCTGACTAGAAATATATGAAATGAATTCTTTAACTTGAATTTTTCATTACTGAAACTAGACTCTTTGTTCTGGGCTATTTTTGATTTTAATCCTACAAGGCCTATAAAACCACGCATTTTGGTGGCTAATCATATCTGCTTATATGTTCAACGGTTTGCTCCTTATGCATTACAATAAGTTTGGAGGCATTATGAGTATTAAGTAAACAGAGCGCCTCATTTAATGTTTCCACGGTCATAAATCGGGCTGTATTCCAGAAAGGACTGATTTCACGCAGTCTTCAGTAACTCTTCACGAGTACCATGAAAATAAATAATTTTTTACTTATAGCGCAATTCAGAAAAATAGCATGGATGATTGTCGTGTGCAAGTAAAGCATCTTTTCCATAATATTCAATATTCAACATTCTTTAAAATGCAAATTGATGTCGTTTTAAAGTCACTAATATATATTTTCACTAAAGTATATGCCCATATATAGTTTGTTTCTCTCTGTGTGTAGAAACGGTGAGCAGTAGATACTACACAATCAAGATTTTAATCTGCAAGTAGCGGATCGTCTTATCGCTGGTCGATCTTATTTTGCAGGATAAGTAGACGAGACACTTTGTCTTCGTACTTTTTTACGAAACGTGATATACTTGAGCATGCAAGAAACTGGATGATTTTTCGAAGCCCTTAACTTGCCTCATAAAAGGTACATTACCGTGTCGTTGTACAGAATGTGCTACAAGAAAACCATATCAATTGGTTTCCGATAAATTTTAGACATTTTTCGTCTAGAGATTACCGTTTGAAGATCCTTGAATATTCGATGGCTAAAGATTTCGATAGGAATAATATGCTAGATGCTCTTACTTCCAACAACTCGATATCTCGCCAGTTACGACCTGAATTTTTTCCAAGTAAAAACCAATGAAGAAGCTACCAACCCTTTTTGGAGCCTTCACTGTGCCACAGTTCAAATTCACTTTTACTTTTTTTCTTTTCCGCACATCGCGTTTTCCATTGCTGTATTGGACAGTTTGATCGTGGAGGATCGCTGATCGAGCCAGCAACAGTTTTATTATTATTTTTCATGTTTTTAATGAGGTCCAAAAAGAGAGCAAAACAACAGACTTTTCGACACCACAGCAGGAGCAGATAAAATACTTAGCGTATCCGTATCTACTGTGTTTAGTGTCACAGACTTTTTGTCGAGTTGAACGAAACGAAACGAATCGGAACTGGAATTTACGCTTTCGCGTTTGCAAGACGGTGGTGTTTTGATCACGCCAGGATGATCTACGGGCAACAGAGCCTGAAAACTGTTGAGAAATCTATCGTGAGGATCGATTTTTCCCTTAATAAGGAGATGTTTTGCAAAACGAATTAACTTTTCATGGATTTTCAAGTTGAAAATAGTGTATGTTACATAACGTGTAGGGAAGTGGTCAGAAACTTCGATTGGCATCTTTGGCTGTATGAATCGAATTGAAATGCCTATTCCAAGCGGTTTACGTTACCATAGGTGACCACATTGTGCCCCATGAGTACGATATTGCAATTTTGAATATTGCATTGAACCACTACGCCGTATTATACCTTCATAAACATATCTGTAGCTTCAATTCACAAGAGACACAGCAGGCAGTCACATCAAGTGAGAAACGTCTTCAATTGGAACTCTTAATAAGATGAATACCTCTTTGTTACGGACATAAATACCATGTGCATGAGATGCATCTATTTCTTCCATTCAAATTATAATATCCCAGCAACAAATGAACGGTCGCCGATAATTACTGCAACAACTGGCAAATGGCGGTGCTGGTTGCAAAATCAAAGTGGCTTTGGGTAGTGAGAAAAAACTGGGCGACAAGCTCAAAAATGTGACTCGATCCTCTAAGTTGTGGTTGCTCTTCTTCGTTCCGATGGCACCATTCGAGACGGGGATGCATAAACGGGCACATTATTTTCAGTCGGGGTAGCAAAAACTTGACGGACTAGTAAAATGGCATCCCGATTAGTTTTTGTTGGCCCAAGTGCGAGATGCCAGGCATCATTACTTTGGTTGTCTTCTTGAGTTGTAGCTGTTGGTCGTTTGAATTATCATTCTTGGGATGTGAGAAATAAGGGGATGCACACATCTTCAGAATAACTTTTACAGAATGTTTAGTAAAACAGGCCGCGATTTAAAAGTCTTCAAAAACGGACCTCAAACCTATTTTAAAATTGATATTTTACTGCTTACATATGGGTTTTGACTTCAATATAGCTTGATATATTCAGGATATGCAAGGATTACTCTACAAAGAAGACTGTTCATTGGATTTTAAAAACCAAAACATCGCAACCTGCTGAAGTGGAATTCTCATACTGTTTAGTGTATATCACCCTTGAACCATTGTGAATTTCTCTCAATCGAGCTGGCTTTAGCCATGCATGTTACAATCATTCTTACAAAGATCCAGCACTAACCACATAGCTCTTCGTCGACCTATGGCAATCGTTGACCATACCGCCATGTCTCAGATTGACCGCTACCATGAATACTAAGTGATCTGGACTAGCCCTTGCAGTATGCAATGTGTCTCTGCTATTCATCTTGCATGTTCTGTTTTCAAAAACGATCGCGCGACAAGTAACGGCTAACCTGAATTCGCAATGTTGCAAGCTAAACCAGCCGCCAGCTAGCCATCTAGCCGATCGAGGCATCTGATTTGATGTAGTCTAACTGATTCGTAACTGGTGTCATCCATTTTGAATACATGGCCGATGAAATGAATAAACGCTTGGATAAAGAAGACATTCTGCGCTTGAAGCGATCTTGTAGGCGATCGAATGGAAGATATTATGCATATGGCATATGTGATCAACGATCGCGATCATCGGCTTGCTTCCATTTGTAGTTTATTATGGTTAGTATTGGTTTTTTATTCTGGGATGGCCAAAGTTGATGTGATTCTGTAACCTATTTCTATTGTGGCATTGTTTTTTTAAAAATGGAAATGGTAAGGAAATGAGACTAGTAGAAACCGTGGCTAAGGAATTCTTATTTTATATATGAATGTTACTACGAATACTTGATACGGTTGTTTTATTTAATTATAATTCTGCAGCTAACTCATTCTTTCTGGTAATATTTACGGCTTGATTATTGAATAATTTTGTAGATATTAGTGTAAAAATATTGTTAAAAATTTCGTGATTATTGAAAGTGGATCATATATCGTTAGTATTCCTTTCATCGGTGAGTAGTATCTGCAGAAAGGAGACAGTTACATCAGTATAAACCGGCAATTCATTTTCTACGAATCTACTGCAACGTTTGGTACTGGAATCATGTTACCTAACTTTAGAAGTTAACAAGTGGATCTCAAATTTGAGTATGATTAGGCCACACCAATGCAAGTATTATAGAATAGTCTTCGAAAATGTTCCTATATTATTTTAACAATATAACAAGTCATGTCACGAAAAGTAAGATTTCCGAAAGAAGATAAATCATCAATGACCGAATAGGCAAAAAACAGAAGCAAATGGTACTGCTTATATACATTTTTTTTTTGTTATTAACGAGATATGTGTACTACGATTTCCAAACCATGCATTATTGACACAAAATACTTGATGCAAGCACATCTAATTGACGAAGATTGATTCAATGACAACAATGTGTATTTGCTTTCAAACAAACAAAACGGGAAAATCTTATTAGGTTTAATTGTTCTTATCAAATAGCAACTATCAGATAATTATGTACTTATCAACCACACAAGATTCCTCGATTTTTTCAACTCAAAATATCTTCATATAATTTAAAAAAATATTAATTGAACAAAGTGTAATCAGCATAGATTCGGATCAATAAGTAAATGCCCATTTATAAACGAAAATGCTGTGCATGTTTAATCGTTTTATGGCATAAACGATGCTATGCTATGTTATGATTATAATATAATGAAACGTTGTGCTAGTAACAACTGCAAACAAACCATGATTGTGAAAACGAGCAGCTTACAAATTGATTATGAGGGTTTACAGTACATTATCGAAGACTGGGCAAGGTTTCCACTTTTCAAAAAAAAATTGTTCCACCACATGCGCTCGCAGTCAAATTTCTGGTAAAATGTAAGAAACTTCATCCAAGTCTCCATAAAATTAATAAAATAAACAGCATGCTATGATGTTTAAGTATGACCAATTATCAATTGAATCATCCACTATTGAGTTTAATACTTATCGTAATGATCGATAATTGCAGAAAATTAAGATGAAATTGTTTGTTTCATATATAGAGTAGACTAGACTATTTTTTAGATGGTACATTTATTATTGATGCTGAATAAAATAACAATTACCGACTATAAAACTTGTAATTAGTTGAGTGAACATAAAAGTTCAATTGTTGAACGAATGACAATATCGAGAATGGGAAAATACATATGGGAAGTGTCGCTTAATTCTGTCGTTCAATGATTTTCAGTTGATTCTGTAACATGTATCTTTGGATCAAAAAGTACCCGAAAATTTGAAATAAAACGGGAAATTTTTAATCTTCATCAATGTTTATTGGATCACCTTCAAAATACGCTCCATTTGAAGCAATACACAAATGCCAACGCGTTTTTCAATTATCAAAACATTTTTTATAGGCGCTCTCCGGTATGGCTTTCAGCTGCTTCAGCGAATTTTCTTTGGTGGGGTTTAATGAGTCATACCGGGTTACCCGAAGTGGCAATTTGTGTTTGGGAAACAGAAAAAAGTCACACGGAGCCAAATCAGGTGAATAAGGCGGCTGGTTGATGGTATTAATCGAGTTTTTGGTCTTATAATCGTGGCCCGATGAGATAGCGCGTTATCTTCATGCAAAATCCCAAATTGTCGCACCAAAATTCCGGCTGTTTACGACGGTTTATTTCACGAGCAATGTTGGGATCACGTACTATCTCTCTAACACTAGCATGAAGATTTTCGAACACGATTTCTTTAATTTTTGGGACGTTATCGTTAGTTGAAGAGGTCGATGACCGCCCGGAACGAGGCAAGTCGTTGACGATCTCCAGACCGGCTCGTCAAATTGACTTTCGGTAGGCTAAGTAGTTGTCAAAGTATGGTCAAATCGTGATCAAACACAAGTTCAACTATAATAGCGCATAAAGTGTCTTTGATATGGCGGGTGTCTTGGATATGATATGTCATCGGTGACAGCGGCTGTTGCAGTTCAAAAAAATTTTAATTCAAAAAGCTGATCGTCTGGCATTTGTAGAAAACTAACTTGATAATATTTCGATCGTGAAAGATTGTTTGGACACTGCACGATTTTTGTCTTCGATTGACAAAAATTTCCGTCACAGTTTACAGTCCTCCATATTAAAAACTCACTTTCTCTTCACTTCGAGTGAACACTAACCTCACTTTCAAAAGGTCAGCTAAAATTCCTCGCGTCCGGATCCGAGGAAATCAAGCTTAACGAAGATATCAACTTCGACGTAAGCTCTAACGAAACGTTCCATACGTATGTCAAATTTAGCATAGCTGTCAGTGAGAGGATGCGTACCATCCCAGGCCGACTTGCGGGCTCGAACGTCAATTGTGGTTAGACCTTTTCTACCACTCGTAAAACAGACTCACCGTAAGCCTGCTCCAGCATTCGCACACAAAATTTCGTTCAAAACACAAAATTTGAGAGAAACACTTTGTTCAATTTTTTTCCATTGTGAAATTTGCCGAGCATTACTGAGGTGGACTGATTCAACCAGCTGCTGTAAACAAACTGATTGACAGATCGCGCTCATTAAGGACAGTCTTATCAACATACAGAAACTTAAAATACTTGAAAATACTTAACGCGGACAATTTTAAAATGAGAAATTCTGGGTACTTTTTGGTCAGAAGGTGTTAAGTAATAATATGCAATTATTTGATACAGATGCATATGGTGATTTAAAAATAATGTGAATATATCCGGATGATTTTTGTCCGGCTTTAAAAAAAGACTTAATTGGAAAACAAACTTTCAAAGTTTTTTCTCAGAAAAGTGGAAAAAAGTATCTGAGAGATGGGATGAAAAACAATTCATGAATAATTTGGTTTCAAACGTCCACCGTAAAACGGTTTCTGCAACAAAACTAATTATCAAATTATAAATCCACAAACAACTCATATATGAAATCGGCTTCAAAGGATATCTCTTCGACCAAAATACTTTTATAGTAAAATACCAAAATTAAAACAATCAATCACATTTTCAAAAGTAACCACTGTCATGTATTGCTGCTTTGGATAGATAATACGCTTACTAACATAACAGCTATTCCCGAGAAAAAACACAATTGTTACAAGAAAAAATACTTTTGAATAGAACTCGGCAAAAATTAGGAGTTAAATACTGAAGCCTTTGTAAGTTACAGTAGGAAATGAGTTGAATAAAATAATCAGCAGAAAATATTCGAGCTTGCTTTCAATTTTTCAATGGATTTGTTTTCACGATTTTTTGACACAAGAATTGCATCTAGTAAATTTATGATTTGATTTTAGATTTTTCAGCAGCAGAGAAGCTAATTAATAGTCTGCCTCTAAGCTTTCTTACTAGTTACTTTATCGAATTATCAAACTAATTCATAATGGCATTAATTTTTTACATCTATCAGCACATGCTACCTATAAAAAAATTTCTCATAATTAAGTTCATTTTTTAACATTTTGGCGAAAACTCTAACAAAATGAATTACACATCTTCATTTTGAAATACTTTCCTTCAATTTATTATGAAAATTTATTTCAAATGGGCTGGAACTGACAATCTTCAAGGCGGAGCTCTCTAAAATTGACTGGCTGGCCAGCAAACTTGTTTGGTGGCAAATTTTATACAAAGATTTTGTTACGGAAATTTAACCAACCATCTACTTTTGAATGTAGCTACGATCAAGAAAATGTCCCATGAGTATTGCGAAGAAAATTGGCTGGTTGGCGATATGAAGACGTCTAAAGCACGGACTATACATACATATGTGTATATTTTAAGATACCATATGGTAGCCCGTGAATTAGGACATCGCCGACCACTACTCCTATACTGTTCCGATCATCATTAATGCCGCGATCAATTTAATTAAAATTTATTGTAATTGGTATCTGCTATCTGGTGAGATGAGAAACTTCTGCACTGTATCTTAGATTGGTATTCGGCAGTTGAGTGGCGGCTCAAATCAACAACAGATTAAATATATAGTTCAAGAGAGTAGAAATGAATTTTCATTTAATACCGCCGAATATTAATTATTCAACTTCTAGGACATTCATTTATTTTCTCAGTAAGTGCAATAATGTCACGAATATCTTTCAGGATCTATTTAAGCGGTCCAATGTACAAAAAACATTTTCTCAATATCGTCGATCCTCAATGCGCAATGGGACCAACCTCATCCCACATACTCTACAAATATCTGAAATATTCCTCTTTTAAAAAACAATACATTCCACCCTCAACGCATCGTTTATCCATACTAAATTGATCTGCTGATCTGTTTATGCGATGTGATAAGTTGCTCTTTGACTCCGTCATTTAATTAGACAATTATTCCGCACAATTCATCCAGCATGTAAAAAAACCAGAAACACTCGTCAATGCGCTCGGGAAGCAAATAGGATAATTAAATGTTAAACGATATTTCAATAGAATAATGAAGTCAGTTTCCAGAATAATGGCTCGTGATTATTCAATTAAATTCGAATTGTAGCATGGGAACGGGCAGATCAATGTTGTGATGGTGGTGCACAGTCGGCGCCCAAGTCATTTGTTGAAACACAAATTAATTAATCGATACGTTTAGGGTGCATGGTATTTATTGGTGGAGAGATGCAAAGTTAAATTATAATAATGAATGCTCAATTGGGATAGCACCACAAGAAATTCAAATGTTGAGGATGATAAAGCAGATGAATTTCTTACAAGTCAGTTCTCTGGCGACTAGATTGGCCCTAACAAAATTAACCTAGCAAAAAATAAATCAGAAGATATCTTTATTTCTTGTTGAAATAGCGGCAAACGACACAAAAGAAGGTTTAAAGTCTGGAGTTTATAAGTTACCGCAAAATGCAGCTATGCCATTGTAGTAGGATGAAAACGAAATTAATGAAAAAGTCGTGGAAACTAAATAGTTTGATGTGAGCTACTTTCCTTACTTATTAACTTCCCAGTATATGGGAAGTTCTTGTAATCGCCTCGAAAATCGAAATTGAAATTTTCAACATTTCTTTACGTTTTGAGGTCTATAGAGTATATATAAAGTGTTTTTAGAAAGGGAGATGTATGTGTGTGTGTGTACGTACGTACGTACGTACGTTCGTGGACACTTTTTTCTACGAGCATAACTCACGTAAACAAAGTCGCATCGACTTAGTTAAGGTGTCAATCGAAGCGTATTTGCAATTTTAAGAGCTGATTAGTTTTTGGGACACTTCTGTCGGGGGGGTTTGCTGTTTCGCCCCTTTGAAGGTCATTTATGTCTTCCATTATATCTCGCGAACCAAACAAACGATTTGCATGGTTAAGGTGTCAATCGACGTGCATTAGCAATTGTGTGAATCTATCAAATTTTGGAAAAAATTGTTGGAGCCGTTTTTTAATTTAAGGAAAAAAAGTGCAAAAAATTAGGGCTTTTTTTATAAACAATAAATTTTTAACCTGATTTACGAAAGACAGTATTCAATTTTTATAAAATTTATATATTTAAAGCAGTGTTTGTGAAAAGAACATCAAAACTTTTTCTCATGATTACGTAAAAAATTGAATAAAAAAGAAAAAATCAATAACAGGCATCATGATTTTCAAGGCCATTTCTGTCATGCGTTATACATATCTCGTGAACGAAACATACGATTTGCATGATTAAGGTGTCAATGGATGCATATTAATATCCGTATAAATCTGTCAAATTTTGGAAAAAATCGTTCGAGAAGTTTTTTAATTTAAGAAAAAAAAGTGCAAAAAATTAGGTTTTTTTCATAAAAAATAAATTTTTAACCTGATTTGCGAAATATAGTAATGAGTGTTTGCAAAATTTATATACTTCTAACAATGTTTGTAGAAACACAATCAAAACTTTTTCTCTTTATCACGTAAAAAATTAAATAAAAAATAAAAAATCATTATAAGTCATGATTTTCAAGGTCATTTTTATCATTCACTATATCTCACAAACCAGATATAATATTTGCATCATTATGGTGTCATTTGACGTGTATTAATATCTTTGTGAAATTTTTAATATTTTAAAAATTCGTTCCAGCCGTTTTTTGAATTTAATAGAAGAAAATGCGAAAAATTATGGTTTTTTTCATAAAAAATATTTTTTTAACTTGATTTGCACAGAACAGTGATACCAGTTTATAAAATTTATACAATCTTATCAATTTTTGAAGAGAAAGCAGCAAAAAGATTCTCCATGATTATGAAACAACTAAATAAAAAACAAAAAATCATTCAAAGTTACCATGTAAAGAGAGTTCATACGAATGATATTACTTTATATCTTTTATTCTAAAAAAATTGTTGTAAATTCAATCAAAGTTTTAAAATATTTGCATAATTTGAGCAGATTTTTAATAGTTTTTAGAGTCTTTTAATTAAAAAAACTGCTTAAATTTTGAAAACCAACAAAATTTCAATCAAATTTGCATTTGCGGTATCAACGTTTTGAATGCTAAAATGTTTTGTAGTCAATACTTTGCAAGATCATGTGCTTTGAAAAGCTTTCATCGAATAAAAAATTGTAGTTTTTAGTAGATTCATTCTTTGTTAATCGTAAGATTTCAATAACCATCATCATCTGTAATACATTTTACTTTTTACATGCAATTGAACCTATTTTTGACTGCATGTGCAAAATTTTTCAAGACCAAAAAGGCCCCCAACGATTGATGCGCGTGAATATTCAATCTGTCCTCATCGACCAAAAACCTTACGTAATCAATGGACACTCCCGTAGACGATATGATTCATATTAACTCATTTCTGTTTCTGCTATGAATACCTCTCATTGTTATTACTTAAAGTAGTATTATTTTCAAAATTATTATTGTGTTTAATGTTGTTGATGTTTATGTAGATATTACTGGGAAGTTGACCGTGTGGACCTCAAGGGTCGCACCTCGCGGCTTGTTTTCATAGTTTTCAAACTTAAAACAGCAAATAAAAAATGTAGTCTAAGTGCGACCCTTGAGGACCACACGACTAACTTCCCAGTGGGGTGAATAAAAAAGCTATAATTTGTTTTTATTATTAATTACTATTATTAATAATCACTATTATTAATAATTATTTTTCTTGATTATTATACTTACTTTTATTATTTTTTATCTTACCTTAAAAGCTTTGGTAGAGGAAGACGCCTTCCCCATCTGGTTGTCCTCTACCAAAGCCTCGGCAACCTCGTCCTCCTCCTCGTTCATCTTCTCGTCCTCCATCTCGGACCCGGAATCTACAACCATTATTGAGGGTATTCAATTATTAGTAATAATAATCATTCGTTATTAAGAATGTTTGATCGGTACTGAATAGTTATAATTGTGTTTATATTTACAATAATAATAATATTTGATTGTTATTAACAATATTAAATTAATTATAACAATATCCAATTATTATCTGGATAAGCACATACCAAACCTCATAATATAAGTTTGGAGTTCTATAAATTAATCTTGATTCGTTTTTAAATACCGTTTTTTACAACATTGATCAAAATTTTGCTAAAACACAATGTAATAATAATACTTCTGTGAAGGTATTTGCGATCTGCACGAATTAATAGTGCGTTTCAACAGTTTCAAAATTTTCAGTCGTTTTTCAGTTTTTTTCAATCTAAATAAAAAACGGCTTAACCAATTCTGTTGAAAACTCATTCAGTTTTAAGTTACGTAATTACGCGTCGAATAAAAGCAATCCCACGTCAATGCAATCTTTGGTCCTCGAGATAATCGAGACGAAAAATAATTCCGAACGTACATACGTACATTCACACACACATACAGACATTTCTCTAAAAACGATGGATTTGGATTCTAGAGACCTTAAAACGTGGAGATATGCCAAAATTTGGGATTCGCAAAATTGACCCCATTACAATAACTTACCATAGGGAACTGGGAAGTTAAAAATTGCGTAGTTTTTTCCTTAATGGTCTCAAAAGATTTTCGATGCAGTTAATCTTTGTTGAAAGATATTTTACAAATCAATAAATACATATTTTTCAGGTATCAAAGGAGACTAGGAGTAAGAATGCTGCGGCTATTAACAACAAGCAGGTTGATTAATCAAACATGCCTGAACTTCACTGTTGACGAATAGACTGTGGCAATATTTGGTTGCAAGGAGTATGAGCTCTGTAACGCTCAAATAATAGAATAAAAGGATATATGCGTTAAAACTTTAGTAAAATTGCGTTCTTGGCCTTACTGCAGATGTTATTTTTCTATGTTTTCTTATATTTTTTTTGGAATTCGATACGGCTTTGATTATATTGATATAATATTGCCGACTTAAGTCTAACTGAGATAATAAACGGATTTGTGGTTGCGATTAGCGCACAAATAAAATTTGGCTATCCAACACATTATCAGCATTCGAAAAGAAACTGCCGATCAAACAAACAAACACCTATCAAATTATTTTGATTTCATTATAAACTGTTTTTTGATATAAATTTAATGTGCGTTTAATCAAATATACACATGGTTCGGGCAAATAAGCAAAGGCCAAGTGTTCCGGCCATGATTGAAACCAGCTGGTCAAGCGTGGGAATTGGTTCCTGCTGGCCAAATATTAGGATTGGTCATTTTTTGGCCATTATCTAGGCATACTACGAAAAAATGTACAGAAAATAGTTTTTTGTTGCCAGCCTCGATCAATACGCGAGTGTATGAAATGTAATGTGATAATGATAAATTGATTACGCAACACTCGTGCGCGTGATAGCTTCAAAATCCTATGAATATTTTCGCTTTGGATTTATCTACGGCGACGGCGTTAATGAAGATTGGTGGTAGGGTCATGTGTGGAGCAATGATAATTGCTTGCATTCAGATTGAATTTGGATTTGAAGTGATAAAAATTTGAATGTTTCGATTTGAAAGAAAAGTGGGTCAAATTTACCTTTGGGTTTGAGAAAATCCATGAGCTGTGCACGAGCTCACGTTGAGAAACGTAAATATTTATTTTGCAGTGTCCAAATTTCAAGTGTGATGAGGATTGTCGAATTAAAGACGTGGGATATTTGTATTTACTGCGGCCGCGTTATGAAAATAGTAATATTGTAATTCAGAAAGATGTTTTTCAATTGCAAACTTCGTTGTTTCCATTTTAATTTATTTTAGGCTGCAGTATACTCATAGTGGAGATGATGTTAGAACCATGCGAAATTCTGAAATCAAAAAAGATAACTTTCTTTTCAGTTTGGGACTGGTATTTTCGTCCTAATAAGGAAAAGGCACGACATTGTCCTCTCAGATCTGAATGAAATTTGGCACATAAGTAGAAGATGTCCAGGATATTCGATCCATAAAATATTAGTCCGCAACACCCCCCCCCCCAATTAAGTTTTCAGCGATGCTTATATATTAGTAAGCTTTTACGTTTGACAGAAGCGGTGTAGTGTAGGAAGCAGTGCGACTACCCCGCGAACATGAGGTCGTGTGTTCGATCCCCCGGGTATTGTTTTTTTTTTGGAAAATTGTGGATGTTTTTAGTATAAGGTAAATCAGCAATGTTCAACTACAAACACATTTATTTTTAGAAATCAGCAAATTGTTCGATCATTTTGATATGTAAATTATACTAAAAACTCATTTTTGAACGGTTGGATTATTAAAAACTGTTGTAATTGAAGCAAAGTCATAGTTGACGGCAGGATCGACCCTTGTTCCTAGCTTCAACCATGCGCCCTCTTTGTATGCCAGATGTAAGAGGACCATGCCTTTTCCTTGCAAGTGAGATGCATTTTGCACACATCTTATCAAATGTGGATGGCTACAGATGCAACGTTAGCTTTAAAGAAAAGTATCTGATTTTTTGTTCACATAAAATTCGATTATATGTTGCTAAGTGTATTTTAGGATAAACAATCAGCTGGGGAAATAAGCGAGGCATACAAAACCAAATTGATGTAAATTAAACCAAGTGGAAAGCAACAAATGTTGCTTTGAGATTTAAAACAATAAAATAAGGTATGTGATTTCGGAAAAATTTGGATTTCCGGAAATCACTGTTCATCATCTAATTTTGTTTATTTAGCTAAAAACAATTTTTGTGTGAGTTACGCTTCAAAAATTTTCTGTGCAAGTTTTCATTGGTATCGAATCTGAGAAACTATTCAAAATTTATAGAAATATTAAATTTGAATATTTGCTGCCTATATCTGTGATAACACATTTTAACGTTTTTATGCAAAGTTCTCACCAATTAATAGTTGACAAATTTTGACCACATGCAAAAAATGCATTGATAATTAATTTTATAAATTTGGACAGGACGACAAGCTAGAAATAAGAAATTACAAGAAAATAACTTCGTAATTGAATTGTTTTGTTTAAACTTTAGCTCATAACTGACGAACAGGATCAAGCCCAATGCTATTCTTAAGCTCATGACTACCTCTAATCAATATAGAAGCTTCAACTTGTTTAGAAATACATATATCTTCATTCACCACACAATTTCAGCAAAATATCTTTTAATTCTTCGTTGTCCATGGATTTTCCATCTTATGAAATTTTAATCCCAATTCGTAAGCGCAAGCCGAATCGAATAAAAGTTGTAAATTATTTCGAACCGATGTTGACCATTTTCAGTCTGGGCTAGTTTTTGTTCGTCGATCGCTGATCGGCTATCATATGCGTAGAACGGCATTTTCGCCCGTTTTACCAGGAGGAGTAAGAAAAGATACATATGAACATGGAATGGATTGGCGACAACAGCTTAGCGGCATCTTAAGAAGAGTTCAAGACGTATGCTACTTAGGTAGAAGCATTTAAATGCATACATATAAATGACGCATAATGGAAATGATGATCAACGATTGTCCACGATGAACGAGACGACGAAGAAGGAGCAAGACCTGGAGCGATCGGAAGAATTGTTGCGATGAGGAATTTGCGAGAAGGATGACGTCTTTTTTGTGTTTGGTAGAGAGACAAATGTATTTAAATTGTTATTTTATGCAATATTTGCGTTAGATAGAGTTCTTGGTTTTTATTCGTCGATAATATCCGCGGTTACTTCTGTTCACATAAAATTTTGTTTTGAAGGAAATGCTAGACTAGACTCTTGGATTGTAATCTAACCTTTGAGTATGGTGTACATATGGTCGGTTTATTTCAGAATCTGATCAAGTGAAAAATTCAACAAAGGCAGAAAGTTGTTTATAAACATAAACTGCTGTAAAATTTTTAATTTAGTTGAAGTTTAATTTAATCCAATTCAAATTCTTATTAATCAAAGAACTTTATTTCAGTGATACTTATGTGGTGTTTCCAAGAATGTAATGTCTGAGTATAAAAGATCGCCTTATTTAGGTAAAGTAAGTAGATAAAATAAATCACCTTAAAAATATTACATTACATTTTTCCCACGCCGTTGCCTTCAAATAAAAAATCCAAATGTGATTTACAAAATAGATCAGCTGAATAAAAGTTGCCACATTATCTGAGAAAACTTCACATTGCCATTACTAAAATTGTAATTTTCAGTTTCTGCATGCTGAAGTGGTTTCGATACAATCTTAGTTGTCGCCATCTAAAAGTGTGTTATCATTGCAAACTAGTTTGCGGTTTATCTGCTAGTAAAAACTAATAGGAAAACTAGTATCGCTTTGACATGCTCTTGTAGATTTCATTCAGATAAAATAGTAATGAATAAATGGTGAAAAAATGATCATTGCGGTATATTATTCATGTTTTGAATGTCAAAAAAGGAGTGCGAAAACTACAGTTTCCATTCACTGTATAAAAAAAATACTTCCATTGCACAGCTACTCGCAGTTATATTTCCGAACTATAGGAGTATTCTTTTATTTTCCTCATGGTAAAATATAAGTAGTTACTTATGAAGGAAAACTAGAAGCAATGTCTAACACATGAATAAAATACAAGATTGGTTTTTTGTTAGATGCGAAATAGAAAACGAAAAATGCTTGTGTCATTGTAGCTAAATTTTCATGCTCAGTTTCCACATCTAACACGTCGCGACTATTTTCATGTTATTGCTTCGAAGCCCAATTATGACCGACAATACGAAGTGTCCTTCATTATGTCATATTTTAAATTTAGCGATTGGGACTACTTTGTTGGTTTTAGTTGGTTCTCTTATAAAATAGACTTTATTTATTCGATATGAATGACTTTCAGTGTTCTAATTTGCTGTCAGTCATATTTTCTGCAGTCCTTTTAGACCAGGGCGGATTTGTTTTCAGTTGGCCGTTGAGAGGGGGCACACTTATTTTTGCGGGAAAAGTTGGGGAATAACTCGTTTAACAATAATTGACTTATGTTCCTTCTCAAAAAAGTCGGGAACATTGAACAAAACAACGAAATGTTTAGAAATAAATTAAAATAAATCGTTTTTTCCTACTTTTCTCACTCCTACCTTTGAAACGGTTCATTTTAGGTCAAAGTTGTGTGATAATAAAAGTTGCGTAATAAAATTTTCTATAAGATAGGTTTAGTTAAAAATCCTCAAACATTTAATCCTTGTCGCAAATTGCAATATACATAAAAAAACAGGCCCCTGAAGTAGTTTTTTTTACAGATCCGCCCTGGTATATTTGAAAACTTACCATAAATGCTACTAGATTGTTTTTTTTGGATGAATTTCGATGTGCATATTTTGGTAGCATCCTTCGAGATTTTGTGATTTCCCTAAATTTATTTCAATAAGTTTATTTTAAAATTGTCTTCAATATTTTCAATGTTTCGTAGCCAGTTTCTGACATAAATTTAGTGAAAAGATTTTCAATTTATAGTTTTTCAATTATCATGTACCTACATTATCAAAAAATTTCCACACTTATGTTGTAACTGTTTGGATTTTTTATTTTAATGATAAAATTTAACATCGAAATATTTGTCTAAAACGTTTTGATGTAAGCTTCCTCCATAACATGTTTGGTTATTTTTTTGTGGAATATTAGTTTATTACAGATTTTTGTATCAATATGTTTCTGTCAGTGATTAGAATTTTCATAAATAAATTTTTGCAAAGGATTTCGGAAGTTTCAAATCAATATTAAAATTTTTCAACACAATCACGCAAGTTTATCGCAGAAATGAGGCATAAAGTCTTTGAGGACTTTAAAAATATTTAAACATTTATAGCTACCAATAAAACCTTTAAGGTGATAAATTTATCTCAATTAAATTGTTCCATGAAAATTTCCAGGGAACTGATAAAATGAAACTTCATGACCAAACTCCATGTTGTTTTCTGAGGATATTTTAAAAATTTATGCACAAATTATTATTGTTGCTTTTGAATGTCGTAAAGAGATAACTGTTGTGACAGTAGGCTTTTCAAGGTTGTTTGCTTCAAGGTTGAAGTATTTCCATTTACAAATTTATTTAATTCAGCTACTAGTGTGGCTGTAACAGCCAGAGCTGTTCTTCTTAATCGTTGCAATTTATTCTTTTAATTGAGCTTATCTTTTTAATTTTTAATACATAAAACTATTCCGAAAAGGTTAGCGGAGGCAATCAAATACATAAGTTTATCATTGAAGCGTGAATTTAAAGTGTTACACAATTCAATTTTTCTATCGATGTGATATCGTACTCATAATATAAAATCCAGTGTTAAGATCGTTTCACCCTCAGAATTATGCTTAAGTTGAAATGTGTCATGTTTTGGGTAGTCTAGAATAAAAGCCTGGTGAGAAGTAAATTATATTTTCCTGTGTTCACTCTTTAAAGTGAATTTAGCGGGCCTCTGTTCATAGCAGCTTTGATGGGCTGATTACAAAAAAGTATTTCAAATTTTAGCTCCCATATAATATATAGAAATGAACACACCATTATAAAAAAACTATACGCGCAAATTGCAGCAAACGCTCAATATTTTCCCAGAAATACCTTAGCATTCAAAATTGACCACAACCTGAAGCTAGACATCTAACGCTTTTTGTACTTACCTATCTAAAAAACGAATGGAATTAGTCGTTCCTCATACTTTCGGACAACATTCACTTTACTAAATTAAAATTGTATAGGCAAATTTACAGTCAAACTTCTCTTTAATTTGTTTTTAATTATATTTCTCAGTAATCCAAGCCATCGTTTGCTATGATCGCTGATCAGGTTCCGCACCATTGACGTTCAATCTACTCTAATGGAATAAACATTTTCGAGGCTCGGAAGAGAAAACGCACTCGAGACCAGGCTTAATTAACAATTACAAAGCGGTATAGCAAAAAAATTTGGGAAATTTCATGGCTCCGATGCCGTTTGCATCTTTGTTTGCTCTCAGTGCCGCCATTGTTTTGATAATTAATCATACGAGCACACATATTTAAATTTGATTATTATTCGACTGGGCTTGTCCAAAGACCTCGAAAAGCATTTGGTATGGTCGAAATCTATCGAATATGTTTGTTGGGTGGAATAAATACTTTAGTTAACCCTCCTGGAAAAGATGGTCAATCAGAAATAAGATATCCGTGCCGCTGGATTGCAGCTCCTTGATGGCTAACGCCGAATTCCCCATCAGCGCTGATCCCAACAAGGGTTAATAGCTACTCGGAGATTGCTCGAGACGTCATAATTCTGTACGGAATTGATTGATGTCTTGGTCGTAACGTAGGGGCAATACAGATACAAAGTAATTTGGAATAATATCCGTAATTACACGATTTGGTGTCAAGGATCGCCCGAAGGAACATCTCCTAATGTTTTCACATTTCGGCGTATCTGAAAGTTATGATAATTTATAGGGAGTGAGCTCGTGTAGTGTTTTGGTCAGATTGCCGAGGTAGGTGAGGGTGAAAGGCAATTAATCATCCATTCTAGAGAATCTGAGAATTTAACCTGTTGGAAGTATTGTCTTAGAGTGAAAAACGTAGTTGGGGAATCACACTAATGCTTGGTGTGGCTAAACAGTGCGCCAGTGTAATGAATGTACAGCATGCTTACAGCAAATCAAACGTCTTCTCTGCTCATTTCTTCATGCTTCAGTATTCTAACATAACATTTGCAGACATTAATGCAGCACTTAATCTTGGAATTGAAATTCAACCAACTGAATTTCGCTGGCTCACATCCTCCTTCTTCTCAACCTTATGCTTCAGCACTGGTGCACTTATTCTACGTTCATTGAATTCAGCACCTACTCATCACGTACGGACTAATCAGATATATTTCCGCCATAAAACAAAAACTTGACGTCAACAATACACCAATTAGTCCTCGTATCTTTCGTATCTTCTTAAATCGAGCAAATCCACGATAGTTGCTCAACAAGCTCGCAAATTACACAGAACAATTGTTGAATAGAAAAATACAAATTTTATTGCTTTGCATGTCAATTTGCAATTACCTTGACCTAAACTTTGAAAAGTTTGTATGGAAAACCGTTTTTTAGGTAATCACCTCATAAACCTCTCAAGAACCGCCACAATAACTTCAGTGCCTTGCCAAGATGAAATGTGAACCTGTAGAAAAGTTGGCGCGTTGCGGTATGTGGTTGGCGGGAAAACTTATTCAAGTGTGAGTAACTCATGTTTATGCTAATTATCCCGAGCAAGTGCAATGATACTTTTTCACGGTGTGCTGACTACTTCAACGGTGAAACCTAGGTTTCAATTGCGGAAGAGACCATCACTATTAACAGTGGTTGGATAGCTTTAACACTAGATGCCTGGCAATACAATGAGGTGTACCTTCCGGTAGAGAAATTCTTAGAATAAGAATGCCATGATGAAAACATTCAGGACGCTGTGATTTAAATAAGGCTTAACTTCCATCAAACAATACCAAAAAATCAATTCTGTTTAACTGGGAATGTGATAAGTAGCTCTTTAATTAATTGTTTTCATTCTTGGAGACTTTGCTCTGAAAATTAAAAAAGGCAATCAATGCTTTTCTTGAACACTGAATTGCTCGCTAATTCACTTCCATTAGGATATGCGCAAATGGGGAAAGATGGTTAGGAATGCAGCCGAATCATAGACAACAAGTTCAATGGTATCAACCTCTATATGTTCACAAAAACATTTCAAACTTGGGAACATAAAATATATATAAACATGCATTATGTGTGTCACTAAGCCTTTTTCTGCTGAGTAGTTGAATAGCTAAAATGATCGTGCCAGCGAATGCTAGGAGAAGTTCTATTAAAAATTAATGTAATAATTTTTGTTGCTGAATACTCACCGATTTGGTGACTTTTTTACAATACAATACATTTCGGAGCAATAACATTTACAAATTCATAAGATAATTCAGGCAATAGTAATACCTTGCAGATATTTTATTTGGCTGCTTCAAATATCATGTGATCATGGATGCACCCAATGTATTTCAAGCAAATTTTATGCTTGAAGAAATTATATTTTCGAGGCTCAATCAACTTCGAAAGAATGTAAATTGTTTACCACAATTTTCAGCGGGATGTTTTTTAATACATACTTTGATGGAAAATTAGAGAAACTGTCGCTTCTGAAATGTTTTCCATCCCTGATATTCATGGAATGAATTTTGATGAGCAAAATGCTTATTATTTCTGAATTTTTATAGGAAAGTTTGTTAAGGAAAAATATGGCAATAATGTGAAAACCTTAGTTTTGTCAATGAATTTCGTTAAAAAAGTTTCTACGACATATTTAGAAGTAAGTTTTTATTTCAATATTGCTACGAAGTTTTTTTGCCACAACGAATCTCACCCAAAAATTTATTCTATAATTCTTTAAAAAATTTGTTTCACCTTCAAGTGGGGGAAAAACTTCGAAAGAGATCTTAAATTGTATGAGTGTTATTTTAAACATTTTAGAAAGAATCTAAAACAAACGAAGCAATTGTGAAAATGAAAAAAACCTAGTAAGATTTGTTAATTCAATGAATATTTGGTTTTTTCCCCACAATAAGAATGGTATCCTTAATAATTTAAGATTTTTTGTAGTTTTGTAAGACTAATTTGAAATGTTTTTTGCTTGGCGTCTTAAAATGTTAATATTCGAAAGAAATCATAAAAATTCAAAGATCATAATGTTTTATTTGGGTGTTTTGAGCGTCTTTTGGTGGTGTTTTAAGATTATTGAAAAAGTCGTGTTGTTGCTTTTTACCAAAATATTTTGGATTTCCTCATATACGTATTTCGGTTGCTACTTGCAACCTTCTTCAGTGTTTTGTACACGAGTCGTGTACATTCATTTTTATTACATTGAAAGCATAAAAATCGGACAAAAGTATGGAGTTCACCTGAAACCATTTTGTCCAGGAATATACATATGGAAATGCATGTTGAATGTTTTTATAAAATTGCCTGATACGGAAAAAAATGTAACATTGCATGATAAATGAAATATGAATCTAGTCTGCAAAATAATTTATTGTTTTATTTCAAATAAGAATATCCGCAATAAACTTGTATTAAATTTCTAAGAAATCATCCGTCAAATATTTATTTTCCTTCATAAATTCAATTATAATGATAATTGTTCTCTCAATACTTTTTGTTGGTTAATTGTATGTTGGTTTCTATTTAATTCTCTTGTCAGGCATCCAGATCTTTTGTTTATTTCAGGATAGAGGAAGCTAACGCAGACATAATTATAAATTGGGTGTTGGTATGTTCTATTTATGTTAGTTTATTACAGTTTTAAGACGTTTTCAAAGTTTTCAGAAGAACTTGCTTTGTAACCGCTTCAATTAAACCTTATTGACGGATCGTTTTTCTATTTGATTTCTCTGCAGTAAACCATCTTTTCACTTTCTGGAAACATTTCAAAACTCTCAATATCTACAGAGCAATATAAAGATTTTGAATTGGATGCAAATAACTCTTCGTCTATTAAGTTTGAGAAGGTTTATACCCCTTTAGAGTTTTCCTTTGCGGAATTGGACAGAAACGTTTGCCTAGTCGTTCGAATTTATAATTTTGCAATGTCTAAAAACAAAATAAGCCAATTTCGATATTTGCATGATGATGAGCAAATCATGTAGTATCATCAGATGGTAAGGTTTGTCACCAACATCCTCGAAGGTACCAGAGTTTTCGCTAATTGTAAGTTGACATCTCGATGTACAGCTTGATTTTATGTTTGCCATCATTTGGACATCAATTGAAGACAGTTTCAAACCACTGATCTACGCACTCTTGTTCAATTCCAACCGTTTTTTTTCTTCAGCACAATACTAAAACACGCTGACGATTCCTCCGAGCGCAAGCATATTAAAATTCTTCCCATAATTTTGCAATTAACGAACAAAATGTAAGAAAAGTGCTGAAATCTTAACAGCATACCGTGCGTGGGCCCCTATGTAAATATGTGTTTCCGTCTCTGAAGGTATCCACGAAACGATGGCCTCACTGGCTTCGTCAAAACGGAAAGATTGGTAGGAAGCATCTTCAGCGATGGAGATAAGTCTAACTATGCACCCGTTCGTCACGCTAGTTAAACATGCACGAGCACCTTGTTAGACGCAGAGGCTTTAGGTGATACTGGAGCAGCCGGGGTAACCCAAAAATGATATCGTTTTCGTCCAGCCGCGCTTTTTTGAACTGCTTATTAGTGTACTTAACAAACCGATCCATGCCACCGGAATGCCTTTCAGGCGCTGTGTTTCGCTTTTGGGTTAATTGATTTCTTCGGCTGAAAAGCGAGAGCCCTACTGTGAGGTTGTCAACAAGGCAATGTCGTTAGTTGTCCGATTTGGGTAAATTTGGCGTTGATAATGACGGTGAAATGTTTGATGGAATAAGTTTCAATGAATACTGTATGATAATTTGTTTATGGTGCCTTATCAAGTTTTTTGGAGCGAATAAGGGGACTTTTATTTGTCTGAAGGTATGAGGCGTAACAATTTCTAAGAATGTATGTGCTTTTGGGATAACATTTGCTAATTAGGAAGAAAATTTGCACTCTCAGATGAGAAATTGATCATTAACAAAAGCATGGTCGTTCATTAGAGTTAGATAATACTTGAATTAAAATAATCGATGTATGTTGTTTCTATCAGCTAAATCCTGCGAGCTGTGTAGAATTGTCTCATTTATCATAAAATTGAAATATAGTTCTGCTGAATTAGTTATCTACACATCTATATACATATTATGATACAAAATTACGGTTAAATTCTTTTGCATCCGCTGATGCCACTAGATTCGCACTAAACCCAGTCAGCCTCAACATTTCCCGATTGCAACAACGAAAATATGCAAAATTCGTCATCGTCACAAAAACCTGAACATTCCGCAAGTATTTTAATGTGCTGTTCTTTGACATTGCGACCGAAACTCCGCCAGGCTTCTTGCCTGTTAGTCTGCCTACCTCCACCGTATCCTTGCAAAGCTAATTTAATAAAATTCCAAGTCGAAATTCTTGAGCGGGGCCCTTCAAAAAAACTATATGATCGCTGGCCGGCCTTTCGTCAAAATTCGAATGCCAAATTCCATTCAAATTTATTTCAAAACACACAACAATCCTTTTCGGAACGAGCGAATGATTGACGAATTTTTTCCCATTCCGTCACCCAAACGACATTCGGCAACCTTTTGCTTTGCGCAACATGAAGGTTTTGCCGCGCGGCCTCGCGCATCTTTATCATACAAAAGATTTGACCGCCAAACCGTTGCGGACCCGTTTTTTGTGGACCTCGCGATGCGGTGGCTCCATTATTTCTTGTTTGTGTTGTTATCAGTGCTCAGATACCAGATACTTTTTTCGTTGATTGTTTGCCACAGTTTTTATTGAGTTTACAGGATGAAATTGTGTCCGTTTGATATTTTAAACTGAGCGAGTTTGCGAGTAGCAGGGTATGATTCTATGATCGAAAGTATGCACAAGAAGATGTCAGTTTCAGACAATTTGAATAGTTTTTACTTCATTAACTTCTACTATTTTAAATAAAAACCTTCCACAAATACAACACCTGGCTCTTCCTAGCGCGCCATTAATTTAATTAATTGATTTTTTTAATCATTGACCAAGCCCGCAAAGCAATTACAATACTCGGTGTCTAAGATAAATCCATCAAAAATGAGTTTCCATTGGTGGTTTTATTAGAACTGTAGAATACACTAGTATGCCATCAGCAGCCATTCATTTGATCGAACGATAACGCACAGCTCGACACACTTAGCAGATAATAGCGAATACAAAATAGGAAAATATAATTCTATTGGTCTACCGATGAAAATGCCACGACTTCACTTAAGTTAATTTAACAAATTCGTTCGAATGTAAGAATAAAGGACTTACGTGACAGCAGGACATTTGGTCAGCTATGGAAATGACGACAGACATTCACTGTTAAATGATTGCAGTAGCAATTTTTTGCGGTAAACTAGCTTCTGAGTAACAAATCAAAATTGAAAAAAAATGTGGTCTAAGTGCGACCCTTGAGGCCCACACGACTAACTTCCCAGTGGAGTGGATAAAAAAGGTATTTTTTTATTATTAACTACTCTTATTAAACATTATTATTCTAAATTATTATAATTACTTTTATTATTTTTATTATTTTTTTAGCGGTAGAGGAAGACGCCTCCACCACCTGATCGTCCTCTTCCAAATCCTCGACATCCTCGTCTTTGTCATCCTCTTTGCCCTCCTCCTCCTTTTCTCTATCTCAGCCTCGGAATCCACAGCCATTATTGAGGGTATTTAATTATTATTTACAATAATCATTCGTTAGTAAGAATACTGAATTATTATAATTCACTTTATATTCACATATTTACTTGACTTTATGTTTACAATATCAAATTATATATAACAATATTTAATTGTAGTTAACAATATTAATGTATTTATAACAATATTCAATTATTAACTGCATGAGCGTGTCTACCCCCATTCATCCAAACCTGATAATATAAGTTTGGAATTTCATAAATTAATCTTTATTTTTTTTTGAAATAACATTTTTTACAAATTTGATCACAATTTTGCTAAAAATCACAATAATAACAACATTACTATGAAGGTATTTGGTATCTGCACGAATTAATAGTGCGCATCAACAGTTTAAAAATAAGCAATTTTTAGTCGTTTTTCCAGTTTTTTCATCGTCAATAAAAAACGGCTTAACCGATTTTGCTGATAAGTCATTCAGTTCTAAGTTACGTAATTACGCGTCAAATGAAACCAGTCCCACGTCTATTCGATCTTTGGTTCTCACGATAATCGAGACGAAAAATAATTCCGAACGCACTACGCACATCCTCACATACGTACATACACACTCACAGACATTTCTATAAAAAACGATGGATTTGGATTCTAGAGACCTTAAAACGTGGAGATATGTGAAAATTTGGGATTCGCAAAATCGACCCCATTACAATAACTTCCCATAGGGAACTGGGAAGTTAAAAATAAGAACTGAGAAACATTTTTATGAAAACTCCAACAAAAACGCATAGTTCTAAAATTTAAGAATATGGAATTTGTAACGTTTTATATTCGAAAATTCAATGCAAATTTAACGGGCTTAGAATTGATTGAAAATATATCCAATGTTGCTGCATTCATTTTAGTTTTAAAATGATTTGAAATGGTATTTAGAATGATATTTTGTTGTATTCCTGCCAATCCAGTCAAAGAAATCAAGCTCTATTCTTATATTCGCCCGTCGATTTCCAGACGGCACTAATTACCCTCGAACACAAATGGACGCATTCAGAGCACGAATCATTCCATTTTTTTATCGAAACAATGCTTCACCTTTACTGCAACTAATTTTCAGTACATCGAAGTTTTAAAAATAGTTTTGATTTACTTAGAAGTCCACCAGCAGAATCTCAGCTTCATATCTAAATAATTTTCCCTTGGCGAACCATAATCCATGTGTTGCGTGTGGATCTGAGTGCCCTAAGGATATGTAAATTCTGAAGCATTATAATTTAATGAAATTGACGAGCCAACCTGTAAATAATATTCTTTAAATAAAGTCTATGTTGTTTGTATATTTTCTTTGCTATCTTTTCGATCATCGCCCATTCATGGCATCGGCAACGGCGGCATTCACTCCAAAGCACTAAGGAGCTGCACTCTGATTCCCGCGTGTCGCCTTTAATGCAAATTTTATGGGTTTTTAATGAATTTAATGAGATATTAAGGAGTGCCAAGTCAAAGAATAATAATCATCGGTCTGTAAAGTGTAAATTCATACTTTGACCGCAACATCACGCTAGGAAAACGTTGCTAACCATCGCGTCGCGTCGATGGATTATGCCCGAAAGAGGAAAAAGATACTCACACGTACTGGAGATGTGAGTGTGTTGTTGTTTTACGTCACGACGTATCCACTTATAGTTAAATTACAATAGAACGTACCACGTACCATCAATTCTTCCAATACATGCCATCGTGCGGCTAATAATATGTGAATATTAACGCAGAAGGAATCCGACCGGTTGATAATCTCGCCTGGCTGGCGATGGAAAGGTGTTTTCGATTGGCAAGGTGTTAACGGAAGAATTGGATACTGGATGAGCTGAAACGTAGACAATGAATTGGAAAAACTTCTGTGCATATAAATGATTCTCGTAACTGACCGTGGTGAGGGAGTTGGTAACGACTCCCACCCACACTCCAATACAAGAGCTTACTTTAAGATTGACAATCGTCGGATGCATTGGATTCCTACCATCTTAATATGGAAAGCTTTAAAGTATCATATCTTGGCATTTATTCTTAGTAGAAACAGCAACTCTCCTTGACGGCATCCTTGCGGAAGAGAATGCACATTGAATGGAGTGCATATAAACTTGGAAAGACTCAGTGATCGACATGTTTTACATATTTGCCTTTTGTCTTTAGAGTTGTTCGGTCCACGGTCGGCTGACAAAGATGCAGGACACACCGCTGAAGATACGGCTGTTTAGATAGATGATGTTGGTGCTTACAAGGAGAGTAGTAAGAATCCACCGACAAACTCACCAGTCGCAGGTCACCAACAACAGAAACAAAAACAAAAAACAAAAAAAAAAGAGCAAATGAAGAAATTGTTAACTCCCAGCTTGCGTGTGCATACATCGCCATATCCTACGTAGTACCTGTAATATTTCAGAGTATGCTAGTAGTGTAGGTACTGCAATTCGATCATTGTGCAGAAGCCTATATGATCGTTTGTATGCAATATGTTTGTAGGTGATGCGTCCACGATCGGTCACTGATCAAAAGAGGACGGCATCTTAAGATGTTTTGATGACGTCGCTGAAAAAACTCTTCAAAGTCAAATCAAGTCAGTTGAGATTCAGATTCCTCCGATATCTTTTGGATTGAGTGAATTTCTTTTTATTTTGTTTTTCTGTGAAACAGCGCGGGTAGTGGGGAATTGAACGTGGAAGCGCTGGATTTATTCGCTATTGGATTAGGGTAGCTGACAAGATGACATGGATTGACGATTTTTAACGAAATTGTTATTGAAGATGAAGTGAGGGGCTGAATCAATTGCACAAAGACCAATTTAAGTTTATCTGATTAAAACTAGATTTTTTGAAATATACATTTTAATGCTATGGGGATACTAGGGCGATGATAGGTAACCTCAATTTCACATCGGTTTGCTGTGAAATAAATTCAGAACTCCACTAGAGCTGCTCATGAATGAACAAACGCTCAATCTTCAGTATGAAGCCTGTTTCCTTCCTTGCAAACACGCTGACAAAGTCCTACTGTATCATTTCAGGAGACATGGCGCCAATTATACAAATGCAAGTCCTCCTAATAACATGTTATCGCATTACATATCGTACCCCCATGGATAATAATTCATTTTGTCATTGCTGCGCTCTTAATTGATACTTTGAAATCGCCACAGTAAATCAATAATTGGCCATTTGTTTAAACGTCTTTGCCTCTTAGCGTGGTTGCGCCCGGTCAACGTGTGTTTGTATATATGCACGTACGTTTGGCATATGGAAAAAAGGCTGCAGCATTGCAATTTACATGAATTGAATTGATTGAATATTCCAGGTGAGGAGGAGCCCAGAAACCCGATGAAAAGCACAAAATGCCTTGGCAGAGAGAAGTGGATGGTTCAGGCTGGGCTCCTCCGGTCCGGCACAGCCCGACTCAGCCTGGCCCGTTTCAGAATGCATCATACTCGCAACGATTCAGATAATCGCATTGTGAATATTTATAAAGTCGCTGCAATCATAAATCATCTATAAATGAGGGAATCAGGCAAAAAAATTGCCGCAGCAAAAGGATGGCACTGGCAGTTTGAATAGTTGAAATGGGAGAGACACACTTTCCGGCCAGTGATTATATGGCGATTTTCCGTTGGTGTCCTCTACAGGATGGAAATGCATTTGGGAAAACGATGAGTTAGCTGTAACTGGTCTAGTGTGACTTGCAAATCATTTATTTATGTATGTTTATGGACGGAAGTGCTTCAAATGCAGTTTTGTGTGCAATTCGGTATGATGGATGGATTGGTTGCATAACGTCTTTCGGGAGGGAGCTGTGCAGTGCCATGAAATGATGACGACATTCAAAGTATCTTTAAGAATTTGGCAACCATTCGAAATGCAGGATGATGGGAATTACATTGGTAAAGCATTTAATAGAAACTATATTGAAAAGAGACATTGGAATTTTTTTTTACTTAGGTAGGAATGTGAACTTTTGTCGACCTTAAACCATTTTGTTATATTTCAAATGTTGTTTGTTTTTGTACTACTTCAAATGTTGTTTGATTCATAATTTTACAATGAAAGTTTTTGAAGGAAAATTTTCGCATTAAATTTGGATTATATTGTTATACATATAAGAAGCTAGAGGCAGTTTAGTAAAATTATTCTGGTATCTTCAAATAGGGAATGAGTAGAGAATAAAAACTTTTTCATTGGTCCACGAACTCCCTGCCCCAAACCAGCGCCGACTCCAACTAGCTCTAGGAATAATTTCATTCTAATATACAAAATAGTTCGTGAATATATAAAACTGGCGAATCTGCAGTTTCCTGTGAGAATATGACGATTCGTTTGTAGATTCTTCATGGATGGAAAAGGATGTTGAATTAAATACGCTGACCGCAAGGAGAAGTAAACAGTAGTTTGGGACCACTATTCCAATTGTTCTCTACTTGAACTGACCTGTTAGGTAAAACTTATTATTTCATCTTAGTGAGTCTTCCAGGAATATTAGTTATTGACTATATCAAATTTTTCTTACTCAGCAATATAATTAATTGTTATTTTTTCTCGAATTTGTGTGTGTAACAACCAAATCGCTGCACGTGTTATCACGAAAAAAATCATTACTTGCATCAATTCGCAATCATGCGGGAAACCCAATCAGATTTCTCGAATAAATCGTGTATTGACAAGCAATCAAACATGAAAACGATTCGAATTTTGAAAGAAAATCTATCGGGAACCTATTGACAAGGAACACAAAAACGAATATAAATCGATAGTGGAAACATATAGAACCTGATCGACACCAACGACTTGCGGTGAAAAGTCTTCAAGAATTCAAAAAAAATCCAACGGCTGAAATAATACTGTGGTATTTCAACGTTCCATAAAATAGAAAGCATGATCGATCGAACAATAACTTAATCTTCAAAACAATATTTATTACAAGCCATAATTGCATTTCTCAGCCAAAACCACATTCACATCTCCATATCGTTTTTGCGAGCGAATCGCCATCGCACTCGATCGCAAGCCCTATCCGAATACATACGGAACCCGGATATTCAAAACAAATGCCTTAACCCGAATGTTAATTATACAAATTTAATATAAATTGAAGACAATCAGCCGCTAATGGAAACATTACGAAAATAAAGCAATTACCAAACAAACGCTCCTATTAGGGTAGGTTTCCTCGCCGACACGTTGGCCGATGAAATCCAACCGGTAATGTATCAAAGCGCGGATATTTTCAAAAAGCTCATTAAATGCGGTCAGCGCTCAACTCATTATTCATATCGTGTATGCAGTAATGAAGCTGTAAATTGCTCGTCAGCCATTCGGACGGCTCTCAAAACAAAAATCCAAAAATCCAAAGGGAAAAAATCGAAATCTTCCCACGAACGTGCGCAGTTTCCATCTTTTCATCGCTTCGCTCAGTTCAATGTTCTTAATATAAGTAGAAAAATTACGCTATTAGTCTTGCCCGTTCGGATCGCCAGCCAGGAGAGTGCGAAATATTTCCAGGTAATTTATCACTTTTCCATTCATCAAAGGCCGACCGGGTCTGCTGGGTGCGAGCCACGAGTAATTTGCATTCCTAAGAGGTCCAGAGAGCCGGGCGGCCCGCACCCTTGGCTCTGTGTTTCAAATTAAATTTCCTCAGCAATTACGGGCATCGGTGCGCTCAAAATCGGGTGGTTTGAATCGATTCGATTCGTTACGCGCTGAGCTGTCGGGCTCCTCCTACACCCGGCAAGGCAGCTCCGTTCTGCCTAATGTGCCCGATAACTGCTCAAAAGTTCATTAATCTGCTCTTTGAACCTTGCCCAGCGGATCGGTATCAATCATCTAGCGAAGCTGGCAATGGGAACGAGCTTTTCTCATATGGCGCTTCTCCGAAATCTCAAAAACCTAGCTCCAGCTTCGCGATACTAGACAACGGCTAGATGGCCTGAATGATCCGATCTCACATTTTCAAGGACTCAATTTGGATTTCAGGACGGAACGGTGCAGCCTGATTGGTGGGGTTCATGGCGAAGAACGTGCATTTCTCATAGCCCACATGTTCAATGCTTGGCACCAGGACATCCACGAGAATCTCGATCTGCTGAAGATTATTTGCGGTCATCGAAACGGTAAGTCCGCCACTCCACTACCCACTACTGTCCAATGCAGTGGAACCCTGTGCCGCCAGCGCAAGTGAAGAGATTCGCTAATTAACTTTCATCTTAATTAGTGCCCACAAACTATCGCGCTTGGTGTAGAGGTCCACTAATGCTATTACACCGCCATCAATCTCGCGGAGATGACGCAAAGATGGACCCCGCGTTCGAATCCCAATCCCAACCTGGATTGCTCTTCAGCCGGCTATTGTGATCGTGAGCCACGTCCGAGGTGCGGTATCTATCGGATTGAGCGGATGGAAATCGTTCTGGCTGAACGCGCAGATAGATGGTACTTGTATCTAATGAAGTGTTTTCATTGAAGAGTAATAGTATCGTTTACGCGGCGAGCGGTATCATCAAAGTGGAAACCGGAAGGTTAGTGCGAGTATTTCGGCATCTGGTTATTATTAATTGCACAGCTTGATAAGTAGCTTTTTATTCAGCTTTTAATTACATACAAGTGGACGAATGAAATGCAATTACAGGTGAAATGTAACGATGAAGCTTCGGTAAGATCGACTGTCTGGATATAGATTTGGTGGATGTTGTCAGGGTGGATTTCAATATTAGCTTGTTATCGATCTGATGTTGCTTACACATTAAATTTCCGTTTGAGATTTTGCATTTCTTATTTATACCGCAAATCCAATAGAAATTGCTTTTGGAGCTTCTGATGAAAACACTATTCATTTTGGATGGATCGTATGATCCCATCGACTGTTAACCGCAATAAAAGTAAGTCGAAAGCTTGGATTGATAACTACTCGGTGCAAAAGTTATTGTTCGATAATATTTTATGAAAATTTATTAAAAAATTAGGAGAAAATCTTCGATTTGGCACGTGGGAAATATTTTGAATGGTGCCAAAACTACGAATCGGTAGAACAAAATAGAAGAAAACCGCTATGTAAGGTGAAAATTTAACATTATTTAAACATGGATATTGATGTATCGGAAATCAGATATAAAACATATATAAACACAAATTTGGAGCAAATATCGTGGGAATGTGGTTTTCAAGTGTTTCATGGAAGAAAGCCAAACTTTACATTTTCAAATTTTAAACACAACCTGTGCAAATCCACAAGCAATGTGTGCTTTTTATCTGAATTTTTGAAAAGTACATTTACGTAATTTTCACAAAGATTTTGCTTTATTTTAGTAAATTTCTAGTTCTGAATCATTCGCCTTTTTGGAGAAGAATTTCGGTTTAGGTGGCTTTTAAAGTATAAATATTATTTAATTGTTTTTGTGAGTGTTAATTATCCACCATTTACATTAAATACAGCTACAGTTTTGAATTTTTCGCAAGTACATTAGAAGAAGATTGTTTTAAATGCGTTTTTTCTTTCTATAAAATATGTTTTGCCAGAAGGTAATCCAATTTTTTTGTAAAATATGTAGCTTTGTTACTGGTTATTTTGTACTTAAATTTTTTTACGAAATTTATTACCGGAACCAAATATCTGAACACCCTAAAATCTCCTGTTTTCAGTAGTACCTATGATTCTGAAAAACGTTTAAATTGCTAACATGGCAGTTTGAAAGAAACACATAAATCTAGAGTTTATCAATCAACGTTGTTCCGTGAAAAATGAAGACTAGTAACTGTAATATTATTTTTGACTAAGTGACTAAGTGAAACTTTCAATTTTTGAAGTTTAAGCTATTTGAGTTTCATTTTTTTCGGTCAACTGATTTCTCGCTTAATCTTGTCCTGAAAAGGTTCTTGACCCAGTTTTTTATACCAAATTTTTACTGGGCATGTTTGATGTCTTTGTTTTTAATTTTGTCATTCAAAATGTGCCAAGGTTTAAGTCCTTATCATCACTATATGTTTGTGAGTAGTTGTTTCATAAAACTAAAACAAAGAATTTTAAAATAGGGGTTAAAAATAGAATGTCGTTGAAGTTATCGTAACTCTGTCAACCATTAATTTGTAAATAAGATGAGTAAAAGAAAATTTGTGGTATTTTTTTAAGTATATCCGAAGCTAAGTATCAATACAAGACATTCAAATTCCACACATTTCTCTTCACGATATAACATGGGCGCCAAATAAATAGCTCATCCCAGAATCTTACTATTTTAAATTATGAATATTGTACGGTTATTGCTATTATTATCTACATTCATATCATAATTATTAAATTATCATAATAACGCCGTATTGCCGTCAAAACTGAATATGTGTATGCACGGTTTCGTAAAGATCGGTAGAATAGAAGTTGTTTAAAAATCATTCGCAAGATTTGTAGCAAACATACAAAGTGAAGTTAAACACAACATTTCAAAAATAACGAGTCTTGAAAAATACAAATAGAATAAACTCTGCTACTGATCATTTTCTGATTTCACTGAACCAGTCATACAAAATATACATTAGTAAGTGGGCTCATAAAAATAAATTTCGATTTTAGAAGGTGTATTTTACTTGTGGTCCCAAGCATACAAATCTTCCATGGAATAAGACTTTGCAGGTATAATTGTCCTTTGTGATTTAACCAGCTACCATCTTCCCTTTGATCTAACTTCAACATGCTGATATTTAATAAGAAAGTTGAAAAACATATTTTGAAAAATTGAATCGTAGCAACTTAAAATCTGTTGCAGTAAAAAAACTTTGATTATTATGTATAATAAATATACATAAATAAAGGATCGTGGGCTGAAATATAACGATATAACTGATATAATATCACCAAAAAGCCTACTACTCAGTGCCAAGGGAGTGCTCTAAATCATTATCAACTATCCTATCAGAAATGACAACTTTCTAATGAAATTTCCTCAAGATACTTCATTTTTTACCATTCAAAGAATGAAATGTTTACCAAATTCCCAGCGTACGAATGTGTTTCACTACTTTTTTTTAATTTTTCTCAAACTTATTATGCAATTTTTGGATGTTTAATTAAAACAAATCATATATTTGAATTCAATGCTGCTGGTCAAGAGAACATTTGCGCTATAGCCAATCGAGTTTCATTTTCAGTCAATATCTTGATTAAACATAAACAAAATCAATTTCATAAACAATTTCAATTTCCATCAATATCCCATGAATTAACAATCAAACAATCAACCCAAAGTAATTTCAGCTGTGAACATTACAATAGCCCATCAAGAGTTAAAACACCTGTCCGACTAATAGAATAACTCTTACATTCTGCCTGCACAAATGAAGGTTTCATGATATCTTCTAAATTAGCTCTAATGAGTTGGATATCGAAAATAACATACTTAAATTGCCGTAAATATGAAATAATTTATTGAATATTACCAAGTGCCATGTATCAATATCAGTAGCCTCGAGCTCACATACGTGATATCATACATTACGTATGTATCACACATGCCTGTATTATTCAAACGACAATCACACAGCACAAGGTATTTTCACTTTTGACGGAGTGACAAGCACGCAAAACCGCAAAATTATTCTATTTTTTGAAATCATTATCGAAAAGTCGGAAAGTCAGTCATTGAAATACAGTCCATGCTGTGTTGGCTAGTTGTCGTCGATTTATAACCCTATCGGATATTAATGGGGTCTTAATCGAAAAGGCATCGACAGTTGTTTATTGGGCAACGCTATTGTCTTGAAAATTATAGAAAATTGATCATTGTTGGGTATTTTTATTTACACTTTGCTCGTGAAATTGTCCAATTGATTTCGGACAGTTGAAGGCATTATAATGCGAATAATCGTTTCCTGTGTGGCAGCGTTGATAAGACAAGCAAATTGTTTTGGGGGTGATTTTCGAATATCCAATGGCAGGTGATTTATGAAACAGGTATCCTTTTGTGGGAATTACGAAAAATAATGTACCAAACATTTGATTTGTAAATAAAACAGCATTTGCTTTTCATAGTTTCTAATTTAATATAAATATTCAATTTATTGGTCACAAATAATTGCTATCAAACATTTTGTTCCCCAAAACTTAAAGTTTAACAAATTGTTTGAAATGTTGATGTTAAATTTTATGTTTGGCTTTAATAGTACATTGAAACATTTATTTGGTTCACGCCTTTTACTTGGTGCGAATCTAACAAATCTTAACACCAGTAAATTTTCGTTTCCATAGTGACAGAAACTTTTGTTTATAATTAAAATTTCAACAAGCCGCGAAGTGCGACCCTTGAGGTCCACACAGTCAACTTACCAGTAATATATAGATAAACATTGAAAATATTAAACACAATAATAATTTTGAAAATAATACTACTTTAAGTAATAATAATGAGAGGTATTCATAGCAGTAACAGGAATGAGTTAATATTAATTATTTCATCTACGGGAGTATCCATTGATTACGTAAGGCTTTTGGTGGATGGGGGTAGATTGATTTGATCAATCAATCGGTAGGGATCTTTTCTACGTTATTTGTTATTTTCACATCGATGATTGAAGGACAAAAGAACGCTAGCAAAAATGAATCCAGTTTTTCTTATTACGCCTACTGAAGAGATTTTGTCGCGTGATGGCCATTTTGAATAGTTGCGTTCAAAATTGCCATGACTTCAGCATAATCACTGAATTTATGTTTTTCCACGATTTTACATCAATGAGATTAATAATTACTTGATATTTTCTATTGGTCTTGAAAACTTTTGAATATGCAGTCAAAAATAGGTTCAATTGCACGTAAAAAGTAAAATGTTTTACAAATGATGATGAAGGAAGTAATTGAAATCTTACGATTACTAATGAATAAATCTACTAAAAACTACAATTTTTTATTCGATGAAAGCTTTTCAAAGCATATGATCTTGCAAAGTATTGACTACAAAACATTTTCCCATTAAAAGCGTTGATACCGCAAATTTAAGCAGTTTTTTTAATTGACTGTAAAAACTATTAAAAATCTACTCAAATTATGCAAATATTTTAAAACTTTGATTGAATTTACAACATTTTTTTAGAATAAAAGATATAAAGTAATAGCATTCGTATGAACCCTCTTTACATGGTAACTTTGAATGATTTTTTTATTTTTAATTTAGTTTTTTTTCATAATCATGGAATAAAATTTTTCCGGTTTCTCTTCAAAACCTGATAAGAATGTATAAATTTTATAAACATTTATTACTGTGTTGTGCAAATCAGGTTAAAAAAAATATTTTTTATGAAAAAACCCTAATTTTTTATATTTTCTTCTATTAAATTAATAAGCGGCTGAAATAATTTTTCTATAGAGTTAAAAACATCACAAAAATGTTAATACACGTCGATTGACACTTTAATGATGCAAATATTATATCTAGTTCGTGAGATATAGTGAATGACAGAAATGACCTGGAAGATCATGATGACTGTTAATGATTCTTTATTTTTAATTTAATGTTTTGTGTAATCATGAGATGATGTTTTTACAAGCACTACTTGGAGTATATAAATTTTATAAAAATTGATTACTGTGTTCCGTAAATCAGGTTAAACATTTATTGTTTATGAAAAAAACCTAATTTTTGCACTTTTTTTCTTAAATTAAAAAACGGCTTCAACGATTTTTTAAAAATTTGATAGATTCACAAAAATGTTAATACGTGTCGATTGACACCTAAACTATGCAAATCGTATGTTTGGTTCGCGAGATATAACGCATGACAGAAATGACCTTCAAACGGGCAAAACAGCAAACCCCCTCAACCGAAGTATCCCAAAAACTAATCAGCTCTTGAAATTGCAAAGACGCTTCGATTGACACCTTAACAAAGTCAATACGGCTTTGTTTACGTGAGTTATGCTCCTAGAAAAAAGTGTCCACGAACGTACAGACGTACGTACGTACGTAGACAAACTCACACACACATACATCTCCCTTCCTAAAAACACTTTATATATACTCTATAGACCTCAAAACGTAGAGAAATGTTTAAAATTTCAATTTCGATTTTCGAGGCGATTACAAAAACTTCCCATACACTGGGAAGTTAATAAACAGAAGCAGATGAGTCTATTTTTCGTCAAAAGAGAGAAATTATTTATTTCATGAATTTGAAATTGACACAGAGTGCACCGTTCAAAATTAAGTTTACCATAAGTTATGCCACATCTTAAATTCATTCTTAGACTGTGAACTATTCGCTTCTCACACTAATCTTTCGCAAAGCGACATTCTCCGGGCACATCCCACTCTCAATAAAGCTTCCAATTTCAATTCTAACAAGCTCCATAAATATTTCAATATTTGTGTCCGAATACTCTGCAGTTCACTGCAATGCAACATTTAAATGCATACCATACGGCATTGGCCCACAATGGCGGCAAACTTAAAAAGCAATTAAAATGATGAAAATTATCTAAAGATCTTGACTTGAATTGGAACGAAATTCACACGAGTATGGACATTTGCCATTCCACATTTTTGCATTTTTTAATGCGCGTGCAAATGGATTTGTGCTCAACAGTGGCGTATATGATGAATGTCGTTTGCTTGGCGCTTTCATCAGAAATTATTTGTCGCTAGCGCAAAGAACGCCATTGATAGATTTAAACTATCTAAGCGATATGCATCTTAGGACAACATTTTGATTGTTGCAATACTAGTACGAAATGTTTCATAGAGAGGAGGGGATCTATGCAAGACACATACTGTGTCTAACAGATGAGCTGCCTTGGGAAATTAACATATCTTCGATGGGCTAACATCGATTTTGAGGATATCAGAGTGAGTTTCAAAAATTTCGCGGATTGGCGAATATTTTGTGCCATGTAGCTAATTTCCCGCTTAATTGTCCATGCATACCAGCCCGGCTTTCTGAAATCGTTTGCATGCATTCGTTCCTTCATGGTAGCTGGTGTCACCGCTCGGCATCGTATGTGTTCCACGGAAGAGCATATTATAATTACCAGCAGTTCTGCTTGTCTGCCCATTTATATGGCATGATTTAGAGTTTCAGCAATTTTGCAATGACAAGATCATCACTGATCGTAGCCGCGACACCACCATCATCATCATCATTTTCAGTAGTGGCGCAACGGCAGCAATGCAGCGCGAAATGCGCGCAGCAATTAGTTATGCAATTGTTATAAAGCGACCAGTGCAATAATGTCCTCAGCTTACAATACCACCGATGCGATGCGGTTGATGCAAGTGATAAATTAATGATAAAGTGGCTTTTGCATGCATCTCATGCATCTAATTTCAAAATTCCCTGAATTAATTTCAATTTTGCATGTCTTTAGCGAAGAACAACCGCCAACAACGCCTGACTCAGACGTGGTGGTTAATAGTAGACAGAAGCGCCGCCAATTTGCATCTGGCTTGCCAGCTTAGGAATCCAACAGCAATGTTTTATTCAAACCCTTAGCATATGAGCTCTGTAAAATAATTATCTGCCCAGAAATACTGTGGATATAATTGCTTTTTGCAGGTGACCTAATCGACACGTGATTTTCGATGAATATCTGCTTTGCGAATCCTTCAGGACTCTCCATTCGCAAAGATATATTAACAAGTTCATCGACAGCAAAGCGGCAACATTCTCACCACTATCTGTTTGGCACTTGTCGAATTGATGCCAAAAGCGGATTAGATTCTTTGCAGGCGATAACCGCCGATAGGGTTGGCTGCGCCACATTCTTCAATGGATACAGCACATATGATATGTGCCTTGGCACACACGAGAATTACGCCTGCGACTATTAAGAAAAGGGGGTGTGTTGGATTCCTTAATCCCCATTGCTATGAGTTGTTTGTTTTCAATTAAGCAGGAACATGTACACGCATTACAGGTAAATGACTTTAGAAAGTGTTCCTGCAGAATGAATTGCTTATTGCACTTGCGAAAGTTGGGATGAAGTTCGTTCTTGCTTAGTTCTGATGTGGTCGAGAGTTTTCAATTAGGCAAGTATCGTGACTCATTAATGAAAATGGGAAATGGCAACTTGCCGGGAATTGCAGGTAGTGTTATGAAAATGTGGAGAATACTTATGAGCTGGGAATATGAAGAGCAATCAAATAAATGTACTTATCTGTTTGAAAGTTAAAGCTTGCCCAAAATTCAATATTGGCTATTGCTTCTTTGCAAGTAGGGTCTATTCAAATTAAGAATAGCTGAAGCTAACCTCAACAATTAATATAATAGTCTTGCAAGTAAAAGTAGCACGATATAAAACAGGAGATTTAACATGTGGACTACTATCCAATGAGTGAATAAACATTTTTTAGATCTGAAGGGGGAACACCACTGTAGGATTTTCAAGAAACCAATTTTTTTTGTTGCTCTAAACTACACCTTATCATCATAGAAGTCATGTAGCAAAGGTTCGTATAGTGGAAAAATCTGTAAGTGTTCGAAATTTTATATTAGCGTGGTGCCTCTCACTGCTCTTTCGGAGCGCAATTCGCGCGTATCCTTGCGCGTTTCCCCGCGCGCTGTTGGTTTTGAAACTTAGAACAATTTTAAATATAAATTTCTCAAACCTGTATACGTGCTTTGTTAGTTGCACGTTAGCAGAGAACGCTAAAGTAAGTATTTTGCAGACAAGAAGTATATCAAATTTATTAATCATTTTTCTATAACTTAAACTTTAAATGCGTTTATCTCGGAACAACGTTTTTCTAACTGGCCGGACTCTTTCCTCAAACAGTTTTGGTTCGATTTACTTGAAATTTTTAAGATATATTCAAAATTAGTGGCTGGATAGAATTACGTAGGATTTTTTTATGTTGCATATTTAAATTGTTATTAACAATTTTCGAGCGTTTTTTCCGTTTTTTCTCTTTTTTTCAAAATGACGCCTTTTTGTCAAAAATCAATTTAAAAAAAATCTTACGTACTTCTCTGACGATAACCATAACCTTACCATTTCAGGAGAAAGCGGTCCAGCCGCGAAGCCACGAAAAAATAATAATTCTGAAAAAATTCAAAGATGATGTCAAATACTTTTTCAATATAGATCTTTTTACCAAACTTCGATATGTTGTTTAGTTTTTGAGAAACAAATTCCCAAAAAATGACTTCTTTTTTACCTCTACACTCATGTTCCCCTTAAGAAAATTTTAAGTCAACGATGGCTAGCAAACATTCAATATAGTTTTCAAGCTGAATTTGTGGGTTTGAAGGGTGTTGTTTTGTGAAGATTTGATAATACTTGCTATTGAATATTTGTCATAATTTCTCAGCGATTTGCCAAGCCAAAAGTTTTCGTTGTATTTTTATTATTGCATAAATTTATTCTAAAAATGTGGGCTAATCTTATATAGTTTAATAATTGTTGTAAATACATTATACTTTTCACTTCAATGATTGGAATTATATGGTACTTTTAAATGTCAGTGTTGAAAAGAATGGCATATGTTTTTCCATTCTGCTAATATGCCTTCAATATTCTTAAGGTCAACTAAGTACGAGTTATTTTTCAATACTAGGTACTTAAATATATCTATATAAAAGATGTAAGCATCGTAGATCGAATCTAGAAAAAATGTTACCAATAGCCAAATGTTGCAATTCAAACACTTTTTCAATATTGCGTCCAATTAACTTTGTCTTCTGCATTTGTCCGATCTCTCTCATCGAATTTTTACAGAAATTCTAAGGAATCTAATATCTTGAAACAGAATTTCACAGTGGCATGATTAAATACTGATTAAACAACATCATACACATGAACATTTATCGTTAACATGCATCATTCAACTGTTCGACTTTATGGTGCCAAAAAATCAGCATTCAAGATGCCAATCGGGTGCACATTTTAGTTTTAATTCAATTTTTGGCACTTTTCTAATCGAAATTTCATTTTTTTTTTGATTTCCGGTTCCAGACAGAGGGTTTTCCAATGCAATGTCTTTCACATATTTCATGATAATCAGTGTTCACAGGCGCACACATCTATGCGACTACGAATATCGGGAGTAAGTTTTCAATTTAAGAAATTGCTTTTTGCCTGCAAATCAAAATGGAAATCGGTCAAATGATGATTAAATAGCTTTAATTGTTGATTAGAAGAAAATCAAATTAAGCGAATGACAAAGGTTTTTGATAGGATCACATAATTTTTTTTTGCGAAAATGAGTTGCAAACTGAAGAGGAAGAAGATTCGCAAACATAGATTGTTGAGTATATTTGGGCGATTCTTTAGATGCAAGATTGTGCGGTGAAATTTGGCGCCATAAATGTGGTGCCAATGAATCATGTCAAAATATGTACAATTAATATTGAGTTATCAGAAACAAACTTGAACTGACAGAAGATTCTCAAAAGTGATTAATATCTAAGAATCGAAAATCAGAGATTGTTGGAGTTTTGGTTTTTTGAAAGCAAACTAATATGAAGGTTGTGAATATCGAGTCAATATTTTCAAACCAATTTTCGACAAATAAAGAAGACAAAGCTTAAACCATCAACGAACCAAAAACATCGATTGAATCTTTTCCTTGAAGTTAGGTCCGCAACATCGAGTGGAAATTTTTTGAAAGATTAATTTTTAACAAACTCTGATGAACTTGTAGAATCTTTTGATAGAATAGTAATGGAAACACAAAGTCTTCAATACCTGAAATAAAATTGATCTGAATACATGCGCAAGGAATGGTTTGGAATCCGTCAAGCACTATTCATGGTGGGATTCTATGTGAATCATTTTCAATAAATATTTTTATCTTCTGAGGAAGGCAATGAGCTAAGGCTCACTGTTCTAATTTAAATATATCCAATTAGCGTGGACAGTGAGGAAGTAATTTACAAAACCAGTGACAATTTCAGCATTTTAATTAAATGATAATAAAGCTCACTCAATTATTAATGAAGCAATTAATGCTAGTAAAATGCTCAAAAGAATGGCACAAGAGAATATTTTTGGATTTTTTTTTTAAATTCTAAAAATTCGGTTGTTAGTTTTCTAAATATCTTATGCACATAAGTCTAAGGACACTTATAATATTTGTTTGATTATCAAAATATTCTAGCTCCTGCTGGCTGTGAACAAAACATTGAAAATTCTTATTCGAGCTTTTCCAGAGTTTGTGAGCGTTACTGTGACTTGTTTCTTACAATATATGTGTCAAATAATCCATTCTAGTTATGTGTACTCTTCTTTTTCAATTTCAACCTAATTGACATCACACCCTTTGAATAATCGTTTTTTGTTCGTCCATCCAGTATTTGATATCATTCGGCCATTAGTGCAATGGTAACCAATCAGTCTTCAAATTTATAAACCACTATCAAATTCCCCGCCAACGACAACTGCCTATCCAAATTATAGACAACTGACATACAATACTCATCCTCCCTTCGCCGCCATCGTTTCCCAAGAAATTAGTGGAGGCCACGCGCCAAAAATCGTTTCGTAAAAGGATATACCTTCCCTCCGATCAAATAAATATCTATTTTTTTGATGATTGAGTTTTCGTCAGCGTCCGTTCAACGGTGGTAGCTACTCGTTAAAATGGATAATGTGACAATGTCGGGAAGATGATGACGCTAAACACGCACACGCGTCCTTTGCATTAGTCGTTCTTAAGGATCCTCCTTTTGGTTCTGAAAATGAATTGAAAATGAAAGCCAATCTGGTGTCTTGAAACTGGGACACGAGGGAGACTTTTGTGTAGGTTTGTCGTTTTGGTGACCCTAGTTCACCCTTTTTTGATTTTTGATTATCTATGGATGTTTAGGCAGATTTCAGGTTAGATATTAGTGCATTTGAGAAGGAAGAAATATATAAACTATTGAAAAATTCAATTAATTCGCAAGTATAGCTGGGCTGTATCAGATTCATTTAAGATAAAGGGAAATTTTTGAAGAGAAGTTTGATTGTTTTTTAATTGTATTAACTGCGGAAATTAATCCCCAAGAAAAGTACAGATTTTACAAATAAATATTGTTCTCAGCTTAACATAGATGATTTGAGTCACATGCATTCTTGGCAAAAATACAAAAAATATTTGAGTCAATCTGCTCCTTGCCTCATTCTTTTCTAAAAATCAATTGATGAATTAATGCAAAATTTTAACTGAAGGAGTATTTTTAAAATGCGTTTCAATAGCGGACTTAGTATTTAAGAACCTTCCGATCAGGATCAACGTTGCTCATTAATCTTCACGGACAACTACAACTGCCACCAATAAATCACACAACATGCATCTTCATTTTCACATTTCCCAGTTAAGTTTGAAAGGGCCACTTAAGGGCCGACTGGCCAACTGTTGACGAAGTCCGCTCAGGCCCAAACAGTCGACAGAGGGTCAATATTCCATATCTAAGGGGTAACCAACCACCTGGTGCTGCCAATTGCGGGGGTGGCAATCACAACGGACAGTCGAAATAATAACAGCATGGACGACATAAAGGTGAGGTCATAAAACTTTATCCATTCGAATTCATATCGAGTCCTTTCTGCATACTTTTGATGGAGAACAAAAGCCCGATTTGGTCCACTACTCTTTGTCGTCATCTATTTCGGCTTTATTTCGTATTCATCCCTTTTATGATGATGTTTTGAGGATGCTGCCGTGAGATAATGCGGTTGTGTTGGTTGCATGCAATGGTCGGCGCTGACGACAACGGTGCGGAGGCGGTGGTCCTCTCAGTCGATTTACGCATATTATCCTAACAAAGAACATTTGCCTTCGAATAATGCAAGTAAATTTATGTTCAGTGTCAAATTGACTTTTTTCGTAAATCTCAAATGGTTTCCGTTCGAAATGATGGGCTATGGAATTTGCTGGCAAATGGACGAATTTATTAGAAACTATTGTTAATATTGCAAGGGAAGTAATTGATGCTTTATGTTTGAGTATTCATAGCAATAGTTCTGTGAATCTCGATTGATTAGTGGGACTCTATGATTGTCACGGAAACTTGAAGGAAATAATTTGTTAAAAACTTTTCAGAATTTATCTTCATGAAATGTGTTTGAAGTATATAGAACCTATTTTGAAAAATAACATGTGAAAACGGAGTACCTACGCGTCCGTTCAACGAGCTTTATAAGTAAATACGCTGTTGCCTACTGATATTGCCGACTTTTGGATCCTGCAGTAGTTAAATCTTGTTACTTGGATAGGGTCTCAGATTATTTCAAGGTTTTGTGTATTTTTTTCCACATCACAGACATTTTGGAAACAACTCGGAAACTGATATTCGAATTAATATCGAAAGCCGTGTCATGTATGAAGAAATTATGCATAGAAATTTTGCTTTGAATTTCATTTTCTCTCGATAACATTTGCACGCATTTGTATTGTCGAAAAATTGAGTGTCGATAATCTGCGATTGTACAATATATTGCCTAGTGTAACATAAATGTTCTCGTATGGCATATACTGAACATCCACCCATACCATCTTACAATTTGTTCATTAAACACTTTACGAATTAAAAAAACCTCTTGGCTGCGACCCAGAATGCACAGTTGATTTTTTCTAGTTGCTTAAACTTCACAACGGCTCACATTAGAATGCAGAGATTACATTCTTGCATTTTCTATCTAAAAAGGACGGCAACATTAGATGTGATTCGGAAACTCCACGCCTTAAGCCTTATTACTTCTATTTAGAAGAAGTATGCAACTAGTAACTAGAAATAACGCATATTTTCGATTAAAATTGCTCATTTTAGTAGAAACATGAACGGATTTGAAAGATTAGACTACTATTAGACTGATATCGCCATCATAATCAAAAAATATTGTAGTATCAATTAACACCCTTTGAAAGTTCAAATAAGAATTCGAGATTTTTTTTGGTTCATATTGCATAGTACGTTACAAGCATGGTTTGGTGCAGTGGGGCCAAATTTTTCAAGGACCCCCAAATTTTTATCCGCTGTAATCGATACTCTATGTTCGACATTACTTGAACATTTCAAAAACTGTTGAAAATATAGGATCATGCTTGTGTTCTCGTTGTGATTTTCAATCAAAATAGGAAATGCTGAATTTTTCCATTGTAGCTTTATAATATAATGAACGGAATGCTTACAGAAAACATTCCGTTTCCGATTTCAAAGGCGAGTTTACAAAATCAGTAGTACCAAATATGTAAATCAGATTCAAAAAGACCTTTGAACGGATTTACAGCTACTTTGATGGTCAAAAGTGAATTATTTCACTAACATTTCATATGAATTAGAATTTTTAAAAAAAAAAGTAGTTAAAGATTAAAATAAATATCACCGATAAATGGAAGATCCGTTATATTTGCTGACGGATTTGATGCAGGTAAATAGATTAGGTTACGAAAGAATTCAACAAAAATAATTTCTTGAAAATGAAAGTTTTTAAACAAAAGCATTACGCTTACTGGGGATGCCACGAATAAATATAACTTGTAGTCTACCTTGATTTTTAGACCAGGGCGGATCGGCAAAAAAACGACTACATTTGGCTGTTGAGAGGGAGCACACTGATTTTTGCAGGAAAAGTCATGGACTAACTCGTATAACAATATTCGACCTATCCTTTCTCTCAAAAAAACATTAAGGAACATTAGTAAAAAATCGAAATGTTGAAAAATTATAAAAAACTAGATTTTTCCACACTTTTCTCACTCGTAACTTTAAAACGGTTCGTTTTAGAGCAAAGTTGTGAGAAAATAAAAGTTGCTTAGATAAATTTTTTATGACATGATAAGTTAAAAATTTAAAACCATTTATCCTTGCCGCAAAATAGCAATAACTAAAAATATAAAGGCAAAAAGCCTTTTTTACCACTTGGAATTAACTGAGGTCCTTCGCAGTTCGCCTAGAAAATCTTTATAATATAATGAATCAGCACACAAATTTTCATTAAAATTGATTCAGTAGATTGCGCATAATAATTTTGCAATCTAAATTTATTCAAAAATTCAAAAAAATTGAAATCCTTAAAGTCAGAAACATAGATATAAAAAAGCACTTAACCTATCAAAAGCATTTTACAAAATTAAAATCGGATTATTAGAGTCACCTCAGGAATTTCTGCTAAATTTGGTAACAAAATCTGAAAAGGTGCTGGGCGGCTGCGAATTCAGTCGTTGACGCCAAGCTTCCATCCACTGAGACCACAACCGTTTTAAAGTTAGGAGTGTGAAAAGTAGGAAAAAACGGTTTTTTTCTAATTGTTACGCATTTCGATTTTTTCAAATTATTGTTCCCGACTTTTTGAGAGGGAAGATGAGTCAATTATTTTATCCGAGTTACTCCAAACTTTTACTGCAAAAATCAGTGTGCCCCCTCAACAGCCAACTGAAAACAGATCCGCCCTGTGTGGGAAAGAATGCACGTTTCGTATGAAACATACAGGCTACAACATTGTAGATCCTATTATCTACGAAATAATTACCTCCATGAATAAAATTTGCTCCTTCCTTTTGTAGAAAATGGTTTAAGGTACAATTTTAATTTCAAATATTTGCCCTGTAAAAATTCGCGAAATGTTATTGGAACCTTTGATCATGTTTAAATGTTTAGCGGCAACCACATCGTTGGAAACTTTTGAGAGACACTAGGTTACAAAAATATCTGTTCTATACTAAATTTTAGTTGATAGCTTTCCAGATATTAAACCGAAACAAAACTCCTCGAATCGGTTCTAAATGGTAATAATAAAAGTTAAATGCGATGGCCCTTATTTTTCGTACACCATTCACTGAATAAAAACTTTGATTTTTAAAAAATTTCAAAATAATGTAGGAAATTTTTTGAGTTGGAAAATTCTGTCGCTAGAAGAGAATGCACCGCAAATAGGAATCGCCTAAGAACGTTTAAAAATTTCATCCAAATCTGGAACTACACACGTTATTTAAAAATCCTGCAGAAAACAAAACACAAATGTATTTTCAGCGATTTCAGATACCGTCGAATCTAGTCAAGTCTAGACAAATATTGTGACCATCTTCAAATAAAACTTACCATTTCAGCAAATTAATCATACCGTCTTCTTTTAAATAAAAATTTGAATAAAAATCTATTTCTTTTCATTTTCATTTTATTTTCACTTTATTTATTTACTTCAAATATTATCACAGTATTATTATTCTCATTTACATACAATTTCGATTTTTATTTAAAAAAAACAATTTTTGTGTTTGCCCTATAATTTGTTCTTTATCAAAATAAACTGTAAAAAAAATATTTCGATATCAATGAGACGTAATTTCGAATTCATTGTTACATAGGGTGTTCCGAAAAAAATTAATTTATTCTATCCATTACTCAAAATATTGTACATCCATGAAAATTTCCATTTCTCTCATGTTTTTGCATCACTAACTAAATATTATCAATTCTTATTGATTATGAATTTTTCCTACATAGTTTTCAGATGTCGCCAGAATTTACTGTCAACGTTTATTTTTATTTAGAAAAACATATTAAGCCAGTTGTTAGTTAGTTTGTATTGAATTCAAAAATGGTGGAGGCATGTTGCGTCTTTTGAAAATTTTACCTGGAAAGTATTGCAAAGAACGAGACATTAAATCGGCGGCATCTTTCATAGCTATCGAATTGTTTGTGGTATTCCTACGAAACTTACATCTATGAATTAAATAGTTTTATTTTCAATTGTTTTACGTTTGCTTAGACTTTCATAGTTTATTCTAGTCACTTATGTGTGTAGTATTCTGTTAAAAGTATCTTCTTACCTAAATAAATACGTACAGTTGATGTGTAAGTTGCAATTAAAATATTTCACCTTTTAAAATTGAATTGGAATGGTAAAAATTTCACGTAAAATTACAGACAGTGAATGATCGTGGGCAGGAGGTCCTTTCCGGAAAATCAATAAGCGGCGCACCTTCGATTGGGTTAGTGTCTAAGGATCCTCAGGCTTGGGGCATCTGGGCTTCGTAATTGAGGGCTTCTAGCGCAGCATCATAAATGGTGATTCGTTTCCAGTGTTGGCTACTCCGGTTGGACTATCGACGGCAGGATTTATTCGCTTCTCCTTCTGTCGCCTGTTGCAGAACCAAACCCTTACTACTTCCTTTTCCATGCACAATCGATCGGCCAACTGGGTGATTTCCTCACTGGTGGGTTTGGGGTTCAGTTCGAACGCTTTCTCCAATGCTCCTCGCACCGAGGTCTCGATTGAGGTGCGCTTCTTCCGGCGGCGTCCAATTAGCTCTGGGGTTGAGATGTTGGTTTGAAGAGCAGTAGGGTCAAAAACGCTGCGGGAGGAAGAAGAACAAGTTCTCAATCGGGGAATAACCAGAGACCATGGGATGGAACTATGTGTGATTTCGGGCGATGTTTAAGACTTATTCACATTTCTAAAGTACTCACCCTCCTGAAGTTGATATGGATCGATCGGCATCGTCAAGCCACTTCTGCAATAACGGCTTCAGCTTGCACATGTTCTTAAAGCTTAGGTTCAACGCCTCGAATCGTGATATGGTAGTTTGTGAGAAATCGTTGCCGTACAGTTTGCCCATCGCAAGACCCACATCACCTTGCGTGAAGCCCAACTTGATCCTGCGCTGCTTGAATGTTTTGGCGAACTGTTCTAGTTCTTCCAAATCGGTGGTTTCTTCAGGAGACGGTTCCATCGGTCGTGGTCCTGATGCATGCTTCGCTAGTTGAGGAGTAAGTGTGCCTGTTCCAGGGGTGTTTGGCGTTAGGATTCCACCCAGGTTCAGGCTTGTAGTATTGGGCGGTGTCGTTTGACTGCTGCCCGTAAACGCGAGCGGGGTGTTATGATGGCACGGACTTACCGCAGGGCTATGGAGGGGGCTCTTGGAAGTGATGGGGGTAGAAGTAATTTGGGTCTTATTTTGGTGCTGCTTCTGCAGAGCCTGGAGCTGGTGGGCAGCCTGGGTGAGTTGCTGCACTTGACTCTGAAAAAGGAATTGGGCCGCAGCCAAAGCATTGGTGGAGTCATCTTTGGCCATGTTCAAGGTACCACTGCGTAAAAGTTCGATGTAACTTTGAAATTGCTGTTGCAGGGTGGCCTGTTGCATTTGGATTGTTTGCTGGAAGGTGGCAAAGTCTTGTGGTGAGAGACTCGGTAGACTACCCAAGCTCAAGGGGCTCTGCAAGAAAATTGGACATAAGGAATTAGGCATGATTCCTGGAATGGTTGACGCTGGCGGAGTGTTACTACGAGCTGATGGCGATGATAGAGTATGCCGCGATGAATCATTTGTCTGAATGGATGAAGAATCATTTACGGATAGAGACTTACACCAAAATAATTTTGCTCAATAAATGGTGAAGATGTACTTACCAAATTCAATGCAGTGGAATTATCTTCTGTTGGCTCAGGACTCATACACCGATCGCTCACATCGTCTGAAAGCAAACAAATGGAAAAACAATTATTGTTTAGTTCTTTTTTTTTAGTTATGCAAAACTTGAAATATGTTTAGTCATCTTATCTGAGTTTTTTTTTCAAATTGCTGTGGATAAAAGTTACTTGATCCTGAAATTTAAAACATATTCAACGTGCCTGAAGACATTTTTAACTTCCCAGTATATGGGAAGTTCTTGTAATCGCCTCGAAAATCGAAATTGAAATTTTCAACTTTTCTTTACGTTTTGAGGTCTATAGAGTATATATAAAGTGTTTTTAGAAAGAAGTATGTATGTGTGTGTGTATGTATGTACGTACGTACGTACGTGCGTTCGCAGGCAGTTTTTCTACGAGCATAACTCACGTAAACAAAGTCGTATCGACTTGGTTAAGGTGTCAATCGAAGCGTCTTTGCAATCTGAAGAGCTGATTAGTTTTTGGAAAACTTCGGTCGGGGGGTTTGCTGTTTTCACCTCTTGAAGGTCAACCATGTTATGCGCTATATCTCACGAACCAAACGTACGATTTTTTTGCTCAAGGTGTCAATCGACGCGTATTAACATTTATGTGATTCTATCATATTTTTAAAAAAATTCTTGGACCCGTTTTTTAATTTTTTAAAAAAAAAGTGCAAAAAATTAGGTTTTTTTTCAAAAACACAAAATTTTTAACCTGATTTTCAAGTCTAAGTAATCAATGTTTATATAATTTATATATTTCAAATAGTTTTTGTGAAAAAACCAGCAAAAGTTTTTTTCATGATTACGTAAAAAATTAAATAAAAAATAAAAAATCATTAAACGTTCAAGGTCATTTACGTCATTCATTATATCTCGAGAACCAAATATAATCTTCCGATCATTAAGGTGTCAATCAACGCGTATTATCATTTTTATGATGTTCTTATATTTTAAAAAAATCGTTAAAGCGTTTTTTTTTGATTCATTAAAAAAAATTGGAAAAGTAGTGTGTTTTTTATAAAAAAAATCATTTTTAACCTGATTTGCACATCGTAATAATAAATGTTTATAGAATTTGTAAACTTTTATCAATTTTTGTAGAGAAACCAGCAAAAACTTTTCTCATGAGAACAAAAAAAAATTAAATTAAAAATATAAAATCATTCAGTCACCATGTAAAAAGGGTTCATTCGAATCATTATACTTTAAATCTCTTATTCTAAAGACATTGTTGTATAGTCAATCAAAGTTTATTAATATTTGCAAAATTTGAGCAGATTTTCAATAGTCTTCACCGCACCATGTTTTAGCTTTAATTAAAAAAACTGCTTTGTAACCTGTCCCCCCTCCGATTGATCCGCGTGAATAATCAATCAAACCAATGCACCAAAATCCTTACGTAATCAATTGACGCTCGCGTAGATGTTACGATTAATATTAAATCATTCCAATAACTTTTATGAGAGGTACATTTTTATTATTTGAAGTAGTATTATTTCCATAACTATTATTGTGTTTAATATTTTTAATATCTACATATGTAGATATTACTGGGAAGTTGACCGTGTGGACCTCATTGGTCGCACCTCACGACTTGTTGAAATTTGCGGTGATTTATTGTGAGATTACAATAACGTCAAAGGTTTTTATAGCACTGCTCATTTTTCATTAAATTTCTGAATCAGATAGAAAATATTTTGTGACATTGTTAGAATAAGAAGTTTTAATTTTCTTTTTGATTTTTTTCTACTGTTGAATATTATGCGTTTTTATTAAAATGTGCCACTCCACTTCGAATTTTTTTAAGAAGGACAGAAATCTGTTAACGCAAATAAAATCTTACTAAATTCTACGATGAACCAGATTTAAGCCTTTCATGGTCTCCAGCAAAATACTATAACATGCTGTGGCGCATAATGATTTCGATATTCCCGGATTTCTCAGTGTAAAAAACTCCTAATTCTGTATTCATCCTGCGTTCATAATATGCAAATGTCGGATATATAGTAACATTCCAAGCACTGTTCCTGGGCTGCATCTACGTCCCGTCGATACTTCATAGATACTTTCCTCTAAAGCTGGACCACGGTATCTACATGCTATCATTTGCATAGATATACTATGTATGCCTTCCAGCCCTGAACTCGCCCAAAGCACTCACAAACAGTTTCACCAAAAAATTCAGAATGCGCTTTCCTACGTGCTGGCTCCTAAAATGTTCAATATGAATTTCTTACAATTTTTTCTGGCCGTAAATTTGACGAACCGAAACTGTTGGCAAGAACTGTAGACGCTGAAAACATTCAACTGACCAGAACATTGCCACCCTCGCATTATCGTCAAAATAATCCAAATCACATCTCATACTTTCAGTTCTCATGTGAACAGAATGTCTGTATGCATGAATCGTAGTATATTCAGACAATCAGGAAACCTATGAATCCTATCATCATCAACAACCCTCGTGTTAGCCTTTTTGAATATTTCAAAATCGCATAAATTCCATATTCATCCTCGACTGCATGAAATTGACAAGAAGTCCAGCTAAGATTTGGACATCACACATATACTGCAGGATATGACTGCCATTCGAATATGGAAAATATCTCTTGTGCATACCTTCGAAGGGTTGAATGTGATGACTGGACCCTGAATTGACGCGAACCATCGATCGTAAGCGAGCAGATGGCCATGGTGAAGGACTTGCACCCTTTTTCCAAAATCGGACTTCTCGAACAATCGAACGCTTTCTTATTTGCCAACGTGAAAAGAAGATTGACAAATCATGCAAATATGCCAAGGGACATTTGTGATATGAAATGTTCAAAGGACTTTTTTGACATGAGATCGACACTCTTTCGAGTTATTTGCTACGCTATTACTAATGCAGGATAACGTTTACCTATCAAACAGTAAGTTCCCTTCAGTATTTTCCACTTCCAACACATCCTGTGAATAGCTTTTCAAATAATTTCCCACTTGATTGCATAACAAAACACTCCTGCTCGAGGTTCGCACAATATTTCAATCGAAACCGAAACATGAAAACTTACTTAAAATTGTCCTGTGAAATTTATTCAACGAAAGGTGTTCCTACTGCTCACAGGACCCAATCAATATTTACATGCAACGAACTAGCTCTGTGCTATAGCTAGCTTTGAAGTTTCCTTAAAAACCGTTCGACTATAAAATTGCCTTCGCCATTTCACCCATACAGGACGTTCGCTTTTCTCAGTTGTACGAAGTAGAAAGTGTGACGGCACCTTCTACATTTTTTTATGACTAATGTCCGAAAAAGGACTTTTTTCAGTTTTGCATAAACATACGATGAACCCCTTTTTGTTGACTACGATGGAGTTATGAACTGGTTTACAGAAGCATAAAATGGAAATGCTATGTGATCTGCATATCAAACACATTTTTGTCGAATGCTGTTCGAATGGTCCAAGGATGAAGGTTAGCTGACCACATCTGCCGGGATTCGGGAGATGTTATGAAATGCAAAATGTTTTCAATTTTGCATACGTGTCCATAAGACGGTTGGATCTCATGAATATGTTTGATGGTCTGGTGAAGAAGCTATTTATTTATTTTATTTGAGGGGATCGAGGGAAAAACATAGGTTGAGGGAGGATATTCAACTGCATAAATAAATGGGTAACACAACCACTCTGTTAAATTTTAAAATTGTATTGCGATGGATCGGAAATTTTCGGGGTGGTTTAAAAAGTCTATTTGCCTAGAATAGTATTGTACTAAGCTTGTATACTTGTTCTGGTCATTATGACGTCGTTTTCACGACAGTCTCATCAATTTTGATATGATATGAGAATTGATAGTAAAATTAAAATATCAAGAATTTCGGGTGTGAACAACAGTCACGGTATTCTTCAAGCTGTGCTTCCATAATTAAACATGTACTTTTTCGGTCAACTTAATGGCGAAACGTGTGTGAAGACATGCATAGTGACTATCGACCAAATTCCACTTCCGTTCTTATACGCTAGGACATATTGGAAATTCGAAAATTGTTTGGCAAATTGGTTCCTTTCTTAACCGACACCGTTGAAATTCAAAGGTTGCATTGAAAAGAGCTCTGAATCGCTGCGGAGTTGTTTTGTCAAGCTACAATCAAAAATTTTCAAAATAGATTGTGCCAAATGAAGGTATGAAGGATTTCATCAAAAAATAATTTAGCTTTTATTTTGATTAGGAGTTAAATTTCTAGATGTGCAAGTGTTTTATGCTCTCAACTATACTGAGTTGAACATCTTCCTATCATGTTCATTAAATGGAAAAAAACATTTGTATGAAAAAATGTCAATTTTTGTTTGAACTGTTTGTGGACGTATTCTTTTGTGAGCTCAAAAGAACTCTTTGGGTGTTTCTCGGTAAATCTGAGAAAAATGCACCTGCAAGTTCGAGATTTGACAGGATAATATAACTTTATTCTGCATTTCAGCATTGTCGTTTTCTACCATAAAATGCGAATGCAATCACTTGAACATATTCAAACAATCGAAATTGGTGTCGTTTGAATTTCACCTATTAAATGCAACTAAAATTATTTTAAAATTTCGTGGTTGCGCCATTTTATCAGACCAAATCTCAAATTATTACTGGTTTTTCCCTTGACTATACGCCGTTTTATTCTGATTTACATATCAAATCATCAGAACGGTTCATCATTGGTACATCAAATGTTCCAAATCGATATCCAATTCCTTAGCTCATTTTCTTCCCACCCGTAAGATATTTCCAACCATCTCTTGTTTCTGTTTGTTTACTCTCAACATTAACCGTTTCCATTCGACACTAATTCCATCAATGAAAACATCTTGAGCAAAATTCACATCAACAACATATCGAGGCAAGGAGCCACGAATGCGGAAGTGTGTAAGTCTCGTGTCATCTTGCGTCCAAATCAACAAACTATTAGGTAACAAAGCAGAAGGCTCTAATGTGGCATCACGTAACACCGAGGCCCACCATTATCATCGTCCCAATCCGACACACGCTTCTGCCTACAAATCAACCCTACCCATAGGGTCCGTTCTAGGAAAGAGGAGACATCTGCTTTTCGAGAAATAAGTTGAGTCCTCGATCTCGTTTGCGCGGAGGCATCAGTTGAAGAAAGGATAAAATTCGGGAAGCGTTTTCCAATGAGCACCCTGAAACGAGGGAGAAGTGTGGCAAACGTGTGGTCTGTCATGAAACCCTTTCGCATTAAAAAAGAAGAAGAGAACTCTTCCTTTTCTTTCAACATCGAATGAAAAGAAACTAAAAGTTTCTCAGGTATTTTCTTTTCGATTAGGAAACTCTTCAAAGCAATTCAGCATTGTTGTGTCGATGGGAGACAATTTGAACTTGAATAATGTTATAAGGATGACGATAGAAATCATCTTAGCGCAAAGCGAATCTAAATCCTAATGCAAGCGTTTCAAATGTCTATCATCACAGTTTAAAAGGAGATTGAGTGATTAGACCCCTAAGTTCTACACGCGCCTAATGAAGCTGACTTGTACTTACCGTTCGATTGAATCGGAGATGGGGTCCTTGATAGGTGGCTGATGTCTGAAACGATAAAAAAGGGAAATTGTTCGATTGAAATGCTATAGAAAATTTTAGGGCTATTAAGTCATTAGCTGTTACAAGTTAATATAAATTAGATACAGAAAAACGTAATATCAATGTATAGAACGAAATGAAATTTTTTCCACGAACGAAACGAAAATGGCCAAATTCTGTAAGATATTCACATTTATTTATTGAATACAAATAGTCATCTCTGCGAAACAATTGCTGAAATACTGCTAAGAGCTCAGAGCAAATCAAGTCCTTCGGCACATATAGTCTTTGGTAGAGAACTCGTTCGTTCTGAGTACTCCCACTCAACGCTGCGTTGTTTCCACCTTCTTTCTTGCTACTATAATAAAATTTAGCAACAGGGGCCAACTAATAGGAAAATTTTATGTCGTTGCACATTCCCGGGTTGGGAGCGTGTCGACCCTTGAATCGATAGAATTGTATCGATTTGACCGGCTACGGTAATTTCCGAGGATATTCGCCTTCGTTCACATTCGCATGCATGTTCATAATGCAGGACAGTGTGCGATTGAAGAACGATGGTCATCAACAAACTCCTCGCCCTGATCCTGTAATAAGTTCGGTCAATACGTTTCCTGACGCGATGCTGGAAAACTCGACCGTTGAAATGGACCAAGCGAAGACTTGGCAAGCCTGAACCCCTCCTTTGGCCAGTTCACCCTAAGCGATGTCTCCAACGTGCTCATGCCAGGACGAGTGCATCCCAAGGATGTTACATACTGGAGAAGTATGAAGTTGGTCATCAGAGGCTATTTTTAGTTTTTATGTTTAGACTGCACCCACGAGATAATGTTCACTTGGCCATAAATTACATTTGACATTCCACCCTCAATCGAGCTCGAGAACATTTGAAATGACCATTGGACAGGGTAGGAGTATCGTTTCACGTCTTTGGTCGTCATGCAAAAACATTCACCTACAGAAATGTATGCAGACAAACCATCTAGGAAGAAAAATGAAGCAGCACAACGAAGTGAATTATGGCCTTCGGTCAAGGACCAGGTGGTGATGGTCAATTCATTTGATTGACTTTATTTCAAAAAATTCTTTTCTGTACATTTTTTTTGCTCGATTGATGCCTCGTGACCATATCTATCACCGTGGTAGGATCGAAAGAGCGGTGCAATAGGTGATCTTAAAGTTGATTTTTTCAGGACAGTTGGTTTGCTTGGTAAGAGGATTCTTATGCGCTATAATTGACGAAGGGATGGCGCAATAGATATGATTTTTCGAGATTTATTTTTAAAACAGCCTACGTTTTTGTGTCGGGCTGTGGTCTACGTTGATAGGTTCGATTGCTCAGGTTATATTGATGGATAAGGACTAACAATGCCAACTGAATGAGTTAAACTGAATTGGTTGGGTTTGTGCAATATAATGAGAAAAGCTTTAAGCTTCAAAGAAATACTGACCGGTTAAAGAAAATTATTCAATAAACACAGATATGTATGGAAATCTTCAACACTAAAAATCAAGGAAACTATGCTACAACTTGGCTTTCAAAATAATTTACAAGTGACTATATATTAGAAGCATTTGCCTATAAATACGGCAAAGCTTTTTGTTCAGCCAATATATATTGAGAGTTAGGACCTTTCAGGAGGGTAAAAATGATAACCCTCGGAGGTACACTATGTGGACGTATTATTGAAACAATCATCTTTTAAAAGAAACTTCTAGCAGTTTATGATGAAATATAAAAAAGAGGCACATAATTTAAGTGCAAAGTTAAATATAAATATAATATCATGTCCTACTTTTCCATTGAAAATATCTTACCAACTTAAAAGTACACATACAGGAAAATCAAATGTGATAGATACTGGCTGGGTCTTAATTATTTTCCAAGACTTCAACAGATTCAGTTTTTATGGTTAAAGTCGGTGTGAAATGTTTGTACGACGAATGATTTTACCAATAGAATTCTTTTGTCTTTCTCTTTTGAAAAACTTAAAAGTACCTTTCAATTTATATCTTGAAAGAAATTTCATTAAAAAATTATTCAAATTTATAGCCTTTACTTTGATGAGTGTTTTTTTTGTATTTTCTAGCAAATGTTTTGATGTTATCAACCACACAAAAGAATGACCTAAGTAAACTCGAAAAGAAAATTATCGTCGGTATGTTACTTTCAATATATGTTTTATATTTTGTTTTAATAGGAAGCTTGAGTTGAATATATTCAGCTGAAATCCTTAAATGGGACGTAAGAGATGGTATAAAGTTAAAAAAAACTCTTTAAAAATCGAAAATGACTTGTTTACTAACATACATGTTGAATAGAAAAAGGATGGAGAAGCAGGAAGGATCATATTTAACGGTTTTTGTAATAAAACAATAATTCAACAACAAAAAATTTAAAATGTGTTTCGAGTGTTGTTATTACTTAACTTATGGCGATCATTATTCATTATTTGCCACATTAAAAACGAAGGTGGTTCGTTTGAGAAAGAACGCCGTTTGAAAATGATCCACGTGAGAGAGAACATATTCCATTTGTGGAAAATATTGTAGTACCTAATTGTTGGATAAAGATAAAAGAAACAGCAGCATAAATTGGTATTTCAAAACAAAACGTTTTCCAGGTCACTCATCACTAATTGACAAAGAAAAATTAAAATTCTCAAATCTCCAGAATAGATAAAAAGAAGCAATGTGTTAAATATTGTGAGCAATTTGTATAGCTTTGTCGTAAGAACCAGAAGAGATTTATTGAAATGATTCTAACAGGTGATAAAGCAATGATTATTTACTATGATTCTACATTCAAAAGATGTGCAATGGAGTAATACAGGAAAGGTAAACCAGTATCAGGTCATCAAAAGCACTAGTAAGTCTGAGGTGCCATTTGCAGAGGCTGAAGAGCATTTCTTTTACTCGGCTTTAAATAAAACATTCAGTAGTGAACGTGTTTGTACTGTGTTTTTTATGGTAGCTACAACAAAAGTTTGTACAGAAGGGCGAGAAAAAATCGTCGTAATGTCCGCTCGCTTCACGATAATGCTTCAGTTCTTACGGAGGCAATTTCTAAAGCTCACGATTGTGGCTTCGCCAAAATTAGCCATTCCACTAACAACATTTATTTTTTATAACACATTTTCATCAAAATTGAAGGCAAATTTACGGCAGAAAAATTCAGCAACGATGCTCGACTAAATGCGCAGCCGCTCAGCATATTTTAAACATTTCGATTTTTTTTAATGTTCCCGACTTTTTTGAGAAGGAGTATAAGTCAATTATTGTTATACGAGTTATTCCCCAACATTTCCCGCAAAAATCAGTGTGCCCCCTCTCAACGCCCAAATGTCGTTTTTTTACAGATCCGCCCTGGTCTACGTTTGAAAAGGTGTTAGAACCATCGAATAGGTCTGGCTTCTTAAATATTAACTTAAAATAGTTATTTGAAGACAATATATTAATCCCAGCTTATATACTTTAACGTAAGAAAGTGTATGTACGACCCTCCTTATTATCTGATACCTGGCGAAGGCACCATTTGTCAAGACTTATATTCCCAAACATTGTACTCTGCACTACTGAGAACAAGAAAAAAATTATTTCAACCTTTATACTTTAACGTATGTCTGGCAGGCCCTGGCTCTCAGTCTATAGAGAGAATGTTTAAAAATGAAAAGCTTTCTTTTTATTTCAACATTTCCTTCTATCATCGCGTACGAACATATAATCGCACATCGTATCTCAATATTGAAGATATTTATTCACCAAGCAGGAAAAATTCTTAATAGCATTTACTAAATAGAATCCGATAAGAATACTGCACAGATTGAATTAAAATATAATCCAAAGTAATGATACCACAAAATTCATACCAATCCATAAAATAGCTGGCTTCCTATAGTTCAAAATAGCGTAATGAATATTCTTTTATATTATTTCGAAAAAAATGATATCACAACCTAGTGCATTCAAAAACAGCATGCACAGTGATTTAATATGAAATTATAAACTCTAAAATATTGCTTTAAACTGTAATTGATATATACAAATTAAATTGGCGTGTAATGCGTCCTCGATTTGTTAGCCAATCTTAATCAGGTGGATCAAACGTGCGCTGGCAATTATAACCACTTGCTTCAAAGATATTGTTTGAATTTTTGGTTTCACAAAGTTTTCCTTACGTAGTGTGTCCTTCTTATGTTTCGATTTGCCGATTTAAATTTTGCCTTTCTAATCAAAACCACTTGGAAATTCTGGTACAAAAAAGAAAATATATGAACTCCATTCTCCAAGGAAGAAAAACTAAAAATAAATTCTTCTTTTACAGGACAATTTACGATGTAGAGTAAAGATAATTGATTTCTAATTGTTTAAAATGTGAAATATAAGATAACAAAGAAAGGAAGCTAACCGCAACCTCATGAACTTTCATTATTTAGTGGCTTTCGAGTGACTCCCGTATAAAAATCGTTTGAATCTTTAAAACAAATTTTATTAGTACTTTTGGTTCTTCATTTCAAACAAATTAATCTTCATTCCAATTCTTATATTACATATTTTACTAATAACTGATAAACGAAGCAAATAGACTGATTTTTGATCATTGTTAAATAAACAAGAACCCATGTTTTATTTTATCCTGCAGCACACTTTCTAAAAAAACACGAAAGAAGAAAGAAGAAGATCACTAAAGAACTTTCAATGATAATTTAATTAAATATGTTTATTAAGTGCTGAAGCTTCACTGAGTGAATCTTTTCTTACTTCAGCGGACTCAAAACACTTTCATAGACACACAAATGACCACCACAGAAATTAGCAACTCAAAATTGATAGTGACCCTATAAAATATATATAAAAGAAAATAGCTTTAAACCTTGTACTCGACATTTTATTATTGTGATATCAGTTGCGTTTTTTGGGACTTACTTGATCCTTTCGACGAAGTGTGATACTGTTTTAAGCGATTTCAAAAGTTTCAAACAGTATCGAATACTAAGAAGAAGATCAATTAGGCTCCAAAATACGTATTTTTCATGAGTGACCTATTCGACTTACTTTGAAGAAAAACACAATTTTTCCATGATTGTATAAAAAAGAAGGAATGAACTGTTTATGTCTTTTAAACGTCTAAAACAATTAAAAATCAGTAACACTTAGAAAGACTATATAACAAGAGTAAATCTAGCTTCAAAACGATTTAGTAGATTCTTGAGTCTGAAGATAATCGAAATTTGTGGAAACAAGATTTTAAGCCACATTAAATAAATCTATCTTAGTCTGCTTTGTCCGAAAATGATATGTAATTATAGCGTAGCTATTCAAAAACTCTGCTTTAATTTTTTTAGTAAAATTGAAAGCATATCCAAGGAAGGATCTTGGCTTAGTAAAATGATGAAAATTCTTATTTTCAGGTACGTAAATCAAATGCGCCATAATTTAATGTAAACGCAAAAAAAAACGATCAGTACGTTAATTTTTCATCAAGAAGATAATCGGAATATCAGTACTATTTCATGAATATCGTAACTAGGTGCATTTCAAAATAACACAAACAACATCCAAAACTGGTCAACATATTATGAAAAAAGCGAAAATACTGTCATAACATGATTTTAATTTTCCTACAATAAACGAAAACTTCAATAGAAATTCGCAAATAATTTTCCATTCTAAGTTTCAAAAGCTGGTTTGTTTTCAAAATTATTATCATGAAATTTTTGTTGAATATCATGCAAATATTTATTTACTTCCAAACCTCAATGATTTAAATGATATGATTTAAATTTAATCAAAAACGAAGCATCAAAATGTGAGAAAAAGCCTCGAAAAAAATTATTTGCAAAAAATATGTAGTATGTCTGAGCTTAAAGTATTCAAAGCTACATGAAAAAAGATGAAATGTTCTAGAGATAGTTTGGAAAACATTGAAGTAAAAATGAACGTACTCATATTTCTTGCGTACCATATTTAAATGTTTTAAATTCTAGGCACCGAGCATTGAGTTTAATCATTATATAGAAATTTAAGTTTTAAGACATAAATTAAGAGGTTTAGGAAATAGTATTATTCGACTCTTCGATTTTTATTAGTAAATCGAACGAATTTTGATTAAGTTTAATTATTTAAGTAATACTTTTCGATTTCATTGAACTTTCATGCATAATGAATTAAATTATAATCGAAAATTTCAAATATATCCATGTTAGAACATATGCATTTCATGTATTGATTTTCAGGGAATTGCATTGGGCGGTCTCACCACTTTGGAAACTTCATTATAAAACAAATAGAAATAGAAAATAAGGAACATAATACATGAGATATTTTAGATGATAACTTCAAATAAGCGTTGTTGAATCTTCTGTATTTTACAAAAATCGATCGAATTTTTTTTTATTCCATCTGAAAGTAAGTGTACTTCAAGAGCATTTATACCAAATTTGAAAAAAATTCGAGCAATATTACCGGAGTTATAGAGATTTGAATACCGCGCGGTCGGTATGTGTGCTCTGCCTTACTTAGCGTATTATACGCATGCAGCGTGGTTCTACCACGTAAAATCAGCTCCTTTCTTTTTCATCAAACACCACAACATCAAAAGGTTGCTCTGGACATCGAGAATGAGGCGAACGAATTACTGTATGGACCTAGAATTGGCGATTCGATGTAAGTCGCTAAAAAATATCTTTAATCTATTAGGTCGCGGTAAAAAAAAACTTTAAACGCGTTTTTCTCCAAACTGGGTTTTTCCGGTGGTTGGCACGATTTCGCGAGAACAAATCGACCGATTTTGCTGAAACTTTGCACAATTCCTCTTTATAGTATTGTGTCGTGACGAAGGGATTTTTATACGAAAAAAATATTTTGAAAATGATGAGAATCGGAAAAATGCTAAAAAATATGAGACGCAAATTCATTCAAACTCATTTCAATACTTTAAATTTCATTTTTTTCAATTCCTTCGTTTAATCACGAGTAGGCATAAACTATAAGACAATTTTTAAATTTTGAATTTAAGATGAACCTGCACCGAAATATTCTGCCTACCGTAAAAAAAAGGTTGGACGAGGAAAACAGCAGGAAAATTGACAATTTTCAATATTTTTAGCTGAAATTCTCAAAACGCTAAACTTTTATGTGTGGAGATTTTAAATAAAATAAATTTTTGGTTTTTAGAATACAATTTTTTGAAAAAGTTATTTTATTTTTCCTTCAAACTTGTAACCCTTTAAATGAAAAATAATATTTGTTAACCAGGGCTAGAACCCTTGTATTTAGTTAATTGGAATGACAGGCTGCATAATTTGCATGAAACGATTCAAAATTTGCAAAAAACATCCATGATAATTCATTAATGACAATAAAGCATTGATCCATTGTCTATAATTCAGCGAATTAATCGCATTTGCAACTAACTAAATATATAGGCACACTTTATTTTTTTGGGGGCTTGCGCAGGAATAATGCTTGGCGATACTTATATAATATCATATTTTACAGTCTCATCATTAACTATTTTATTAACATATTCTATAGTAGAAGCTGAGGCCAGTGCAAATTTAACAGTATGTTTTCTTCCAGCGGCAGGAATCGCCCAATAAGGCCTTAGTGGACTTAACTACTTTTTCATTCTCTTAGCTGGTATTTCAGTTGAGTAAATCATATTGCAATTCAATATACAATCTATTGGCATTACTCCTGATCACATGTCTTGATTCTGTTGATCAGTAGTAATATCTGGTGTTCTTTTATTACTTTCATTGCAAGTTCTAGCAGTGAATATCTCTATTCACCCTCTTACTAATTAACCGAAACTTAAACACCTCACACCAAATCTCCCAATTGTATTGTATATTTGTTCTGGTTTTTCAGTCACATAGAAGTTTACAAAAGGATGGATAGAATATTTAAGCCTTGTTTCACGTGATGAACCGATAAATATATTAATTTTATCAAAAAAATCTTAATATCGGCACAAAGAAATGCAACTAATCTGAACGTTGCATTTAAACTTACGTCCTAATTATGTTTACATCCCAAACCATATAAAGTTCAGACTCATTGAATGACTATCATCGCGGCAAAATATCTTTACATTGTTAAAAATGTGGTTCATTTTTTGCCAAAAATATGTATCAAACAATTCATTAAATAATAAACCTGAAGCATTCGGGCAAATATTGAAACTTCCAACACTACCAAAAAGTTTAATATATTATTAAAAATTAATAAATCTAGACATTTGTGTCTGTCTTTCAACGAATAATGCGTTTGCTGTATCTTTGCGGGTCGGAAACACTCTACAGACTCATGAAACAAAAATAATAAAACATTTTGAAATGCGTTCTTCCGAACGATCGCGTTTATATCATCTGATGTTGGACGTTTACAGGGCAATTCACTCAAGATATAAACTTAAAGTATCTTTATTTAACATATTAAAATCTACTTTCAGTTATTTTTCAAGTTTCAATCCATAAAATGGCATTTTTTCAAAGAAGGCTAAATAAAAATTGGATAAAAAGCTATTCCTAATTGCCTCTTTTTTTAACTATTCAATTTTCCTAAAAATTCAATGAAGCTGTTTTCAATTTCTTGCCGTAAGATTGTTTTCTTATTGTTCTTACCAATATTTTTTTTTAAAAAAAATTAATACGTATCTACATATGGACACACTGAACAGCCAATATCATATCGAAACTATTTTATATATACATACATGGATTTCCTTCGGCTGACCCATTCGATGAAGTTTTCAAAAGGTCCCGCTTCAACGAATTGTTGTTATCCTCGCAGTTATTGCCCCATCGTACCTCAGACATTACCATGATTTTGCTCACTTGAATGTTTGTCGTCAGTTATTTATATTTAATGAAATCGGCGTTGTTGCACAATATTTGGAATTCACTGTCTAACGATTTGCGTTCACTATCGTCAATCCAAGCACTAAACAATAATATTTTACAATACTCCACCTAGGTCCGAATCATTATAAATGAATTCCAATCGTATTGGATATTCGTGTCTTGCATTAATCAATGATTATATTATGATAGTATCGTGCACTAGATTTAAAAACAATTTCCTTCAAAATCCCATTAACTTTGCATACACTTTGCCTGCCAGTTGTAAACAGGAGCAGCACATACTAATCAATCTACCACAGAACTATCAACACCTTCTATACGATCCTGTGGTCTCTGTCGGTCTGTTTGCGTTCGAAAATAAAATCAAACTGAACACCACCGACTACTCCTTGCAAAAGGATTCAATCGAATGTGAAATATCTCCGACAAATACAATACGGCGTGAAGGTAGCCGAGGACTATGACAAAATTTTACATGCAACGCATTTCAAGACTATAGGATTTTATGAAAACGAGCCAAAATCCGAAAAAATGCCGTGAAACACCGATTGAGAGGGGCACACGAAGGGATTTTGTGCAAAATAAATATCTCTTGCAAGGAGATAAGTGACGCAAAGACATTGTTCAGTATACTTAACAAACTGGCTGTGGAACGTCTTGAAACGATGCGAGCAATAGAGAGAAAGAGAGAACGCAGAATAATCATGGAAATCCTTTGCACAAAGTGTGGAACGTAGGCCTCGAATGTCCTTAATGGCTGCAATAGGGGTAGTTATTTACTTTGCGCTGCAGGAGAACCGTTTGTACATAGGCACTTTAGAAAATCGCAAAATCTGACTTTAGAATCGAGAAGGTGTGGCTACATCATTTCGAATAAAGGATATTTTTGGAATGCATTTTTTACTTTGGTCCTTTTTCGCGGTCGCACGATGTCAGTTATGATTTACAAGAGAATTCGCGAGGCAACGCTTAGAAGCAGATTATCTAGTTGGATATATGAGGACTGGATGGGGAACAAGAAAACGGCTTTCTGCTGGCATCTCGTTCCACGTCGCAAGGACATTTCACCCGCTATTGTATGCCAGCCAGTGCAGGCCACCATTTCATTTTGTTGCCTGATCTCTCTTGCTGCCATCCATTGATGCTCCCTGCTTTGTGCCAACCAAACGGGGAACAATTCATACAAGAAAACAAAAATAAAAGGATCACAGGACGATGTCTACATAAAACTGTACTATGCGAGGGTGTGGGAATCAACCTGAACGTATGAACGAATGAGTGAACGGTCTCAGATGGCCAAGACGTAACTCCATATGAGGGGGTGCACGATAGTTTGTATGTTCAGGACAATTACTTTGACTACGTTCCACTATAAACTTCTTGGTCATCCTTGTTTGCATGTTGTGCACAAGAGTAGTATGCGCGGGAGCACGTGTATGGGTAAAAATTGGACTGGGGATGAATAGATGAATGGTGTGAGAGATGCTGGAACATTTCGTTCGCACTATATTCTGTACTACACACTTTACTATTCTGGTTCAATCTGAAGAAACGATGATGGTGGTCGTTTTCATCTTCTACAACATGTATGTGAGTTCTAGTGGATACGATGTGATTAATATTAAATAAATGGGAAAGAAAATGTGCGAAAATGAAGGGTTGAATGGCAAATTGTCTTGTCTGTGATTTTTATTTATATTTGCATTTGTGTTACATATGGTCGTGGAGGGAGAAATAGTCGAGTTTGGCTGAAATAATTAGAGTAAGATGAATTTCTTGGGAGACATTTCAATTTAGTTTATGTGGAATGTGTATGCTATGTAACATGATTATGAGACTGTTTAAAATCGTGAAGCTAGTGATTCAGCTGAAATTGAATACGCTTTGAATTAAGGAAAAATTAAAAGACTTGAAGATTTTGACTGCATTCAATTTCGATTTTGTTTATACCCAATCATCACGCATAATGCAATTCGTTAGTTATTGTGGATACTTGAGATTGTATTTAATTAGCAATAGCAAACAAGATAAATCAATATGGATCAATAGTAAGGCTTTCACAAAGACTCTACTTATGTTGTTCAGTCCGAGCTGGTAACTTTAATGTCATTTTATTGTTTTAAATGTTAAATTTGATCTTCATATGGTTTATATATCCAATTTCTGTATCAATGCAAACATTTTCAAAGAAATCTACGCAAACATATTTATTTCAAATATTCTTTTTAACTTTTCGATTCAGCACAGTATACAGTAAATAGTAATTTTCCAAAAATAATTCCTGGGAATAAAATGCAGTGATAGAATCTGGGCTGAAATGCATATCCAGGAAATGATGAAAAAAATCGAAAGTAGATAATAACACATTTTCTACGAAAAGTTACATTGAATTATGTGCGAAAAAATATTGCAAAACCTTCCGTAGAAGTAACCCGCACCAAGTTATACAAAAGAAATGATGAGAACATTTCCTAACAAAATTCTAAAATAAAAATTGTGAGATAAAATTATCCAGGATGATAATTTCATAAATAAGGTTTAAATGCAATATTTCCAATAAAAATTATACCAAATATGTTTGAGAACAAAACTTCGTGTGTGATACCTCAAAGAAATGTTTTTAGTCGAAAAATCTTCATTTTTCCATTATATATTGTTTGGAAAAAACAGTTTTCTCTACATAAAAACAAAGGCAGGACAGTAGTGGTTCTGACTGAGTCAATCGTGATAAGTATTTTACGTTACCTCAGTATTTATACAATCAACTATCGGATGTTTTCAAATTATGAATAGTTTGAAAGTATCGCTTCTGCGCTTCCCAACCTTAGTACGGCATTACGAAAAGCTCTTATATTTCTTTCACTTCTTAGATTCAAGCAAAAGATGGCTTATAAATTTTTTGGGCAAATGAAATATGCTAAATGATATAAATTTTAACATCCACTAGGGAAACAATACTTCCGTAAAGCCCCCGCTGCTCACTATCTAATAAATTTGTATTATTAAAAGTCTCTGAAATGAATTTCGAGTTTTTTTATCAATTGGCTAAAAAGATTTTGAAAAAAATTCTGTGGTGAAACATTCCTCAAATATTGTAAGAATGTTGCGTTGGACAAAGCAATCGTTTCTTCTATGTTTTAAAATTTCAAAATAAACATCTAACCAAATTAGTATGCCAAAAATTATTTAAAATGAAATTTGAGAAATAATTTTCAGCCAAATAAAAAATATCAACGTTTAATTGGGATGAGAGAAGCCCTTAACGTTAATTGAGTAATGACAAAAATAAGGGTGCAGCATTGACCGAAAATCTCTAAAACAAAAATATTTGAATATTGTTTGCTAATTAAAATAGTTCTCAATGTCCAAATAGATCAGGAATATTTTTGTTTCATTGTGAATATGATTTGAACACCGAGAAGAATAGAACTTATGAATTTCTTAAAGAAAACGTGTACCCAAGTATGAACGCTTCATTAAAGTAAATAATTAATGGAAATACCATCTCTCCGCCTCATTTGAGTTTGATCATTAACTTTTAACACTTTCAGTGGCATTCTGTTCTAGGCATGCGGCATAAAAAGTGTTTGATATTTTAGACAGAAACTTAAAGAACGCTACTTCCTCCAAATATATTCTGTTTTCCAGACAAATGGTTAAAACAATCTATAGTATTTTTACACGCATGTTCATCACATTATTTTGAGCAGGATTTGATAAATATGAATTGATATGACCAGCACATTATCAGGAAAAATTAGACAGAATTCGAATTTCTTCTGCATATTTTTTTTTTTGGAAAAACATCAATTGAATTTTTCAGGAGTTTCAATATTTGAATATTTTGGTTAAACAACTCTGAGACTAGTGCGTATCAGTTTCACGGTAAACAACCCACTTTTTCTATTCCTTTTAAAACACATCATCTAATAATCTTGCAATCCGAGTTCACATTTTTGGATTGGTTTTCAGCTGCAATAATGTTCTGCACTGATCAACATTTGATAGGTGACTCCTTGAACCATCACATCACCTAACCAAAACCATCATTTGCAGGTGCATCTTTATATTAGTCTGACCTCTATTGTCCACCGTACCTGCACGTACTTTGCCTACGACCCAATAAACACTCAGGTACACACGCTGCAGGATATCGTGTGACTCGCTCGGGATTATAATTATTTGAGATGAGGGTCAACACAATCAGTGGACCTCGGCCAATATCGATTGTTAGGCAAATGCATGCGCATTTCGGCATTTTCCGAAAGCCAGTAGAAAATTTATGAACGAAGTGATTTAGTGGAGGGTCAGGACTGCAGTTCGAAAAGAAAATGAGCGAGGGAGCGAGAATCAATAAATCTATCATTAAAGATAAAGTGCATGAAGCTGCATTTGTGTAATTTCTAATTCTTGCTCAGAGATTAAGACCAGTTGTTGTCAAATGGATAAGATTCAGATGTTTTTCCAATTTGATTTTCATATTAGAAAGTACAATTTGGTGACAATAATACCGATTGTGTAATGCACGACAAAATTTGTATAACATATGTATTTGTTAATTGACTTTGGTAAATGGTCAATACTTTAGAGTAGGGACAAGATACAACTCTCTGGAATGATAAGAAGAAACGGACAGAATGTACCAATTAACGAGTCAATATTAGGTTGAAGCGATAGCTACATTGCAAATTTCATAGTGAGTGCAGATAATGAACCAGTTAATAGATGCTGTAAAATATTTAACACTTTGAGCAAACTCTACTCCCCTACCATCTTCAAGTTCAATTTTAAATCCAGCATTTCTAAAGCCCTTCCATCATCCATCCCTAAATTGTGACGTGCATACAACAGTATAAATTAACATTGAATGTAGCACGTATTTTAGGGTTAAGTATATTGTTGTAATGTATATTTTATATATTTAAATTTTTATATGTTGACTGTGATTGCCTTGCTTTGGCGAAATAAATAAATAAAAAAAAAAGGAAAAGGCAAAATATTGAAAATCGCTTGCAAACATTTGTTCTGTAATTAAAAATATTTCAGAAAACTTTTAGATATGCATCGGTATCTCTTATTTTTGCCCATCCGATATGTTGAGCCAACATTCAAATCAATACACTTTCTACATGCTACGCAAATACTTCTGCAAAGCTTGCAGACTAGCGGATAGTTTGGTGGCAAAGAAAAATCTAACTCACCTTCAAATGTAAATTGCACTCTCAGTGGCTATACAATGACCGTGGCTAAATGTTGTCCATGTTGTCTGACCTCAAATAAAAGACACAAAAACCCAAGGGCAAAATCATATCCTAACTATAGTTTATTTCAAAAATCAACTCCTAGTCCCGTCCCATTAACTTCCACGCATTTTCCTTAAAAAAATAATAAATCATACATATACTAAAAAATTACCAGCATAGCAAAGTCACTCGTTTTACAACTCCTTCTTTATTGCTGCGATACCCTAACCAATTTCAAACTGACTTTTTTAAACAAAAATCCTTTTTCTAAAACACAGGATGCCAGCAATTTATGGGACTGCCAATACAGTTGTAAACATTTACAGCCGTGCCATAAACTACAGGAGCTGACTTTTACCATGCAAACTAACTTAGGTGGCTTTTAACTTTGCGTAAGGAAATTAGAGACACAACATCACTGTCATAAAACCCGCCAAAAAATGTCCTGTGCTCAATGCTATCTTGGATTTTTCTCAGTTTTCAGAAAATCAAAAAAGTAGGCATGCCATGAAAAGGAGATGACGGCACACCAATCTGGTTGCATTCTCAAGAAAAAAACCAGATTCCAAATTATCGTCGCACTTAGGTAAGATCAAAACCCTCGAAATCATTAATCATTGACTTAGAGGCCAGGTCCAAGGCAACGAAGGGTCACATGTTCATAAAAATTGCACAAAACAAGGTAAAAAACGAGAGAATCCTGGATAATGCATTTTTTGTGGCCAGGTAAATTTCAAGAAGTTACACAACGATAAAATTGTATTAAAACGTTGTTGTTGGTATTCGTTGCTCGAAAGGACTTTGAGGTTCTACTCACGCATACACACGTGAGGCGATCTCATAAAATCGTCCTTATATGTATCCTTCTGAAAATGTCGATACCCTAGACTTTTCGGTATTTTTTAACGACTTTTTTTCTGGCCGAAATAGACGTTTCGAATGGAAATCGTTGTCAATATCAAATGTGTAGTTGTTATACTCGTTTTTCCACGAAAAACTGTAAAAAAGCGAAATTTACGCGTCGAAAAACTGGGGTGGACAGAGGGTTCTCAATTTCAACCTATAGAGTTGCTCGTTAAGAACGAGCGGGTCAATATAAGGTAGATGGAAATGGAATAACGATTTAACCAAAGATTTAAGATTTACTTTAGCTTAGATAAGGGATTTTGGCGGCGAAATCGATAATGCGAGACACATTTTTTTGCAGTTTTTGTGAAATTTAACGGACTTTCTCACGAACGATTTGACTTTTGAGAGGTTTATATGTTGAATGGGGTTGTTTGACGAACCACGAGATTTCTCTAAGATATTGTTTTCGTGAAAGTGTATACGGTGATAATGTAGCGAAAAAGGGTACCTATATATTATACATACCTACATATTTTTTAGTATATAGGGAACTAATCCGTTACGTTTTCATTTAATCAAATGCGACAAGAAACGGTTTTTTTCTCTGATATGTGTTTGAACAAAAAATAATGAATAACGGAACAAATACTTTTGCACAATTTATCGCGTAGATATGTACATGTTCAAGGATCGCAAACAGCACTCAATGTACAATTTTAATTTCATTTTTTTGGGAAAAGCAGTAAATTCGAAAATCATGCTCCATTGTGCGTTAGGTGGTAGAGGATTTTTTTTTGGTAGTTCGAAGTCCAGCTATGTTTAATAAAACCTATCCTTATTGGAATTTTCTAGATATGTTACTGAAGAATGAACTAACGCTGAAGCAGTGATTCGGTGCATCACCATAAATCCTCTTTGATATTTGATTGAGACTTGGCAAGGATGAGTATAGTGAGGATGAACGAAATCGTTTCAAAGCAAACTTTATATCATTTTAGATAACTTAAGAACAGAATAATATAATAAAAATAGATAAATAAAAAGTAATAACTGAAACAATGCTAGATGCAATTAAGTACAATAAAAGTTATGTCCTCTCTTTTACCATTGTTTTTTGATCTAATTAGTCCAGGGTTTATTCCATTGTTTTAAAAAATTGTGATGATAATAATAGTAGTACTCAATATAAACATAATATAGATATAGAAGAGCTAGTGACAGTTTCATTGTTTTTAGTTATTAATTTTATATTATAAAACATCCTATGTTCGATTATTTAATTTCCTGCTTCTAAATGTCTTGAATTTTTCAAGGCATTCATAGTCAGGTGATGAACTTCATGATCACTTCTAACATTGCATAAACAAATAAAAAGATGAAATCGACCCTTTTCACTATTGAAAAAGTTTGAAATTGTTTTGAAAAGTTCCATAACAATTAAGTAACAATTGAGATTATTCCTGCCGAAACTCAGCTATCAATTTTCCTTAAATCAAATGAGTTTAAACAATACTTATTCTATTTTTATTCGCCAAAACAAATAAACCAACAAGTCTCCAAAATAAAAATACTACCAGTGCATGATTAAATCAATTAAATAGTTCATTTTAAACAACTGCGAAAAGATTACCTAAAGATGAATTTACGGTCGAATATGTGAATATGTTAATTCAAAATTTCCATAGAAAGTGGTTTAAAGAAAACTTTTGAAACTGATTAATACAAATAGAAGTTATTTTATGAATCTTTCGATTCAATATTACATCTAACAAAAAATGAGCAAAGATGTGACAACAGGGCTCAAAGATAGGACAAAGAATTGCTAAGAAAGTTATAAAAGTTTAGCGAGTATTTTGAAACCCTCAATACCTTCTAAGGGTTGCAATTATTGAAATCGCTAAATAAATATTTTACAGTTTTAACAATCAGTTATGTATAATTTCACTTGCATTCAATAAGTAATTTTATACAACATTAAAATATGAAATCAGATTAAAGTTCAATATCGATTGATCTGCATTGCTCACCTGCTGGTCTCAGTATTCCAACTTTGCTCTCGTCTTGATCTAAATTATCAGCGCTTTCCACTACAACTTTTTCTTCAATACCAGCGATTTCACTTTTTACGTTGATTTTTGGATCATCAGCCTCAGGAGCAAGTCCATCTGTTTCGGCTTCTATTTTTTCGCAATTCGGTGGTAATAATGGTAGTGGTTGATGCCACCCGCCTCGTAGAATTCTTTCGCCACTTTCTTCATCACCTGTAAAACGGATATTAAATCGATTAGAAAATTAAACAATGAACGGAAAACATGAATTTTTATTTTTGCATAAGTTCGCATGTAAAGAAACCTTAAAACTTCAGAAAAGAACATTTTTCACAAGACCACCATTTTAAATTTTCATAAGTACCAGCTCTTCCCGCGCACCCGGAAGAAAGGGTTCAAAATTTACATGCGCCGTACCCCTTCCACAACAATTTACATAAGGGTGCGACGATTGGTTCCATTGCGTAGACGACTGATATGCCGCTGCTGGTGTGAATGAATGAATGAATAAAAAAGGATTCGGAATTGATATGCAGAGCGCATAGTGCGGAAGGGTTTCCATTGATTTGAATTTTTAGTAATCTCATTGGATAAACTCTTTGGGGCGTGATTTCAATCACTCCATTTTATGATAACACACCCAACGCTTCCATTTTTACGGAGAGTCCTTCTTCCGCATGCAAATCAAGTGAATTTATTTCCCACGACGATTAAACATTTCACGTAAGACGGCATGTAACCAGGAACACGCCGATCTTTTTATCTAGGACTATGATTGAAATGCAGAATAACATCACCATGTCACTTTCGGACACCAGGTGAACTTATCCAATGCACGCACTATGCCAGTTGAAAAGTGTGGGAATCTTTGTGCCGAAATCGATTTGCACCCTTGTACATTAGCAAACATCCGTCTTTAAGAATGTTGATCTGAATAAAACTTGAAAAATGCATTTTTGGGCAATACCTGTCTAATAGAGACTACGACTACCTTGCAGGGTCAAATCCAATGAAGGATAAGGTTCATTTCGTTGGTCTGAGCGTACCCAATTTATCGTCCTTTGGACCGAAAAGGAAGCGAATAGCAACAACACATTACGCACTTATGTAGGAAAATTTCATGTACGAAACAGGCAGATGTTCTCCAATGTGCCTCTATTATCCTGATACACATAATTTTCCTGCTATTGAATGCTTTATCCTCGATTTATTGATGACGTTCCGATGGGTTCGATATTGGGACCTTTGCTGTTTTTTACGTGATTCGTTCGAATTACGCTTTCATGCGTTACTTGGTTTATGATTTGGTCTTCCGTCGCGATTGTCTAGTAAGAATGTTTTGGGTGTTTTTACTTTTCGATATGATATTCAATTTTTTCTTGAAAATCAATGAATGAATGGTAAGATCGCCATGATCGATAAAAATGTATTTCCAAGTATGAAAACTAATTGGGAGGTCGTTTGAGCAGCGATTTGCTTATGACCGTAAACCGGAAAGATGTTGAACGCCTATTTCCAAGCCAAGCAGCGTCGAAGCTTTCGGTAATCCATCTTGTTGAGCAGTTCATTCGAATATCTGCAAACTAATTTGAATAGATTCTCGAAAAGCGTAGCGTTTCGACAACAAGATAGATTAGTCTGATTAACCAAAGTGAACTCAATAGGCTCACTCGCGTGATTGCGGGCAATAATTCATTCTCACGGGGCCGGCAAAGGCGATGTGCATAGTGTGAAATTATATACACCGGCGATTCTCTGTAATTTTCATGTTGTGCGGGACTCCGTTTTTTCCGCGTGGCGTAGCTTTCGCAGAAGAAAACGCTCTTGGATAGAGTGTGTTTATTTTTTGCAATAATTTGTTCTTCATTTTTTGCGGGACGCATTTGACTGACTTTTCATACAATGTATGCAAGCTCGAATTTGCATAGCAGAAGAAAAAATAGCCAAGCCATTGTAGTATCATTTATGATATGTGCACATGGTATGCATCAGCTAAGATATTACAACATATGAAATTACAACGAATGAATATGTTCAAATATGCAAATACATACGTTGGTAGCACAACTTTGTTTTTGATAAATGAGACGCTGAAGGAATTTTGCGCGAATTACCACGTATTTTAGCGCGGCCAACGATCATTATGCCATTGTAAGTTGTGAAAGTGTGTTGCATTAATATTTATCAATAAACTTTGCGCGAGCATCGGAGCGACTCGAAAAATCGCATTTGAGTATGATTAAAGAGGTTAGAAGGAAATATTGGTTGTTCGCATTATTTTGTAATTAATTTAGTCAGAATTGCTTGTTCCGAGTTTTTTTTGGAGGGGCGCATTTTATATACTTAGAAATGTCTGCGAATTTCAGCTGTAGCTTGTTGTACTTTTTTTTGCTCAGCATGAAACTAAGTTCGTGTACGCAAGATCGCAACTGATACATAAAACATTTTCTTACAGCATTAATTATACAGTTCCTCTGTATTACCAATAGCTATATGCTGATAACTTCCATATCAATCTATTTTCTTATATGTATTAATTTTGAAAAAAATACTTCAGAATAGTTTTTGAAGACTGTTTTAGCGGCAATTTTTTTTTTAATTTTTATATCTTCTGTTGGGAAGTGTTTTTGAGCGTTTAAACTTTTTTAACTACTATTTACTTGCTCGAAAATGTTTCGGTTCAGCATTATAAATGAAGAAATTTGAAAGGTTTATTCAAGCTTTCTTTTGTCGAAGACAGACTTAAAGTCTTTGAAATATTTTGGGCTTTCGATTTCTTTTGATAGTTTCCACTCAGTTTTTTGTACGAGATAGTTGTAATGATCATTTGCTTTATTATATTCATAACAAAATTTTATTGGATTAATAAATTTGATACTAGAACATTTTTTTCATGAAAAATTCAAACTCAATTTAATTAACTGATTAACAGTTTGTGGTGAACTAGTTCACTTCATCGAATATTTTATGCACCCAGGTAATTTTAGGAAACAAGGAATTATTTCACGAAGCTTTCAGAAAATAGCAACACGAAAAATGTAGGTGAAACCTTTGCAGAATTAGTTAATCCTATTCTTCGACATTTTGTATCCAAGCACGTAAGATTTGTATGTATTCAAATATCTTTGGTTTTTTATATAAGAATAATCAAATGGAATTCAAAATTCCTAATTTTGAGGTATTTTGGCACAACAGTATTTTTAAAGCAGACTAATTTTGTTTTGAAACTTTTTACCATCTACATTAACGCCTCGATGTCATTTATCCAAAAACTCTGTTGAAGAATTTTCCCATGTTCCGTCTTTGTTGAATTATTCAGTAGTTCAGTATTGATACATTTTTTGATATTTCTCGTTAAGCCTTACTGATACCTGATGGTAAATTCTTATTTCAAAGTAAGCACTTGAAAATTCAAACACAATACAAACGTGTCGCACAACAACTTTGATCCAGGTGCGACTTCGCCATTTCATTACAATACGTTCCAAGATCCTTTTCAATAGCTTTCCAACAACTATCGAATGTCACGAGCTAAAAACCATTATCTCGACCAATCGCATGACATTGTACCGGCAAACTCGTGGAATAAGTCGTAAGCTAAACACACTTCCTTAACCCTTTCAAAAAACATCTTGTCATCTCGTCATTTATCCTTTCACGTTTAGCCCTCTCCAACGCGCTCCCGAGAACACGTTAACTAACACCCGTGCGTACACACATATTACAACATCCGGCTGGTCTCGTTCCTGGTTCTTTTTTTTGTTCCGGGTTAAAAAGGAAGAGTGAGCCCCGTCAAAAAATACAAGCCAAGTAAACAGCTCCGCAACGCACACCCTGCCATGTAATATCAAACCATATCGAAATGCGCGCTTCCTGCGCCAATAAAGGATGCTCGCCTGTCATTGAAATCAAAGGTACAGCAGAAAGGATACCAGCACACACCAATCCTACCTGAAGGCAATCAGGAAGCAACTTTGATAAACGTTTGTCTGCCGAACGAAACAAACACATCGGAATCCGAGAGAAACATTATTTATTTACATTATATGCTTCAACATTTTCCCTTTCAGATTCGGCGGAAATTTTGATTAACGATTCTATCGCTGCCGATTTATCAAATGGCAAGGGGTTGATGTTTTTTTCTGTTTGTTTTTGTCTGATAGGAGGTACAAACCCTGATAGGTAGAATAGTATAGTATAAAAAAGAACAAGATGCGCGCGCTAGTTGCGCGCTTTTAACCGCATCGCGTTACACTAGATCAGGATTCGCTACTAGATGACGACCTTACATACAACCGAGCGTCTGCTCTATGTTCCATTCGTTGTAGATGGTTTTTTTTCAAAGAATATCTTTTTGTAGCCCTTATTTATAAAAGTGAAACGTTGAAATGTCGTTAGATCGACTATTATCGAGTCCCGTCGATTAATCTTCAAGGGCGACGGAATGTTTTGACCCGTGCCTTTGGGTACCAAAAAGCATCTTAAGGATGCAGCTCGTTACGAAAGGAAATCTTAAATTCCGAGATTCGAAAAAAATATTGAGGAAATTGTAGCACCTGGATTTTTGTCTGGATTTTATTATTTTCAAGTTACATAGCGAAAAATCAAACGGAAAAAATCATTTCTTTTTTAGCAATAGCAACGCCAAATTGCAATCTGAGATCTTCAACGAATTCCACCTTTAACACAGTGTACTAATAAATGTTCAGGAAACCTGATAGACGTTTCATGGATCAGATTTTACTTGAATAATTTGATATGATGTGGGAGCATATAATTATATGACATCATGACGATTTTATCTAATATCCAACAGTCAAAACACACCAAACAATAAGTTCACTTTTCAGCGTATTTTGGTATTTTAAATGGCATTTTGACATGCAAATCAATCGTATTTGCATGTCACTTTCATACTTTACCTATTTGTGCTATCAAATCAAAAATTTATCGATTCGCCCGGGATTGCGATCATAAATTCAATTCCTTCGAGACAACACTATCGCATTTATTGCAAATTGAAATTTCATAATGATTGATTGTTTTTGAAATTCATTGTGTTCTATAAATAAACATTCTCATTAACACCAGATATTCCATATTTTAATTGGAAGTGAATTTTTCCGAAATAACTAATTTAAATTGGGCGGAAGAACTGCGAATCATAAAAAATAATCTGTAGTAGAAAAATACACTTGAAAAATTCAAAATTGACTTTCTATTCATACGTTATAGATTTACGTCCGATTAATGTTCTAAAAATACTTGTTCTTAGGAATAACTCACATAAGAACAGCATGCAATAGTTTTTTAACAATAAAAGATCAAAAAATTATGATTGATTTCTGAAAACAGTATTGTATCTAAAGTAGGATTGACTACCAAAAACAAACGAATTAGTTTGTCAAATGAATTTCAAATGACGATTGAAGCTACTGAATAATATAAGGAAATTAGCTCATATGGAAAATAAAAACACTTTATTAAGTAGAATATTTCACTGACATTGGTTTAAAGGTGAAAACAGAAAAGAATTTCCAGGCAACATAGATATACGACTATTAAGAAAAACATGTTTTAGGAATCAAACCTTTGGCGTTTTAATCTGGTTATTTTGCTTGCGCTTCCTTCTCAGCTGAAATTTTAGATATTTTTTGAATCCAACATTTAGTTGAAGAAAATCCAAAATATTGTTTAATTTTGAAAGATATTCAACTGGTAGAATCACTCAGGAGTACGACTGCTCGTTTTATATGTTTTATCTAAAATAAATCCATGAACTGTTTTGAACTGATGTGGAACTGCATTGTTATGTTTGATTGAAAACTTTTCAAAATAGTAACCATGATCTTTTTTACTAATAATTTTCTTTATATCTAAGTTATCAACAACCTGATAAGATTCATCGGACAACTGCTAAGCAGCAGGAACATCAACTCCACACTAGGAACCAGCACCCTTAGAAGGAGGACTTGCAGAGGCACCCCACAAGGTGGTGGACAAGCTCCTGTCAAAAATAGAAGCGACTGGCTGCCCTGTCGTAGCATATGCCGACGATGTTGCAATAGCAATATCTGGCAAATTCATTAACACTCTATTTGAAAGACTGAATTTTGCCCTAGGTATTCTTACCAAGTGGAGCAAAGAGTGCGGTTTAAAGATAAATCCGCAGATAGCGGAATTTGTGCTCTTCACAAAAAGTCACAAAATTCCACGATTTCTCCCACCAAAACTCGAGGATATAAGCCTCAAATCGTCTCATAAAGTTAAATATCTGGGTCTAATTCTGGACTCCAAACTCGCGTGGAAAGCGAACATAGAAGATAGAGCACACAAAGCGGCATGCGCAATCCACTGCTGTAAAAGAGCTATTGGGAAAAAGTGGGGATTGAAACCCAAAATCGTATCATGGCTCTTTACGGCGATAGTGGAACCAATCCTTCTGTACGGCGCAGTTGTTTGGTGGCCAGCTATTGCAAAAATAACCAATGCAAACCTGCTAAACAGAGTCAGAAGGATTGCAGCTATTGCAATCAACGGGGCCTTGCGTACTACCCCGACAAAGGCACTGTTTATGCTACTGGATTGGCTCTCGACGGAGCTCTTTACGAGACAGCAGGCCAAGTGCTCTGCGATTCGAATGAAAGCTCTAAATCTCTGGCATGAGGGAAATACTGGTCACTCCACCATATTACTGAGGGATGTACCAGCGCCAGGGAAAGAAGACCACATCTTCGATTCCCTGCTTTCATTATGGTTTCACGTCAGTCATCCTATACAGGGATGACTAGGCAATGGTCGACATCTATACTGATGATTCCAAAATGGATCGAAAAGTTGGCTGTTGCGTTTTCTCAGAACAGCTAGGCCTAAAACTATCCTTTCGGCTTCCGGACCACTGCAGTGTTTTTCAGGCAGAGGTTATTGCAATATACAAAGCAGTAAGCTGGTTGAGAAATCAGGAAATTTCCGTAAGAAACCTGAATATTTTCTCTGACAGTCAAGCTGCTATCCGAGCTTTATCCAACGTGTACACCTCATCCATGATGGTTATGGAATGCCGTACACAGCTGAACGCTATGTCACTTCACTATGAAGTGACTCTTCACTGGGTACCGGGCCATAGTGATATACCGACAAATTTGGAAGCGGATGCCTTAGCGAGAGCTGGCACTGTATTCACACCCCAAGTCGGTCTACCTTTAGCTTCTATAAAGCCAGAATTTAAGCCGCATTACATCAAGGCTGCAAATAGAGCCTGGTTGTTGGAAGAAACCTGCAGGACAAGCAGTTAAACTTGGCACGCACTGAGTTCCAGATGCACCAATCAGCTCCTGAACACGAGTCATGAAATCTTCAGTTCTATCGTGTCCATACTGACGGCGCATTGTCTAATTTGCAGACATGCGGAAAGATTGGGCGTTCCCTTCAACGATTTCTGCCGAAGCTGCAGATCGGAAGAAGAGGAAGTAACAATCCAGCACTGTCCAGGAAACGCATGCAAACCTTAGGCTCACCTTTCCTGGACAGCCTCACGAAATTAGCTGATTTAAATACAAGCTGCATAGCCAACTTTATTCGTAAATCGAAATGGTTCTCGTTATCCTGTAGGTTCTAGTGCCGTCTCAATCTTCTGTGGTATCACAATGGGCCTATAGTGGCGTAAGTGAGCCATCGTTTGATAAAGAGGGCTGCCACAACAACCAACCAACCAAGTTATCAATTGATGCGACCTAACCACTCATCTTGTTATTGATTTCTATTTTCTGTTGCCACATGCTAATTCACTTTCGATACAGTAGATAAAACGCAGAGAATTTTCAAACAATCACACAAGCTCGATTATAGCCTACAAGTTGGAGAAAATTAAAATTTCCATGCATAAAATCTAGATTTTTCGATCATTTGAAATATATTGTCTCCAAATAGTCAAGAAAGGACCTACGACGGAGAGCTTCTTTTCACTCAAATCTCTGAAAAAATGCCTTATGAAATAATGAATCAAGATGATCTAGAAACAGTGGTAGATTACGTTTCAAGTTTAACAGTGAAGAGCCTTGGTATCCACGGTATTAGTTGATTAATAATGTAAAAAACTTCAACGAATAGGTAGTTGCTCAGTTATTGATATCTGTAAACATTGTTCGACATTTGGAAGTAACAGCATTTCTCATCAAAACAATCTAGGATGATCCAATTTCAGAAGTTGGGGATGGTCAAAGGCGTGAAAAATTAGGCGATTTCAAAACTTTTCTGAACGAAACGTAGGTATAATACCAAGTTGTTATACTATATCTTAAGTAATTTTCAGGACAATTTCAAATACAAATATTGAATTTAGACAAATCGGATTAAGAGAAAATACATAATAAAAATGAAAGTAATGAATGCGTTTTTATTTTCTTCACTGTTTAACTGAATAAAGCATCGATCAGATAAAGGTTTGTTCTCTATAATTCTTTTATTTCCCAATAAATTTATTGCTTGAAAGAAACAAACTTACTTCACTCTTCAAGTATACAACTTTCCATAACAGTTTTCAATAGTTTTCATGGTAACATGAACTATCCAGAATTTATTTAACTTTCTAATTCACTTATTTTGAATATTTCGTGTGCGAAATAAGCAATTATCAAATGAGTTTGATCTCATAACAATTTCAATATCAACACATCAAATCGCGAAATTTCCCATTGAAGAAAGAAAACCTTCACATCATCGTCATCGCATCGATCACTGTGGCTGAACCGCAGCGTGTGTAGTGCAGATGCGAGCACATAGGCGAAACTCCATTAATTATAATTAATATAAAACCACGTGCGATCAGATAATTATAAATGTAAACATTATTACAATAAAAACCATTTTCACTAGTTTTTAAGTAAATTGCCAGATACTACACAGATTAAATCTGGTTTTGTTGTGCTTCATAAATAGACAACACGACGGCATAGTCGGCGTGGACCGTGCGCCGCGCGGAATACCTGTAACAGCTCGAGCAAAGTAAGCGGTAATTTCGCGGCTACCAAACTTGCTACCTTCGGCGAAGAAATGTTTTGTTGGGCTGTTGTTATTTTTCTTCTTCTTCTTGCGTTCCTTATTATTCAGACATACTCGTATAGGCAGTGATCGCGCGCCGCACCTCGCAATCTAATGCCTGATCGCGGTAGCTGTTATGGTGTCTGGCTGCTACTTGTAATCAAAGAAAGCTCCCGCAAAAAACTAAACAATTTCCATTCCATTACTCGGCGAACAATTGAGCGGCACTGCGAGCGGTACAGCGTACAGGTAGGCTTGCATAGGTACCTACACTCGTATGTGGGTAAGTGCGACCGAACTTGCATGTGTGAGCTTTCGGCATGATCATATGAATGATCTTGAAATTAATTTTACGCTTTGTAAAAATCGATGAAAGTCAAACGAAAATAGTCATTATGGACAAAATTCAATTCCCATTATGGGGGCAGCGATCAAGGCCGGATTTGAGCACAAGGGTTTCCACTGTGAGATAAAAACTGCTGCAATCGGAAGATGTCAGCTAGTCACAAAATTGAAGCATCAACGCAAATTGAAAGATTTCTTTTTTGGTTTTAATTACCCAGACAAATCATTTGATTATAGATTCTGATGAACGAATAAAGCCGGGTCTCCTGCGCGTGTTTGGTTCTACACACTACACAAAAACGTCTACACATTTTTTTTGTGTGTATACACAAAGTGTCACCTGCTCACATATTGTTTTCTAAAACAAATCATTGTGGAAATGTGTTCGGACGAAGAAGACGTACTATCAGTGTTAGCTGTGGTCGGCTTGATTTCTAAGAGAAAAAAGCCTAAAGTGCGTGTAAGGCCCTACTTACTGTCTCGAAATTTTAACATTTATAAGGAGCTAAAGGTAGAGAATCGATTCGATACAGGAAGCTTTTTTCGTTGTTCCCAATCTGATTTCGGGGAACTTGTATCAATGATACTACCAGATCTGCAACTCAACACAAAAACACATGCGTGGCCCACGGGAGTTGTTGAGAAATTATTATACCGCCCCCTCTTAACCCGCGGGAGGACAAATGTGTAGATGTTTTCCATCGGGCATGGAAAGCAAAAACACTGTTGATACCATCAAAAATGTGTAACGAAATATGAGGGGAACAATGTTTTGTGTAGATGTTTTGTGTATTGTGTAGAGCAAAACATGAGCAGGAGACCCGGCTTAAGATCAATACATTTACCAACTTAAAATTACTTCCAGATAACCTAATATGGTCCTATTTTGAACATTTCCGTCAAATCAAATGAGGCGAAAATACTGTCTTCCCTGATATTTTCTAATAACTTACGGTAAAATATCGAGTTCTTAGGTAGCGTACCTTGTTAAAGCAAACAAGGTTAAGGTTAAGATGAAGGCCCCCACCCTCGAAGGCGAATGTAGTGGGGATCGAAATAGGGAAGTTCCCCCACTACTATGGCATAAAAAGTTCGCGTGCGGTCACGAAGAAAAATGAATATTTTGCCTATTTCCAGAGTTCATATGAAACCGTAAAATTGATCTGGGAAGTGATTTTAAGATTTGTTTGGAAATCGAAAAGATTTAAAAAATAAAAGTATTTTTTTTGTAAAATATAATAAAAAATAAATAAAAAATACAAAAAAAATATCATAAACAATTGACGAATGTAATTTTTACCGTAAATGTTTTTATGTTCCAAAATATAACAAAAAACAAAAAACAAATAAAAAATACACAAAAAAAATTATAAAAAATTGACGAATGTCCTTTTTACCGTAAATGTTTTTATGTTCCACATTTCACCTGGAATAATTTATCTAAAATTAGAGCTAAAGGATATTACAGCTGATTATTTGCTGGATCATATAAAACGATGATGGGTGAAAAGCATTGGAAATTATTAAATTTCTAATAGTTTCGCATTCAATGCTTATGATCAACAGAAAATAATTAAAATTCTTAACAATTTTATTGTAACGCTGTCTCCAATAAACTTTCAAACTGTCAATGAAATAAAACTGTTACCTTTTTCACTGACTTTTTTTTTAAAAAACAAATGCATATTTCGCCTACAAATTTCAACCAGCTTCAATGCTTTATTCCGAATTTTTTTCGTGCATAATTTCTTTTTTCCGAGAGAAGAACCCGGTGTGAATGAACAAGTGATAATGCTTAGGACTAAAACACTGAAAATCTCTGCGTTTTATAAGCGACATTTAGTTGCTTGGAAAATAAACATCAAGAAAATAGGAGACAATCGTATTTAATACTGGTCCAAATCAGTGTTATCTTTTTACACTGCTTTATTTCGAGGTCGGGCAAAGTATGTAAAATAAAAGATTAATATCTGATTATCTCAACACATTTACCTTTAAAATTTATCTTATATGAGTCAAATGCCTGAATAATGAATGATACATGTTTCAAAGCATTTTACCTTCATTCGAAAATGATCAAATATCGGACAGAATTACGCATGGAATTTACCAATCATATCGGCAGCCATCGAATTGAAAAAAAGTTTAGAAATGAACTAACCACGATGAATTTCAATAAACTATATTCAAGATGGTTTACAAATCATGCAAAAAATGATATCCTGACAAGCAACGTTTGCTAACAAAACGTCTGTATGTGGGAGCTGGATTCCTTTTTGAAGAAAACAAATGGAAGATGTATACAGATCACAAATTTGTTTCACTGGACTACATTTTCAGGAATGAATTCGTTAACTTTATTTTGAATGGGAAGTCTCTGATGAATTTCTAAATTCTGAGTTCAGATTCGTAATCAGCGACCCCAAAAACATCTCTGACCACAATGAGTTTTACAATATCTTTGGCAGGAAGGGCTTGGGCGTTAATGGGTTAATTACTGTCTTGAATTTCTTGTTTTCGCAACATTTATTTTCAAATGCGTTTTTCTCGAAACGACATTTTTCAACTGGTGGTGGTTCTAGCTCAAAAAGTTATTGACCAATAGTTCTGAAAATTTGTGTGAATATTATTTATTCAATTATAATTCATATGTATTTAACTCTGGATGATTATAATATTAAAAATATTGTTTTTAATGCAAAAAGGTGGGAAAACGTCGTATAAAAACATGACATTGTGTTTATCAAAAACATGCAATTTTCATCTTTTTTGATAACAATTAGGCTCATATTCTTAGGAAATATGTTGTTAACAAAAAACAGAATTTGTTATGATTACAGATAAAAATGGTGACTTCAGGAATGCCCATCAACAAAAAACTCGGATGGTAATCGTCCATTGACGGCAGCTTCAAACTTCACTATTTCCGGCAGAAATGACTTCAAAAAATTACAAAGTATACTTCAAAACATGAATAAACAAATTTTGACTATTCCTCTCCTGTTAAAAAAATTCACGACAAACACTAAAATTTCGGCTTCCTAAACTGGTCTCCCCCCCTCAGAAGTTTACAAAGATGCAAATATCTAACGAAAACATATATATAATCTGCTCAGGAGTTTTTTGATGCCCTTAATATTATATATAATATTCCGTTCCGTTCTTGCCTACTTAGATACTGTGTGAGAGATTGCAACTACCTTGTAGAGCCAAAGTCAAGTCAAGCCAAGCCCTGATGAAGTCAAAGATTCGCTCATGACAAGGATGCAAAATAGAGTTAAACCAAATATGAGCAAAGTAGTCCACAAGCATTGGTTTGAAAATCGATTGGATTTTTACCTGATAAATGCGCAAAATAACGTCAGCTGGTAACACTCTCTAACAAACTAACCCAGCTTTAAGGCAGTTTTTTTTTGGTCAATCGAAATTGGCTTCCCCAATGGACAACATTTTGACCACATACGGGTAATTTTGATGGTGATATGTGGTAATGGCAGTGCTATACAGCGCAACATAGTCAAGCCAAAGTAGGAAAAAATTGAATTTGAGCGAAGGAAAAAATTTGAATATTCATAGAGTCAATGTACAGGCATTCCGCGCCACCATGCTCATCATTGGATGGAAGCAGCAGCAGCAACAACAACATTATCGCAGCGATGATGAAGATGATCATGACCACAATGATTCAAATATTCTGTCTTGCAATAATTGTTGTATATCGTGAAGATGATTTGCATATAAACGCAATGCCCATATAAAATTACGTATTGCTTGTGCGGACTGTATCTATCTTTTGCATACATCTTCGCGGCGGACCGGAAACCCACAAGCAGCGCGATTACACAAATATCTTGCGGAAAGGCTTATAAATAAAATCTAAAACGCGGTTCAGGTTCGCAATGATATTCTGGAATTTTGGTTTTGATGGCTGCTGACTCCACTCGCCCATTTGCATAGAAATTACAATGTAAATTGTTCATGGCGACCGGCAGTTGGTGCAATTGAGTTTGCATGTTCACTTCACATTTGAATTTTTAATTATGGCTTCTTGATAGAAGATACCGTGAAGATATAGATACATGTATCTGCGCCGTATGTAAATTCTGATCAAATCTGTATTTGGTTTTTCTATACTTCGGATTTGCATCGTTCGAGTGCTGGTTTTGGTCACTTATGAATTTATCATTCGTTTTTTTGCGGTCTAGCGATGAACGCAATGATTTTTCAGGTTTCTTTCTTTTGTACCTTTCCTCGGCGATAATTGTGAGTTATTTGATTTCAGCAGCTCATCTTTTGCATTTGGGAATTGGTATTGTGCTTTGGAAATTTATTAAAATTTCATGGTAATTTGAAATTATTCAATCAAATGCGAACAACGGTCTTTTAACATTTGAAATAGTTGCTGAGCTTATGAGGCTTTATGAATTGGGAAATTTAATTTATTTTTGAGGCAGCTTCTTTAATGGGAGTGATTGCTAACTGAACCACAAGTCCAATGAGTTTTTCTTCCTATCAGCTAGAAATAGCAACTACACCTGAAATTTCATCGAGTGACGAATGACGAATTTTGGAAGGTTTTGGATATTATCAACTTGATTTCTAAAAAACATCTTTGGCAGTTTTCCGCCCATAAACACGAATTATATCAAACGATCCAGTTTTTTATCGGGGATTTTCAAATTTTCAAGTGGCAGGCAATGCATATTATGTACACCTGTGTGCAAAATGATAGCAGTGCCGGTAAACTTGATTAAATTTTGAAAAACAACCGGTTTCGTTGTAAGTAACAATATAAAATGTATTCATAAATGTGGCAATACAAATATAGCAGAGAAAACAAAATGTTTTAAGATGCCTTTTATCTCAAATTTCATAATTTTGATAAACATGTTTGAAATGATCTGTTCAAAAATATACCAGTTTTTCAACTTATAACTAATAATGATGCAAAAACATATATTTCAATGGGGGAAAATAGCAATATTAAATTTCTAAATTAATAATTTATTGTATACCCCTTGTTGGCTATTACTTTAACACATCGACGTATCATTGACGATACCAAACTTTGACGTCGTTCCGTGGTAATAGAATTTCATGCAAACTCCAATACCCGCCAAAAATCATTCACTGTTTTCGGCTTTGCTTGAAAAACAGTCCATAAGTTATCTATGGGGTTGAGGGCGGGAGATTGAGCTGGCCAGTCAATAATTTCTATCCTATTGGTCGAAAACCAAGTTCTGGATAAACGACTGGTGTGTTTAGGATCGTTATCTTGCATAAGGACCCATGTCAGGATCATACCTTCTTCCGCAAAAGGTAACATGACATTTTCCAATATGTTTACGTAAATTTTGGCGTCCATCGTGGGTTTGATCCAAAATATGGGGTCAGGGCCGTAAAATGGAAACGAGCCCCAAACATTGATTTTTGCCCCTCCATGCTTAACTGTCTTCGTGGTATACCATGAATCATGAGAAATATTTGGCGGTCTTCTTATGTATTGTCTTCTTCCCGAACAACCAAATAATACAACTTATGATGCATCAGTCCAAAGGATATTTCTCCATTTGCAAACAGGCCAGTCCTTATGATCCAGTGAAAATTTTAACCTGTCTCGAACGTGTCTTTCTTTTAGTAATGGTGGTTTCCTCGGACTTCTACATTTTAATTTGGAGTTAATAAGGGTTCTTCTGATTGTACAAGTGTTAACATCCAACTTGAGCTCCTGTTTTATAATCGTTGATGTCAAAAAGGGTCTTTTCGTACAAGCCGTACAACATCTTTGGCATCTCGCGTGCTGAGTTTCTTTTTCTTCCACGAGTTTCAGGCTTTTTCACCCACGCTAAGTGTTTCTTCAATAAATTTGTGGGTTTTGCCTTCCGAAGGCATTTTTTTGATTAAATCTCTCTTTTCGCCACTACAATATTTGGAGCGGCCCATTATTCCTGAATGGTATATTTTATACTAAAAATAACAAAAGTTTTGAAAGCTGTCAACCTTCTTTGTCCTCATCGTATCCTAACCGCAAAATTGAAACAATTTTTTTCCCCGAAAACGAGTTGAATTTACGTCCGCTGCTATTATTTTGCACATTCAAATTACACCTTGTCTCCGAAAATTAGGTGATTCCCCCGATCTTTGCTGACGTTTCAACGAAAAGGTTATTTAAAACATCCGGCAAATTATTTTCATCAATCATAAACGGATGGTTCTGGTATGCGATCGAAATTGATGTTGTAATTCCAAAAATATAACGCTTCAAGTGTGCACTGCTGTTATTTTGCACACAGGTATACGTATATACGTATATACGTCACTTTGATAGGAAAATGTAAGATTCATTTCAAGATAATCGGTATGCACTCAATCCTTCTTTCAGTAACCTGGTACCCGGGTGTGCCCATCTCAATCATATTATTCGAAAATTCATACTTTTTTAACTCGAACAGTTTATGTGTTCAATAATATTTTATGCCTGAGGCCATTACTATGAATTCTATAAAAAGGACCAAAAACTATTTCACGACTGAAAATAAAATGGATATAAAAAATAAAACTAAAACGTGATAAAACAGATTGAACTTTCGTTGGGTAACGTGGTACCCCGTCAAATAATTGTAGAAACTAATTGTGCTTAAAATAATGCACTATATCTTATTATTTCAGAAAATCACACACGTCAATTTTTGTTCATGACTGATTTTAGATTTTATATCAATGCCTTGCATGTTATTTTCCTCGAACCTGTTAACTATTTCCATGTTGATATCACAACAGGTATTCAATAATTGGAACCTTGCAAATAATCCATCCAAATTACGACAGGATCCCTACGACACGAAAATCTCCATACAATTTCCACAAATCAGGTTCTCACTTAATACTCTCGCTCTTTCGATAATCATCCTGAAAGCTACCTTAATGCTACCTTGCTCATACGATTTAAAAAAAGGACGTGGGAACCTACACAATTTCCTTTTCATCTTCTTTATTACGTTACGAAACATTCACTTTGAGCGCATGGAAATAGGCAAACTATTTGAGAAGGGCATTCAAAATAATAGATTTTTTTTTGTTCACCATTGGGTTGGGATGGAAAATTAAATTTTTTTCCATTTTCAAAGCGATATTAATACCAATTTGAAAACGAACAGGAACAAGTGCTGTTAAGAGTCTTTTAAGTCAGTGTTTGAGTAGATCGGTTGAAAATATGAATTTCATATCCTTCAATCAAATTTGGACGAAGTATTATTTTATGGTTGGTATACTTCCGATGTCTGATATGATTTGATTGACCGTTCAAAGACGTGCGGCAAGACAAAAGAAAAAGGATCATCGGAAATGTTGTTCTTGTCTAGTATGTGAAAATGAACAATGGAAAAGGATATTAATAGTATTTCCAAGGAAAAATTGAATACTACTCTGAAATAATACGTACCTCAAAGATAACAGCAAGTTCAAATTGTATGAAGGGAAATAGTTCTTGAATGTCCTTCACGAGTCCTGAAACGCGATCGCTGTAGTCTCTGATCGGAAAAAAAGAGTCCGAAAGAGGGGAAAATTGGTTTTGAAGCGATCAGATTCCTTTCACTGGTCGGAATACCAAAGGCGCAAACCAAAGGAAATGCAGTTTCAAGTTGCGTTGAAATTGGTTGTCAAATTCGATTAGAAATTTTAGGAAAAATTTCAATTAGGAATGACTTTAAACAAAATTATATCAATTCAAACTACACTCGGTCTAAAGGGAAACACCTGCATATTATTTATATTGTTGGATGGATAATTGTTTCAGAGAAATATTAAAACGATCCAGGAACCCGAAACATCAAGCCGAGGCTTGATATCCTTTCACATCTTAAGATACAGTTCCACTCCCGCATGATTCTTTTCGCATAGCTTCTTCAATCATATATCGGACAGAATGGGGCGTATCACCGATATAGCATCCCGTCAAAGATATCTGACTGATTTTCTCAGCACACTACATCATCTGCCCACAAAACCATGTTTCCCAGACTAAAGCCTAAGGGCGGAGCTTCCGAATTGAGAAGTAAGTTTTCGCAGATAACCTTGCATAAAGTTAAATGCGCACAAGATGCCCGTCTGCGCATAAGAATTATTGTAAATCGACTAAGACAGGTTTTTGAGGAATACACGCAGAAGCGAATAAGTAAGATATAAAAACAAAAGCAAGACGATAAGATGATGCATTTATGGTTTGCACTTCTGTCGAGTTTCAGACATCATCTTTGCATCCAACGTGGAGAATCTACATGTGAACTTGAAAAGATTATGTTATGGCTCTTAGTTGGATCGTCCAATCTGTGGTCGTTGCAAGAATCATGAGTAATGTATTGGAGAATGGAATAAACCTAGCTGAGGTTCTGAGATATCCAGTTGGAAGATAACTGCTATGTATTGCTACAGCAAGCATAGAAAATCTGATAGAAACCAAATAAAAATGGCAATTTTAGAATTCCCAACGTTCGAAGTCTCTCAGATGTCACGAGAATGATTTGGGACAAATGTTTGGCTAGTCAAACGTATCATTTGCTAGGCAATGCTAAAAGAAAAATAATTTTGTCATTGAAATTCGTGATAAATAATTTTTAGGTATCATTTTTCTATAAGAAAATCAAAAAAAACAAGCCGCGAGGTGCGACCCTTGAGGTCCACACGGTCAACTTCCCAGTAATATCTACATAAACATCAACAACATTAAACACAATAATAATTTTGAAAATAATACTACTTTAAGTAATAACAATGAGAGGTATTCATAGCAGTAACAGGAATGAGTTAATATGAATCATATCGTCTACGGGAGGGTCCATTGATTATGTAAGGTTTTTGGTCGATGAGAACAGATAGAATATTCACGCGGATCAATCGGTAGGGGCCTTTTTGGTCTTGAAAAATTTTGTATATGCAGTCAAAAATAGGTTCAATTGCATGTAAAAAGTAAAATGTATTACAAATGATGATGGTTATTGAAATCTTACGATTACTAAAGAATGAATCTACTAAAAACTACAATTTTTTATTCCATGAAAGCTTTTCAAAACATATGATCTTGCAAAGTATTGACTACAAAACATTTTACCATTCAAAGCGTTGATACCGCAAATGCAAATTTGATTGAAATTTTGTTGGTTTTCAAAATTTTAGCAGTTTTTTTATTAAAATTAAAACACTCTCAAAACTATTAAAAATCTGCTCAAATTGTGCAAATATTTTAAAACTTTGATTGAATTTACAACATTTTTTTAGAATAAAAGATATAAAGTAATATCATTCGTATGAACCCTCTTTAAATGGTAACTTTGAATGATTTTTTATTTTTAATTCAGTTTTTTTCATAATCATGGAAGAAAGTTTTGCTGGTTTCTCTTCAAAAACTGATGAGAACGTATAAATTTTATAAACTGATATCAATGTGCTGTGCAAATCAAGTTAAAATTTATTGTTTATGAAAAAAACCTAATTTTTTGCACTTTTTTTCTTTAAATTAAAAAACGGCACCAATAATTTTTCTGTAATGTTAAAAGCACCACAAAAATTTTAATACGCGTCGATTGACACCTTAATTATGCAAATATTATATCTGGTCCGTGAGATATAGTGAATGATAAAAATTACCTTGAAAATCATGATGACTTTTAATGATTTTTTATTTTTAATTTAATTTTTTACGTATTCATGAAAGAAGGTTTTGATGTTATTTCTACAAACATTGTATGGAGTAAATAAATTTTATAAACATTGATTACTTTATATCGTAGATCAGGTTAAAAATTTATTGTTTGTGAAAAAAACCTAATTTTTTGCACTTTTTTTTTCTTAAATTAAAAAAACGGCTCTAACGAATTTTTTTAACAGTTCAACAGATTCAGTAAAATGCTAATACGCGTTCATTGACACCTAAATGATGCAAATCGTATGTTTGGTTCGCGAGATATAACGCATAACAGAAATGACCTTGAATATCATTGTGACTGTTAATGATCTTTTATTTTTTATTTGATTTTTTTTGTAATCATGACAAAAATTTTTGATGGAATTTTTAGGAAAAGTGTTTGGAGTATATAAATTATATAAACATTGATTACTTGGACTTGAAAATAAGGTTAAAAATTTATTGTTTTTGGAAAAAAAACCATTTTTTTGTACTTTTTTTTTTAATTTAAAAAAGGCTCCAAAAATTTTTTTAGAAACTTGATAGAATCACATAAATGTCAATACGCGTCGATTGACACCTTGTTCAAGGAAATCGTACGTTTGGATCGCGGGATATAACGCATGACAGAAATGACCTTCAAATGGGCAAAACAGCAAACTCCCCCGACCGAAGTTTCCCAAAAACTTATCAGCTCTTGAGATTGCTTCGATTGACACCTCAACGAAGTCGATACGACTTTGTTTACGTGAGTTATGCTCATAGAAAAAAGTGTCCACGAACGTACGTACGTACGTACGTACACACACACACACACACACACATACATCTCCCTTTCTAAAAACACTTTATATATACTCTATAGACCTCAAAACGTAAAGAAAAGTTGAAAATTTCAATTTCGATTTTCGAGGCGATTACAAGAACTTTCCATATACTGGGAAGTTAAAAATCCAGGAAAGGTTTGGAGTTAGAATACGAAAACAAAAACTAATATTTTCCTCACAATAAGTTTCAAAATATTATCAATATAAATAGTTTACAAATTGAAATCTGTCGGAAATGAAAAAAAATCATTTCTTATACAATATTTTCCTCGGATAATTGACCCAAGAAAAGGAACTCGATTTTCTTTTCGAACTTAAATTTTAGAAAATGTTAGCCAATTGAAGGTTGTTTTTATTACATATTGCAGAAATCACACTTCATAGTTTGTTTCGAAAATTATTTATGAGCTGAATTAGATAGATGTTAGATTGTAGAAGTCGCAGCACAGTATCAAAATGACTCTGATAAAGCATGTTCACAAGGATAAACAGTCTAGGTCTTATTTTTCTATGGTGTTTTTCAAGCAATAGTACATATTTTCAGGCATTTAAAGAAAATCTTGTAAAAAACATGCTATTTCAATTGTTGATCCAGAATCGTTTATCATTTCCCTAATAACGTTTTCTGCCTTTGACGATTTAACGAGCTATTGGTTCAGCAGCTTATTGTAATCTCCGACTTTAAAGCCATTTGAAAAATTATGAAAAGTGTTTTCAGGCCCATGACTATGGACGGAATAGAAATTTGAGCATAGAGAAATTTTCACTATTCAATCATATTTTCTTCAAGAATCATATAGAACTTGAAAAGTTCATAGAGAAACAAACCCAGTTTGTGTTTCGCCAGGCTTCTTTTAGCCTTTAGCCAAATCAACACTCATTTCGGCGTTGTAGGTTCGAAATGCATCTCTTTTGTCGTATTAGATTTCCCACTGGACAAACGACGCAATATACAAGTCCCGTTTAAGATACCTTACGTATCAATAGCCAGACATTAATTCGAAATGATCTACCAATCTCTTCCTGCCCATTAATCATTGTTTGGAAAGGAGTATTCAAAACAACTTGTTTTGCATGTTGAACTACAAATCGATCGATCCAGTTTGTTTGGTTGCAGTCAGGAAAGCACAGAATGGATACGCGTTGTCTGGTACGAAGTGCAGGTATTAAATTATCCGAAGATTAGCCAATAAGATCGGTCCAAGCAGAAGATTATTTATTAAGAACCGTGAAGCAAGTATGCATCCGATCATTTCCATTTGAATGTGTGAGCCAAGACAACTCGAAACGATTTTCTGAGATGTTGGTAAGGATCTTCAGCTTAAAGAAAAATGTGCAAATTGCTCAAGATAAATGCTTGTTTTTGAGAAACTGTGAAGCGTTCGGAGCTAGAAGTTGATTTTAAGGTAGTGGCAGCATTGTAAGTACCTAATGCATGTCAGGGATTGAAAGTAAATCTTACTCTGAATAACATTTTTCTTCTCCAAATGAGTGGTACGAAACACCTTTTGGAATTATCGATAAAAGATATTTTCCTCGAGAAGTAAGAGACACATTTTAATTACAGTATTTAGGATCCAACTTTTCATAACATTTTATAAATATGGTTTCAAACACACTGTGAAACTTTTACGCAAATGTAACCATTTTTTTCTTTTTTCAAGTTATCATTTTCCCCAAATGCCATGACCATTAAAGTCTACACTTTGCATCTGATAACTAAATATTAGAGTCTATAAAAACCATCGCATGACCACTGTTCGGCATGGCCCATTCCACCCTTGGCGGCCTCACAAATCCACTTCTTCAATCGCTTCTCACTTTACTTTCGGCCCATTCTTCGCCATACCATGCTTTACCTTGCCGCGCCAAGTCACTTACCTGCCAGTTGTGAGAAAAATTTATTAATTACTCACCCGGGTGGTGATCCCCAACAACACAATATTTTGATGTTATGAGATTTCATTTCGACACCTGGGGTGCATATCGTTGCTCCCAAATTTTTTCCCAATATCGGCACCCGGCAACATTGCGTCGTCGACAGCTCCGTTCGTTCGATCGATCGATCGATCGTTTCAATTCAATTCACTTCACTGTTCACCTGTTGAAAGGTCAACTACTGATAGGTAGCTTTTCTTTTTCTGCTCTCGCGGTTCTCTGTTTTCCAATTCACTTTTTTTGTCGGCTTCTCGGCCATGGAGAAAAACTTATAACCCTCGCCTGTCGGCTTCTTGGTCTATATAAATTTATTAAGTTGGAAGTGCGGGACTATCATGAGATTTATTTTTACATCTCATTGGTGTTGATCGTACAAATGGAATGGGTCAGTGGATCAAAACTGGTGGGACACGCTCCTGGAGTAGCCTAAACAGTTCAATCAGGACTGATTTCAATAGTAAATATGGGTCAGTTGTCTCTGCTATTGCCGAGTAGAAATTTCTAGCCCGACTAATGCAAACTTTACTATGCTTTTGAGACCCAAAAACATACCAAAAATTCCTGTTTGCATCCAAAATACAAGGAATAGGCTTTTCAAATATCGTATGTTGCATCCAATCGCCAATCCTGAATTCAGGTTATTGCATTCGTTCGATGGCTATAGTCAATTTTATTATTTGTATTTCTATAGAATTTTTAATATGTATTCAATTTTGCAGGTAGAAAATTCGAAACAATGTACTAAAAATACAACTAGTTTCGTAAACTTATTTTAAAGATTCTATAGGAACGCGGTTAGAGAAAAATCAGCATATTAACATTCAGAAAAAAGTCAGAGAAATAAAGATCTTCTATAAGGATGACTTGGAAGTTTTTGGCATTCTATTGAAATTATTCTTCAAACTCAAATCTGCATTCGATATTTTCGGAAAAAATAAACTGAAACATTGTTTGGAAATAATCATTATGAACAGCCTGCACATCCCAAAGATATTTAAGCATAAATTATCGCAAATAAAAATACGGATACAAAATTTTCACAATGTAAATGAATTGAAGAATTTTTTCGAACAAACACGCAACTTAGAACAGGAAAATATTTACCAGAAGAATTTCTTGGAATAATAATTTTCAAGCAAAATGTAAGAATATTTCGGAGAAAGTGAAAGAAAGTGACTAAAGCTTTGAGAGGTCTTTTAGGTCACAGTTTTTCAAAAAAAAAAAATTACATCAGTAAATTTCATTAAGAATACGATTTAAGTGATAGTTTCATTTTTAAAGTATTTTCAAGCGTGTATAGCGAGCAGCATTTTTAACGCTCCGCTGTGCTTCGGTATTCTCGACTCCCCTCTCTTGAATTACGAAAGTATAAGTATAGTCCACCTCATGATCAAGAAGCTCAGAAAATTTTGAAGCCAATATACGAAGATTCAACTTCGATTGATTTATTAGAAAGGTACTTCGTAATTCGTAGAATAAGGTAAACGCGATTTTCTTGAATTTATGTTTTTTAAGCTGACGCACACGATTTTAGAACAACTACTCAACCGATCACATATTGTTGTACACATATATGGCTATAGCCGGTAGTGAAATCATTATGATCCATATCAAATTTTCCGATTTTTACTCAATGTGCTACCCTCAAAAATAAGTTTTTTAAAAAAAAATTGTCGCCATTTTGTTATTTTCAATGAAAAAATATCATTCCGGTACCTGCCATAGGCACTGAAAGATTAATTTGGCGTAAAGTTTTTTCTTCAGATGATCCAGTCGCATAAAATCACGACCAACGTCATTTTTTGATGTTCTTTAAAAAAATTATGGTTAAAAACATTTTTTTATTGAAAACGTGTTTTGAAAATTACCAATTTGTTTCAATTTCTTAAAAACAAAACCGCATTTTATTTTTATATTCGATAATTTTATGCAATATATAACGCTAAATGTGTATGGAATGCAAATATATTTGAGAATGCAATGATGAATGAATATTCGACGAATATGACGGAACTTTGGGGAAATTATTATACTGAATGAATTTATGAAATTATTATCTTAAAAAATTCTTGGAAGGATGCTTAGGTACACTGCTTGTAAATGTTAAGGAACAATTGAAAAACAACAACGATTTTATGACATTTATTGGAAAACCCAATGAAACTTAAAAACACACTTCATAACATATTTTTAGATAAGCGAACAGAACCATAGGTGGCTAGTGGCAATCTGCCACATATTTGCAAACCAAACAATAGATAACAGCCCTTTCTGACAATACATGATAGCAATAGTCCTTGCAAAAGACCAACGGTCTATTTGGGCTGGTGGACCATCCACGGTATATTATCTTTATTGTTAAATGGAGTGAAATATTTCATCCACAAATGATCTATTCTTCGGAGTGAGATTTTACAATTTTTAAAAGTCGGAGGAATTTTTTAGAGAAATATTATTCGAGATTATTTCTTGAAAACTTAATGAATTTAATATACGCGAGACTATGCTTCTGTGCTCGACAAGTCATTTTGGACCATAATTATCTGTATGTATGCTGATCTGATCGATCATTGGGATATAAATTCAAATTCAAAAAATAAAAAAAATATGGCAATGCAATTGGCAAATATCAAAATGGATAAGTTTCTACAGGATTTAAAATTATGTAACAATTGTGTGTTGGATTACTTGCCTGTCTTTGATTTTTTTTTTTGGAGCACACTCATCAATTTTGCATTATTTCTCATGGAAACTGTTGACATCCACTGAAACCGTGAAACTACTCACCAAATAAGATAAAAAAAAAATTTAAAAAAATCCATACGAAAGATTCACAACAAAAATACATACATCAGTACCCCAACAATAGATTTCCCAATGAACGAATTCATTCATAAAAATCGCAGTTTGATGATCACGCATCTCATCATTCTACATAGACACAATTTCAATACAAAAGGAAGTCCAATCCGTTACCTGATGACGGCACTAATTTACTCTGCAGGGGACATACTAATTTCGGGGCGTAGAACGCGATCTAGATTGCGTGTGTTCTGATCAACAAAGACAATATCTTTGCGACTCTGTCCACAAAAAGATTATGGCTGAAGGAGGCAAGCTCCGTGTTTGGCTCTAGGACGTAGCCATGAAGAAGAATCCAAATATAGCCAAATATAAACTTGAATTAGGGTTAGATTGCCTGGAAAATCAACAAAAAAAACTACAGATCGCGTGACTACGGTTTGTTTTCCGTTTCGACTAAGTTCAGATTGTTTGGATATCTTAATGTTATCTTCGGTTTAAGGTTATTTGAATAGATAAAAATACTGGATGAATTACGGCGAAGGTGATGAATATTCGTAGTAAGAAAATCAATTTGTTGCCAAATTATTTTCAGTGTCGCCGAATAAGTTGAAAAATTCATATTTGAAGGGGATGAATCAAAATAAAGATGGACGAAGAATAATATTCAAGAGAATTTTGAAATTTTCTCACTTGAGGAATTTCATTTTTGCTGTTATTTCTTTATTGTTAAAAATTACTATGAAATATAATAATTCAATTTGGTTCACCCAGCAATCGTTGTAAGAGAGTTTTTGGAAATGAAAGTTTGAACAGAAATGTAATGCGACTCTATTCAAAAAATGTGATTTTTCGTTGCAGCTTCATACGAATCTAACGAAAAAATGACAGAAAGTCGTAGCTTTCCTGGTAATGAAACAGAGTCGAGTTATATTGAAAGCTTAATGCAGAATAGGGTGGTATGAAAATGGTAAAGGATTTTCAAGGATGAGAAAAATCGGGAGAATTGATCGGGGCCAGAAGTGCGATGAGAAAGAATTAATTTTGAAGATAGAAGTTTATTTTTTCGTTATTTTCTTAAACTCATCGAGTGATTACTTACATCACACAGTTGCTGAAATTCGCTCAGTATACGTTTTGGTATTTGGCAGCCATTTATAGGGCACACTTTAACGATATCTATCATCATATAGAATTTATGGCATGCATTTAAACAAGTCATTCACAACAAACAATAAGAGTAGGAGACCCAGTAAAGAACCTCGTGAAACACCTGATTAGACTGGAAATAGGTTGAAAACATTGCTAAAATATTTTTTTCTGCTCCCCTTAATAATAGGTAGCACACAGGAGAGCAGCTACCAACGCTTTACATTTCTAATTTGGCTAGGAACTTTATGAAACGAGGATAATAGTCATTACCTTCGTAAGAACAAATACAACTTTGAACTATTTTAATTAGACTCTCAAGAATTTCATATATTTTGGGCGTTTGCTTGAAAGCGATCTTACAATATATTCGAAAAACGAGATGTAAAAAGCTATAATCAAACGTTCCTAAATTGATTCCGAGAAGTCGTTCGGCGAGGATTCGATTCGGTTTGCATGCGTTCAACGGGTTTCTACAAATGTGCGGATAGCATTGTCTCCGTTGAAAATGCCCAGCAATTATTTAAACATTTGAACCTTCAATTTTTTTTCAGCATAAAAGCCCAACTAGGCAATTTGCAGCGACTCAATAACAAATCGATTCGCCACACGAACAACTAGCAAAAAGTGACAATGTTCGCGTCGACTCTGACTACTTCTTTCTTTTCATTGTTATATTGTGTCTTTCGATTTTATTTCAGGCGACTCCACCACCACCAGCTTCAGGCTCCAGGTTCGCCAAGACCGCTCGTCTCGTACTTCGTTTCATGCATTGAAAAGAATGAAAAAAATTACTAGTATTGTTCATAATTGCTAATTACCATCAAGCAATGACTTATTAGAGTTGCCAGTGCCATGGCATTTAGATTTTTCTATGAATGCGCTCTGCAAGTTTTCTGTAGTTTCTTCTTTATATGTTTTCTTAAATCAATTTCTTTTCGGATTTTACAGGAAACAAATGCATGTCTTGATTGTCATGTATTTTTTGAAGAAGGAAAAAAACTCTCATAGATGTATAATTAAAATGTTCAGAATGCGTTAATTAGCAACTGTTGGTAGATTCATTTAATGACAATGTGTCGGCAAATTAATTATTGTGTCGCATTGCTAAAGGTCATTTACTGTCAGTATGTTGATTTTTCTACGAAACATATGAATGTATAACACTATGTCGTTATTCAGCATGTTATTGTGCAAAGATTTTCACGGACGGTTGTCACTGGAAAATTCAATTAACTAAGTTGCAGTTTGTGTACTCCAAAAGTACATAGTTTAATATATACAAGAAGATTGAAGCTCTGGAATAATATTTCGCTATGAAATCTAATTTATGTATGTCATATATATAATACAGTAAGTTTCAATCGAAGCTTCTCTTTATGTTGCTTCTTCTATTTTTTCTGGATAATCAGTGTGCTTTAACTGAAGGCTTAGATCCTTTTGACTGAAATTCAAGACTTTTAACTATCAGTTCAATTGAAAATTATTACTTACAATACATAACTTTGATCAGTTGTCTGTCCAAATGTTTGCAGCAGCAGAAGAGTCGATATTTTAAAGCATTTGTCATGAAATTTTCCAACAGAAAATATAACAAAAAGGACAGTTAGGCAAGGTGGCAAGGATTATTCCGTGAAAGAGACGTGAACCTTGTTTTGTTTCTAAAACATTTCAGCCTCCATCGACAACATCAAAAAACCTCAGCAGAATAGAATAATAAAGTATATTGAGCTGCGAGCCATACACAATACAAAAAGTCCTAAAATTTTACAAGAAGAAGACCTCGTGGCGTTCATGATTACGTGCATAAAATTTAATTTTAATTTTTGCTTCGGGTGTTTTTGGGAAATGTCCCTAAAGTTTTACTGGCTCTAACGGAAAGTCCAATAGAACTATGTGTTTTCATATTTATGTGCCAATAAATGCATATATTAGGTAGGTATTTAAGTATACTTTCATTGAAAGATATCCATTCCCCAAATTTCTAATATTAACCGAACAAAACATGCTTACATTTATGTTATTTTTTCATTCCTTGCCAATTAATTTTAATTAGTTAAAGCATTCACTAAAGACTGCGCCAAATTCAATAGTTAAACACTGCACTCTTCATAAACTATTGCATTCACAACTAAATAGAATAAAGTCAAGTAATTCGCGTATCTACTACATATTCATGAAACCTATTGTTCATAGAAAAATTTCCCACGTTGGGCGCTAAACTAATTGTGACATCTTTAATCAAATATGATTGTAATGCATTACAAAAATAAACTTCAGACGTACTCAAATCTTTATATAGACCGAAAATATATTTGCTATCGAAAAAATTTCCTTTCATATGAAGTAATTATGCAAAATTACATTTATATACTTCTCATAAATATTTACTAGCATAAATTGCAAAAACTAAAAATTTCGATGGCTCCGAAATATGTAAAAATTTATTCTGTTTCTATTATTTTATACTTTCTAAAAGCATGGTTACTAAAAATTCATGGAATCGCAAGTAGTCATAAATAGACTCTTGTTTAAATTATTTGAGTAGTAATTTACGGATCATATACAACCACGATCCCACCTTAATTTGAAAACAAATGAAGTAGTCAAAAGAAACTTTACTTCAACATTCTTATCATATCAGCTTCCATAAAGAATCGACTGAATAAGTATATTCATGCTGATATCCAAAAGCGATCAGTGGTTATTACCAATTATACTTTACAGACTTCACGCTTGTTAACCTTTCAATGATAATTACTATTCACCAATTATGCTTCATTTATCTTATTCAACTCCTTGGCCGAGCGAAATTAATTCCCGCTATAGAAGCAATACACACCAGACAAGAAACTACCATTCTCCGAATTCGGCCAATTCACAGACCTTGCATTCCTCTTCCATTAAAGCCATTCGACAAATCGCCAGTATAATTTGCATACAATTTTGTTGACCCAAATTCACGAAATCGCCACAAATTGCTATTGTGCTGGATCTGAGGCCTTGAGACAACCTGGATTCGCGGCAAGTGGACCTGCACCTTCCAAAGGGTTCCCGGCCAGACATTCATAAAACTCCCGACAAACAATTATGTTCCCACCGTCCATAATTAGAAATCGAGCATTAAAATTAACTTCATAAATAATCTCTCGCTCTATCTGTGATGGTCATCTGAAGCTCGAGTCAGAGATCATCCCTCCGCGAAAAAACCCTGTGATTATCATTTCCTCATATATGGGATGCCTGCCCGAGCTTCGCACAACGCAGTCGTAACATATTCGCACATGTTCAAGCTTGAAGGTGGAGGCGATGCTCAAGGTTGTGCAGGTGAAAGATATTGTTGATAGCATAGCATTAAGACTTGCACTGCCACTTAGTTGGAATCAATGGAATAGGGTCCATTGCGATTCATGTAGGGGTCTGTTTCCAAAAGTCGGCTGATGTTGAAAGGAACAATTTGGAAAACCTCTCGGAAAATAGATAAACAACATATCCTTCCAGTAACCTTATCACATTGCGATTCGTGGAAACTGTTTGGAATATGGCAGGCACGGAAGCTTCGGACGGATGAATTGATATCATCTACCCACAAAATTCTTGCAAAGTCTTAGAACAATTGTTTTCTATTCTTCAAATGAAATGTGCACACAACTGCAAAAATTTCAAATCTCCAAACATATTCAACCAAAATATAACAGCATTGTCTTCCTCGGATTCGAACGATTCAAGTGTTAACCAAATCACTCTTCAATATGTAGATTTTACAAGAGATCTCACATGCTAATAAAAATTTGAATTTCAACAAAACCGCGACGTCATCGATCTTTTGTCTTCAACTCAACAAAGTCATCTTGTTACCACACAAGAAAATCGTTTGTTTTCGAGTTTTTTTTTCACTTTTGAAACTCCCATCAACAGCAGAAGTAAGCACATGAGACTGCAAAATGCACCTTGGCGGTAAAATTGTAGCCGTGTGATGATTATACATACCACAGGTGAGTGTGGAAACTGCAGATGATAGCGACAACACACATCCAAATATACGTATCTTTTCAAGCAAAAGACTGGCTAACCCTTTCAGATTACCATCTAAACCGTTTGAAGGTTGAAAAATAGCCCGAATCGTCAAACCCAACCGCCGTAGGCAAATGAGCCGTTGGCGTCGAGAACGATTCCTTGAGCAAAAGAAACAGGGATGTGAAACTGTTGCTTGAAAAGTCAATAAATCTTCTCAGGCTGGTAGTTTATAGGTTGTAAAAGATACAAGTTACTTTGTGGTAGTTTTCCCGTGCCTTATGGTGGCGTTGAAGGAAGCTCTGGGTGGCGAACAGATTGGAAACAAAATTTACTGAACAGGGAGAGATACTGATGTTGAGAAGTTCATATCTTAGTCGAAAAGGTAAGTTTCACGATTCACAATAATTACGCACTTTCTTCCAATTCCACGTGTAGCACAGGTTCTATAGAATCATTTCCTCGTTACAGTAAAGTCTTTTTCATTGCCATAGTGTTACAGCAACACTCACGCCAACAACACTCAATTGACCGTGAACAAAGCGAAATTCTCTGCGCTAAGTCCTTGACAAAACAAAGCTACCAATTTCCCACGAGCCCACTGCTTGCAACTATCGATACCATCATTTTTCAATGTACCGAAAATTACAACCGCGTCGAATTTTGCATACGTGAAACCCTCTTAGCATATGCATAACTCCACGATAACCTTTCAAACAATGCTGCTGATAATTAGCAGCCTTGCGGGATGCCAAACATTTAATTTCGAAAAAACACTCAGCTTTTCCACCGAACAGCTATGCATAATGCTGTAAACGTATTGAATGCGATTAATACCACTTTAGTTCCACTCTTGAAACAACTACCAAAATTATATAATAGTTAATTTCACTTGGCCCCGCCAACACCGCCGTCGCTGCTGCTCTTGCTGTTGGCCCCTGCATTGCGCACTCCTATTGTTGTCCGTCATCGCCTGCCCCTGTTCGCGGTTTTCCTGCCCGATTGTCTATTTCGCGGGTCCAGCTATGCGTGTGTGATTGTATGCCGGGCAAGTGAGGCACATTCGTTTGTAACTACTCTTTTAATTTCCTTCGAAAAACAAATTTTTGGATGAATTGCAAATGTTGCCGCCGCTGGCATTTAAATAGCCATCATCGCTCCCAGCCAAGAAGCGGTACTACCGCCGAAATAACCATTATCACATCACAGGCGCGAGTCCGATTCAAGATGAAGATGGAGGTGGAGGACAAGACGGCGGCCAAGGCGAAAACGGATAGGAAGCCTCCGACGAGGTCCAAGTGGCTAAACCAGCTGTATCTAATGACTCGCGTAACGTGCGAGGGATCTGTTGGATAGGAGCCACTTGGTGGACGTTAGTTGGTTGGTGGAGGAGTTGCCGGTCTCGGAATACCGATTTTAGGAGACGCCAAAGACCGCCAAGCTATTCGAATCGGATCTGCAGAGGAACTTAGATCCCCATACTTGAATATACAGGAATAAGTTCTAGAATTGCTTTTTCCATCTCTGTTTGCGATTTTTTCAGCAATTTTTGCAACAGAATTATAGCAAAGAACCCGAAAACCCGGCCTTGAACGGAAAATGACCTTGTAGTAAAGGTTCTTCTTAAACTACCTTTAAATGCATTATATCATTTCTAAAGCGAGTAGCAGGGAAATAATCTTTGAGCACATTGTTGGCCGAATATGCACGATTTCCCATGGGAATCTGCTAAGAATCAAAAAAGATTCGCATTTGATGAAAGTAATATCTTAGAGTAGCAACAAATCGTTCAATTATATTTTATTAATTTAATAGCAAACAAAAAACATACAAAAATTATGAAATTCACGCAACAGTGTAAAAAAAATTGATGCTAGGCCATTAAATATATCATTTTCATTTCAAATTCCTTTCATTCACACACACTCCAAATTATTTGCTAAAGACTGCGTGAGCTCCAAATTGTTTTATAAAAAGCTGTTTAAATTTTCAGAATAAACTCTTTTGCAACAAATAACTTTAAACGCAAATGTTTCATCACAAGTATAATATTAAAACAAATAAATTTAATTTAGAATAAATGATCTGTCCCACGAAAACGCCCAGTATGTCCATAAAAAAATTTCCCTTTTAAATAGTTTAAAAAAATTGAAAACATTCTACTGTAGCATTTCTGACTTTATTTGATAATTATTTGACCTCAAAGATTTTGATTTTTGAAACATAAATTCTTGTAAAAATTGACACTACTTATTTGAACTAAATTTTTCGGAAAAATTTGGGTAAAATTTAAGAAGCAATTAAACAAACCGAAAACGTTTCGTGAATTCAGTTTCAATTTATATATAATTTGATGGAAAGTTTAAATCAATTTGATATTTTGAAATGATTTTGAAAAAAAACTTTCAAAAGCCATAACGTAGCTATTCGATGAGCATCTGCGTTCAAGAAGCATACCTTCATGAGAAATTCTTTGAAATTATTTTAAAATAAAAGAAAAACGTTTGTCTGCCATAAAATGACTTTAAAGAATAACATTTTGGAAATGTTGAAAAAAAATGGATTATAATATATATTATAATTGGTTTTTAATGTAAAATTCCTCACTATAAGTTCCCCGATTTTTCGTCTCATTGTTTTAGAAGGCACTTCTTAACAAGATCAATGAGTTTATTCAAAAGAGTTTTCTCAAACAAATACCAACTCAAATACATTCCAAAATGCCAACAGTATCTCAATTTTGGGACGCTCTCTTCACTCTTTTGAATTGCTAAATACACGGTGCGAGATATTCTGAAAATCATCGAAAAATTCAATATTTGCAAGGGGACACTCATAACTTTTAAAGTATGCCAAATAAATCTGTGCTTCTGCAAATTTTTTATAGAACGTTTGTTTAAACTTATTATTGTTCGCGCGGTATACGCGGTAAAATGTCGAATAATTACGCTCCAAAATCTCATATCTTAAAAATAAGGGGAAAATGTTTTGCTGGTTGACGCATGCTTCCTCGTTTAAAACCAAAATCAAATTTTACCAAGCACTAAAATTTTATTGATAATCGTTTTCGGTAATACACAAACCCAATTTCGAAAATTCCCATATATTTGCAATATTTTTACGGGTTAATAAGATTAATGGGTGGGAAAGTAATCTGCGTCAGAAAATTACCAATAAAAATCTATGAAATTTCATGATTGAAAATATCTCTCCAAAGTTTTTTTCAGTACACTTCCTCCTTAATATTTAAAAAATGAAGCTAACATTTATTCGCAAGGTTTATCTCGAAAACTTTTCGTGTTTAGCTTTTCAACTTGAAAATAGCATTGCTGCACGAATTTCTGTGTTCTTCGAATCAAATTTGCAATTTTCCGAATCATATTGGTGATTTTCCTACAGAAATTGTGTTTGAACAAGTCCAATTTGTTTTGAAAAAATACCACTTTGATATGGAAAATCATCAATTTGCTTTAGAAATCACTCAAAATGAAGAGAGAATGCTTTGATTGACAAGCATCTCCCACGTAACGTTGCAAATAAATTTTTCGATAAATTTATTAAAGGTACATTAATTTTTCGTCCAAGCCGGTAAGTTTTTTTTGCATGGCTTGTATGAATCAAACCCAAGATTTCATAGACATATCAAAACAGAGATGCTTCTTGAAATCATCAAAATCCACTATTTTCCATAAATTAATCAATGTCTACTTATAAGAAAAAATATCCAAAAAAAAGTATGTAGCATTTATTAGTAGTTGGGCAAATTTAAGCCTTATTTGAAGCAACTATTATGCATGAAGCCATAAGAACCATATATGTGTGTACTTTCAAGCCTATGCAAATAATAATACTTTTAATGTGAATTCGGCTAATCAAATCGCTAAAACCTACCGAAAACGACAACACCACATCTCGCCTATGTAAATTACGTCGAAACACCTTCGCACAAGAAACAACAAAGTATTTTCGTTCGTTTCAGATTGATGCCGATTTTAAGTACAGATTCAAAGTCGTGCATCAATAAGAGAATCGAGGCAAAAAGAAGCGAACCTAATTGACATGTAATTATCAGTCAAGGCAGCGTTGGAAGCCAAAAACTTAATTTGCCTCCTTACGGGCTGGAGCGGAGCGGACCGCCCCAACGACCGCATCGGCCAAACGACCGTACGGAGCTTTCCGTGATTACACACATACGGTCTTATGGTCTTTCTTAGCAGTACGTTTTCAAAATTCATTTTCTTAAAAATTTGAATACCCGCTACGCGATCGCCACCACTGCCTCCCGCCCGGACCCATTGTAAATGCGCCCAAAAATTCGTCAAATCATTTGGAAGTCATACCAAGCAATTTTAAGTAAGTTTAAGTTGGTTCCTTCGAGCACCACCCCTCGCCCACCACCCGCTCCCTAGGTCACCTGATTTGCCGTCGTTTTTTACGCGTTAGCGGAAAGCCCCTCTGAGGTAATTGCGCCTCACCTGGAATATTATTTTGGCCCGTGCACCGCATGTTGAGATAATCTGTCCCGGGCCGCGTCGAGTCAAAGAGGTTCCGCGTGGCCCTCATCATTACGACAATATTCCCAAAGAACGACCCAACAACCAGGAGGAATAGGATGCGCTGGGTCGTTCGTTCGTTGCCGTCAGCCGAACCCAAGACCCAAGATACATACTAGGCGTTCGGGGAGCTCCAATATGGGAGGCTGGATCCGAAGCTGCAAGTTTTCGAATATCTCGTGCAGGTGAAATGATGATCATTATTGAGCGGTGGACGCGGAGGTCGTCGCAACAAGCACTGCTCCTAGCTCCGAAATTACACTTTTGTTTTGATTAATGTTTTTCGATTGTGCTGGAATGTTTCCATGTATCATCGATGCCCAGCTCGGCATCTGTTTTAGTAGCTGGCAATCAATCACGAATTTACCTAAGTTATTAAGTTTTTATTGGCAGACGGCTAATTATCTTCAATTGGATTATAATGTGCTTGTACGCGGGCCAAACAAAAAACCAGCTCGAAAAAAATTGGAGAGAGGGACTTGGATGTAACGAAACATCCCAAGATACTAGATACGTGCACTAAACTCTTTCAGATAGCTTCAAAGAATGCTTCTTGTGATAATTTATTTACATTAACCGAAGCACAAATTCGGCTCTTTCACTTGCTACCGGCGATGGAAATAAATGTGGTTTTTGCAGTTTGTTCAATATTAGTTACAGAAGATATAAGCTAACAATTTCAGTAATAAACCAATCTTTTTACGGGTTGAGAGTTTTGGCGAAAGGTATTTTCTACTGATTTTTGTAGTTTTTGCGGCTGAAAAGATGCCTGTTTTTCTGGAGTTATGTTTTCAGCCCGAAACTAAATACAGAATTGAGAAAATGCTACACATGTTGTTCGTGGTACGAGAAGTATATCATGTAATGTTTCTGATAAATATTCTAAATTGAAGAGAAAGTCAACACCCTTAATTGAGTTACCTCCAAAACAAAGCAAAAAATCTTAGCTGATTTCATGGTTTTTAGAATACATGATATTCGGGTTGGGTTGAAAGAGTTTTACTAAAAATGCTTTAATCTATTTAATGATGTCGTACCCTTCTTCTTTTCACTATCAGAAAGTATATCATTACAAGGAAATTGAACAGATTCGGCAAAATTGATATTCATTTAATACAATTGGATTAATTGTAATTTTTCTGTGTATAAATTGTAATGAAGAAAAACTGAATACGGATTCAAACCAAAAAACCAGGCTAGCGCTGCAGATACAATCAATCTTCAATTTTCGATTCAATTCAATAATTGCTTCAACGTTCAGACCGACTACATATATGAATGTACCTGCGAAGCACAAACTGAACACATTTCTCATTCCCAAACGACTTTCCTCGATATCTTCATATGCAAACAACGCCAATGATTTAATATCGCCAATAATATCCATTTTTGGTTCCACCGTAGAGAAAAAAACTGCACATCTCCAACTTCGGCATTTTCTCTCCCTCACAAGAGAAATCATAATGAAATCATATTTCCATGCAAGAAAATCAATTTATTGATAAATTCATGTTCGTGTTCAGCAAATTTATTTGAAGTTCACGTTCTCCTTGCCAATCGTATTCCAAGATGTTTGCATGGAATCGCCGATTCACATACAAATGAACATGCTCTTCGGGCTGCTCGATTTAAATATGAAAGGAAGGAAGCACAGGCCGTTTTGTAGAGCACCGGCAGCAGATTGAATTGTTGGCTAGCCAATGATGTTAGATGGCGACTTGTTGTTACTCCTTAGCTAAGTCGCTCGAAGCGATACCTTTCTTCGGCATGAAGTTGGCCTTTGCAGTCCAGCAGTCGAAGGAGAGTCAGAGTTAAGCATGTGTCTTCTGGTTTCCCGCAGTCGATGACATTCCTTCCGATTTTGCAATGTCCAACCGAACCAACATCATGCTGAGTGGGACCAACGTAACGATTTCTTCTCTGTATTCGTTTAAGACATTTCACTAATGTATTCATTCTGTCGTCGTTGTTTGCACACTCAGGGATCGATAATAAACAATAATAAACCCATAAAAAATGCAATTCGGTATGATCAAAGCGTAATTCTGACCGAAGGACTGGATTGTTTAGAGTATAATTGCACTAGCGAATATTTTACATTTCAGGCCTTTATATGAGGAAGGAGTCAGAAAACCAATTGAATTTCGACAGTCTATTTCCGATGAATGCTAAAAACATACTCGGTATGTCAAGTGTCTCCCTTAGTTAAATTAAGTAGGTGCCTATATTAAAGTAACTCTGATTTCTTTCTTCACAAAGTGCGTTCCAGCTTTGTAGACGAACCTCAAATATGTATGAGCTTCAAAAAAACATATTCAAATGATTCAAAACTATTGAATAGAAAAGTTTCAGAAACTAGAGACACCTATAAAACACATACCAATAAAAAACTCATATGAATTAGCTGATACACTTAAAGGGGAAACACTTAATGATAGCGAGATCATGACATCTTTTGAAGTGAAAGCCTTGTTTTCTGGCATCCAGATAAAGGAATCTTCTGGAAACGTTGCCCCTGGATCAAAAAAAGACCCCGGAAAGAAGGAACAAAGTGAAGTCTTACGTGAAACAAGTTGACCTTTGCATGCGAGAGAACTACTTCACGTTCAGAGGGAAATATTTCAAAACGACATCAGGTATAACAATGGGGAACCGGCTCTCTCCTTTCATTAGTGAAATCTCCATGAACTCAATAGAAGAAACGATTAGAGAAAAGGAACTGCTACCAAAGATCTGGATACGTTACGTGGATGATGTGTTCGCGGTAGTCAAACAGAGTCGGCTCGAGGATGTATTTGAAGGTATCAACGAAATCCGTAGAAACATAGAATTCACTATGAAAAAAGAACAGCCTGGTGAGATTACATATTTAGATTCAAAAGTAATAAGAGCAGTTTAGAGTTTGACATACACAGGAAGTCAACTCACACTCAAACGACAATACCATATACATCCAATCACTCATTCACACACAAAATGGCCGCATACAACTCAATGATTCTCCGAATGGTTACGATCCCTCTAAATACTGAGCGCAACATCAAGGAAAAATAATACATCCTAGAAACGGCACAAATTTATGGGTTCATTAAGAAGGTAGAGCATCAGAGGAGAATGCGGGAACTAACATCCCTGGAAAGTAGCGAAAATGGTCGTGTAACGGGTAGCAATTGAACGCTCAACGATAAGCGATAAACAAAAGAGAATGTTAGCCAAATTCCACATCGAAGCGACAATAACGAGCAACAAACTCAAAACGAAAACGATTCTGGGGACAACTAAAGATCCACAAGCTGCAACAGAAAAAAGCGGCATATACGAAATCACATGTTCAGATTGCGATAAAACATATATTGGAGAGACAATCAGGCCGACCCAAAAAAGAGTGCAGGAGCACATTAAAGAAGCTGAACTAGCCATCAAACATGGAAGGATTGATACGAGTATTAGATCATCGGTGGAAAAGCACATCGTCGAGGAAGGACACAGCATCACTAGGACAAACTCGAAATGTATAAAAATGATTCACAAACATTCTAGGCTGGATGCCTACGAGAGTCTATTGATTGCGAGAACCCCGGAGTCGAAACGTCTGAACCACGATCCAAGTAGCGGTTTCTCGGACCTTATTAAATCGATCCTGTAGGGGTTATAAAGTTACACCGGCATCTAATTATTGAGGAAACGAACCAATGGAAGGATATAATTAATTAGTATGTAATCCCAGTACATTTAAAAAAAATTCTGCCATGTCTTCTTTTCAGACACAGTAATACACTGAAAAATGACGCAACTAATGCCCGAAACATACATTTGAAAATAATATAAACGAAATCGTATAATAAAGGAAACAAGTGTCTTTCCTTATATTTTTATTTGAACAAAACACTTTGCTACAGCTTTCAAGATCAGAGTTTTCCTAACATTACGCCTTTAAGTTATTTTATGTGACAAGTATTTTGTCATGCATTTTTCGGGGAAAATATTGATGAATAATTTAATCCCTGTCTAAAAAACTCATGAAAAGGAGTTCTTTGTACGATTGCTTTAAAATTTATTATTTGAAAAATTACGGAAATTTCTGTCAAGCAAGAATGTTTTTAATTTTTCATTTCTAACTCTCAAATCAAATCATAAACATTTCAGTGGAGAAATGACGACAAAATGATATTTTTTTGGTGCAATCGTTAAAACAGGTGACTTTTGTTTTAAGGAAAAATTAAGATCAAATATGAACTATAATTTTAAAAATTTGTGAAACGAAATTTCGCTACCACTTAAAATAAACAATAAAAGAGAGGAATTAACTTTCTTATGAAATCACTACAGAAACTTCAATTTCTTTTTCCAAAAAAATTGGAATTGTATTCTTTATCCTTTATTTTTATTTCTAAAATAACATTTCAACGCATTTTCTCTTTCAGTTTTCAGTTTCTATTGAAAATAATTCTTCAGAACTACTTTTCAAACATCTTCGTGATGTAAACATGTTGAAAAGCTTCTTAATTTACAAATTATGTAAACTCTAAAAATGGTTTGGTTGAATTTTTCCAACGATCAATTGCTAAATGTGCTCGCAATAATATAGTACACTGTACAGTTTTGATTGCATTTTTAAGATACATCTGAAAGAATTCTCAAAAAATTTTGAATGTAAATATTTTCCTTACTACCACACATTTGCACAAAGGAATCAAAACGGAGAAAATGAGAATCAATAGTAATTTATAATTTAAAAATTTAACATGAAAATGAGTGAATATAATAAAACAGTATATCCTGAAAGGAAGCAGTTCTCTTACATTTCTTGCTCCTGATGTGGGTAATGTTTTGAAAAGTTTCTTTATAAAGTTATAATTAAGTCAAAAATGATATTTCGGTCAATTTAATGAATTTATTTAAAGCGCATTGATTTTATATTTCTGTCAACAAACAAAAATTTAGCCATTAATCATTTCTGGACGAAAAGAAGGCTTTTGGAAACGTGTCAGTCGAAGTGGGTCACTCCCAGATATTTTCATATTTGGTCAGTGAACATGGTCTGTGCCATTCACGGTTCCCAGCTAGTTTTCGCTAGTATTGCAATCAATTTTCCCTTAAACTAAGTTCTTTCCGAATTGTATTCACTCATACCCAATGGAAAAATAAACCCTTACTGTTCCTACCATTGGAGAACATATTTATCTCGCTGCTCTAGCAAGTAGCAACTAACCTTAAAAATATATATTTCGCCTGGATTCCCATGAGCTGAATAAGTTTCATCAACCCGTATGTGGATTTAAAATGAATAATAATGCAAGGCTTAAACAGACCTTTGTTTTTCAATCTCTCGCTGGACAGGATTTATATCTATTTATGTTCAGAAACACTTTAAAGTTACTCACGTTCATCTTTCACCATTGCTGCATCTTTTCGCTGAAATTCTTTCAACACGTCCTTCGACAGGCTTTCATAGAAATTTTGGTACAGCTGATGGAACGGTTGCGCTGGCGCTGGTGGATCCGCATCGTCCTGCACTTCATGTACCTCCGAATGCAATCGATTCGCATGCAAATAGAAAGGATTCACACGGATCGCCGCCGATTGTTCCAAATTATTCGGATGACTCGCGGGCGAATGACTGCGATGATGACTGCTGTGGTGAAGATGATTAGGGTGATGATGATGATGATGGTTGTGGTGGTGATTACCATCGAACGATCCGCCCGACAAATTATTCATTTCGGTTTTGTATTTCGACATGGTGAAATCGATTGGTTCTTGTTCCAAATGAAAGCTACTTCTATTTTTAATTGCGTTGTAATCAAGTAACATTCCGTATGCGTTATTATGATTAGCTAAAAGTAATGGCATAATCGCGATGGAAAACGCTATGGATTATCTATATCTTGAATGCTTCAAATAGCTGCTCTTCGTTTCCCAATTAGATGTAGGTTGTTTTGGCGTTGTGACCCTTTACGAACTTTAACGGCAATCGCCTTGTTGTTTCGGTCGGTTGTATTGCACGCAAGCGTGAGTGTCTGCAATCAAAGTTCAGAAAGAGAATATGAAACACAAGTGAAAAATTTAAATTCCAACAAATTTCCAATTATTCATAGACAATTTACAAATTTTCCAGATTGACAATCGCGAAATTTCTAAAAGAGCAGTGAGAATGAAGAAAACACCAATTATAGCTGCTTATCGATTTCGATCGACAAGATAAATGTATCTCTATATTGGGCAATTTGTGGCGGGCGTGCACCCCACGAATAACTACTGTGCAGTGGAAGCATTAATTTAGATATTTCTTTGTTCATGTGCAAGTAACACGTTGTATTTTCGGTGGGTGATTGGGTTTCGATAAATGCTTTAAAACGCTAAGGATTTGATTGAAGTAATGGAGAATTTCAATACATTTTCGAAAAATTTATTGAATATCAGTGCAGCGCAGAACACGTACTATTACACCTAGAAGTGCTGTTCATTTCTCAGCTTCAAAATCACATTTAATAAATTCGTTCCTAAAAAATCAGTAACTGGAATCATGTTCTCAATATATTTAAGTAAGTAGGTATTACAGCGATTTCGTTTTGAAAAACCAACGATTAAATATATATTTCAAACAGATTCACCAAGCACAGTATTCCAAAAAAACATAAACTGAAGCTAACTGTTACATTGATGTCTGTTGCAGCACAAATCACCATGGAAACCAATGTCTGCGGAAGAATCTTTTGGAAAACTTTATGAAATTCCGAAGGTCGTTCAATTGTGGTACATAACAAGAAACTGAGGACTTCTCAACGATCTTACAATGTTTTCTTGATTAATTTCCGAACCACATCATTTTACTACACTAGCTACTGTTATGCTCATTCCTTGGAGTTTTAATCGCATCAAGAACTTTTCCACTGAATTTTTTACAATGGAAAAATTTTCGTTTAAAATTAAAGAAAACTCGAAACTATTTTTCGCATAACATCCTTTCCTGAAAATAATATTCAACATTTATTTAGCTTATAAATTTTAGCATTCAATTCTATTTGCAAGCGTTTTTTTTTACTTTTTCACATCTGGAGTTGGTGAAAATAATAATGTAGATCCCTTGAGTACTTCCCAAAGAATTTTCCTTATTAAATATTAATTTTACAAGCGTAGCTATTTTTTTTAAAGATTTTTGGAGTACATGGAAAAATTAGGCTTTCAAATTTCTTTTTCAAATGTTCACTGATTTCCGGATCACCTAGTAAACCATTTAAAGTCTAGAAGGACTCAGTGGATGCAGGCAGCAAATCGCTATTAAGATTTGCAAACCCCAGGACGCGGTCATATGATTGGCACAGCCAATGGCTGATGACTTCGAATGAAGATAATTGGCAAATGAAAACGTAGTGCTCCTTCTGGATTTTAGAAAGCATCTGTTTATTGAGTGAGGATCATTTTCGAAATTTTCCCGTGTCACGTTCACTCACTGTGAGGGTTCATAAGATTTTTCTTTGTCTTACGTAATATTCGAACATAGAATATTTTTGTTGTTTGATGGTCGACGGCAAAAAAAGAAATAATTATTAGTTTTTTTTATAGATAAAATGGAGAAGTAGTTAAAGTACTTATTATCAATTTTCTACGAGAATTTTGATCTCACATTGATTGAAAAAACTAAATTCCAGTTGGCAAAATCGACGTTTTTTTACATATAATTAAATAATTATAAGAAGCAGAACACTTACGTTAGGTAGGTTTTAGGTGCCCTTCCTCCTCCTATTTTCCGCTCATATGGATTCACTTCCTTTAAAAGTCTACGCGTGTAATGAACACATCCTTAATATTTTTTATTTTTTTTGAATTGTAAGAAATTCACCCCGTAATTGCCGTTTGAAAGCTGGTTTCTTTTTAGCAGATACAGAGGAAATTTCAATTTTTTAGCAAAAATCAAATTGGACACAATTTTTCAAAGAGATATCCAGACATTCTGCAACATTTTTATCGACTTCTAGGCGAATGAAATGAAAATTGAATTGTATTTTCTGAAATTACCAATTACTAACATTAACTTTCAGTTGAACAAATGCACATACTGTTGACATGAACTAATATAATCAGGTGCTTATGAACTTAGTGTGGAAAATCCGATTTTATCACAAAGTAATTTACTGTTTTTTTAAGATACATATACATACAAGTATGTATTTAAGCCTATTGTTGCTTTCTCGCCCTTTGTTTGCTCCAAATACGGGCAGAGAAGATAACTCGTTAATTTAAACGTTTAGATAACTTTCTTGAGTATTCATATCAAATACTAGGAACGCACATCAATCATTTTGTTTATGTGTTTATCATTTTGCTATTTCGAAATCAATATTGGAAAACAATACTTATCGAACCTTTAACGGAAATCGATTAATCAATAGTTGAGTTCGGCGATCATCATTTTCTCAATACTTTCTTTCGTATATTTCATCACTTCTTCCTTGCAGCTGATAAGGATTCATTTGAAATTGCGACACCATGAATATTCTCAGCTCCAAGTCGTATCAAACAATTAAAATGATATTTACACACCTTCCAAAAAATAAATGACGAACCGGAAAAATATATGTTAATGCGTCGTGATATGCCATATTGAATGTTATCGAACAACTCTTAATGCTGATAATTACTTGTATTTGAATGTGAGTCATAAACAAAACGTAGCAAAATTGTTAACGATTGCCAAAGTGTTTATCGCAAGAAAACATCTAGATACGTTGTTTACCAAGTTGAAAACATGAACATTTTCTTTTGATGTAAGTATACATGCATACATATGAGTGTTTGCATATTTGTCCTTGGTTGTTTTCCAGACGCCGTTATCGATGTTTTCAAGAATGCAAAACTCACACCTTATCAATTTATTCTTACCTATATGAACAGGTATGCACGGAGCCAATATTATGATTAAGTGTAGTTCCCCAATAGATATAACTAAATATGGTGACATTGAGTACCGTAAAAGAGGATGACACTTTGAAATGTGCGGGGTGTGTAACTAATTTTTTTGGGTTCATTGTTTAGTTTGAAAAATATTTATCAATTCAAATCCAAGTATATTTTTGAGTGACTCGTGAAAAAAGCCACTCATAAAATCATAGTTTCCGTATGCTTTTCGTAAGCCTTTTTCATTGTATCAAGAAAATGTCATGGATCGAAAATTGTCAATGGTGACTACAGGTTTTTCTGTGAAATCGATTAAGCTGTTAGTACAAAGAAATAGTAATTTTTTTCACAATTATATCTATGAAAGATAAGTATTTTCGTCGTAGCTGGATTTTCCTATTTTTTGACCGGTGAAAATTTATTGGGTATAATGAAAAACAGGCATAAAGTAAAATCATTCCAAAATAAGCTGCAGGAGCTTATTATCATTATTATTTGATAAATAAACAGAAAATGTAAGACAAAAACATTTAAAAAATTCAAATCGGAAAAGTCCATGAAATTCGGTCAGATATGTCTTAGGCAATTCCATAACAAGTCTCCTGTATAATTAATATTCCGTTCTTAACGAACCGAATAAACTGATTTAACCTTCACCTGGCACCATGGCATACGTACATACCTCACGTTCTTTCTCGTCGATCTTCGATATCTAAATTTTCGAAATCGAAACTCGTAATGACATCTATCGGTCGTCAAGGGGTATACTTTTATACCTATGCCAGTGGGATAGCGCTGCGACTATTAGTTCGTCATGAAAAGCAGGCATTTGAATCTTGCCATTAAGCAAAGATGCGCCTTATGTGATCGGAAGAAAGACAAAAAGACAGATAAAGGATGTGCATGCTGGAAACGCCCTAAATGACTAGACCATAGGATTTTGATGTGCCCCGATTGTACCGGTTTTTAATGTATTTTTTTATAAGCTATAAATCTTTTTTTCATTAACTCTACTTCTTTCAATGATTATTTTGTAACAAATTTGTTTAAAAAATAAAAAAACAACGACATTTTTACTATATTTCGATATTCATTTTTTTCGTAAAACCCATACCGAAATTTCTCAAAATAAATACCTTTTTTGAAAGACCCATGAAAACTATTATTATTCTTTTATAGCGATGTAACAGAAGAAGACACAGCTAAAATTTTACTCCTTTTTATCGGAAAACAAAAAAGTTAGGATTTTTTTTAAAGACGTATTTTTTCAAAATTTTCAGGTTTCCGCATTTTTTATGAACACTGATCTTGATTTTTTTCAACTCGAACTATTCTACAGTTTGAAGTGGTATCTAAAGATTTTTTTTAAGAAAAAATAATCAATATTTCAAGTTTTAGAAGAATATTTCTCACTGGGGCTCGTACGTACCCCACGAGTCCAGGTTTGTTACTCAGGATGAGCATGCCAGGTGAATGTTAATACCAGGTAAATCATTTCCGTTTTCTTGAGCGCCAGTTTCTTCACAAATTTACTATCTGTATATAACATAGTCAGAAAAAAGCTTCAAATCAGTCTTCATACGTGTTTTGACTTACGTCATCACCATCTTCGAACACGACAAGCTGTGATGCAATTATTTGCCCGAATATGCCTACCTCCTGACCATTTCACTGTGCCTACATTATCCAATTCAATCATCGCACGAACTTTATTTACAAGTTTCGCGAAAGCATTTGCATGCTGAATCAATTTAATCACATAATCATATGAAATGCTTAAAGTTACCATCAAAAAACCCTCCAATCCGTTCATGCAAAAAAAAACTTCAAATTACCCACCCACTAATTGAAAAAATTGTGCAAAATCACGAAATCTCCATCATTCGGCCGGCAACGGGTGAAACAAAAAAAAGATACAACAGCCAAATGATAGGAAATCTCCAGCAAAGTAATAGAGTACAATCTTTTGAGCAGCAAAGTGCAGATGAAGAAGAAACACCTTCCAGCCCATTTCATTCCCATTAAATCAATTATAGGTAGTCTTAGCGCACTATCGGATCAAATATGTGTGTGCTGCGCTGCGCTCTTCAAATCGGTATTGTTATGAAAAAGGTGTTAACGGTTCCACAAATCGTTCAATACATTGGAAATGTGTCCAGCAACATAATGGCCATACCGAAATATTTTCATAATAACCCGCAACCGGCCAAAGTGGATTTCTGACTTCGAATCAATTTTCGAGATACATATATTTGTAGCAGAGGCTGAAATGGACGGTTTGCTGGATAGTGTGTGCAGGAAAAGCAGATGAATGAAAGCCATGAATGAGAGGGTGAACAACAAGTAGTTGATGAAGATCTGGATGAACCACGACGGATCATCACGAACACAACTCAAGTGACAAAAGACGGGGGAGCACACCACGCCACCTAAATTAATATTCTAATAGGTTTGGCTTCCTCTGTGCCGGGCTGCTTCAATCAATCCAAATGACGCGCAATCTACCAAAGGACTCGTCCGTCGGACCGATTTTCGGTAGTCAGATTGAACTCGTGCAATTCCAACACCGAGTTCGTCATTAATTTCCATTCCAAGCACTTTTCACCACAGATTATCTCCCTATGAGCCCGGTCGATCAAAGATCGATCACACCACCAAATCCAGCACAGAAACCATCAACTTCATATAAACGGAGGCGCGGATCAAACAAATTGACTCCGGCCGGACACCTCATCATTTCGGGTTTACTGCGCCCATGTCTCGATTGTGTAGCTTCTGCCTCGGCTGCTGTATCTATCACCGCTCTAGCATGTTACAAGCGCTCCAGCACAGGTTATCTGAATGTTAATCTGCACCTCTGAACTCTATAGTAAATACAAACAAAAAAGGGAAAACAGAAAAACCATGCATGATCCGATAGAGCGATCGAACCATCCATCGGCCAGCCGGAGAGTGTGTACTGCGAATTGTTAAGAAAATTAAACGAAACGCGTAACATTTTTTTTTTATTTTGAGAAATCATCACCCAAAAGGGGGCACATCATTTTGTAGTGTTACAAAGACTACATTCTTGGGCAAGGGACCATTGCGCCGTGCCATCAGGCACCTATGATCATATTGAAATTTATTGTCTACTCTGAAAAATTGGTTCGGCGATTACAGTGCTGCAAATTGTTTTCGGGCAGATCAGGATGTGATGCATCGTTTTATTAAGAATTGAAGCGACTCATTTTTAAGGGGCGGGAGCCTTTGCAAAACATTTCCTCACAAGAATACCAGCTAAGGCATGATTGTGCTGGGACGTTTATCATTGTTCACATTTTTAGCCTAGTTTTGAGACTGAACGCTCCTACAAATATTTGAATAGGCGTGAGACACACCGGTGACCTCAATCACTGATTAGTAAGAAGAACTATACAATGGTTAGGAATAAGTCCAACTTGACTTTTTGAATTTAATTTGTCGATAACATGATAAAACTAATGTTTGAACTCCGTTGGTAGTATTCAGTAGATATTTTCAACCGTATTTAAATTAGTAACAAATAAGGTTACTGACGGTATTCATGGCACCTGGCAATACGTGTGGAGATGCTATGGTGGCACACAGTGAAATCAATTTAGAATACATCGTGGATACAGAAGGAAAAACCCGCTCAATGCACCAGGTTTTGAGATACATGCATTCCTATTTTCAATTCCCATCCCAAAAATTTGTTTTCTGAAGATAGCGAAAATTAATTACTCTGTCATCATGCGAAAGACTGTTTTTTTTTAGTTGGGACCATAAACATTATAATGTAGCCAACAACTCGTTTTGAGCCAAAACTGGAGTTGACGTTTTTCTTCTACACCCCCCCACGATATGGTGCCAGCAAGAATGCAACATAAAAACACAAAAACATTGACTTTACCCGTAACAATTCCGGCAACAATTCAATATTGCTTCTCAGCCTGAATTCAAGACTTGGGATGTATACAATCGATTCTTCGTACAAAGAAAGTGAGAGGGTGCCTTATAGCTTTCTTTAAGTAAGTATCATTTTTCGTGCATTAATTTTATTATATGTTAAAAACGTTGTTCGAAATTTTGGTAAATAATAACAAAACTTTCAAACTTACATCCAAACAATCTAAATTATAAAACACCTACGAAATCTTCCAAATCCATACAAGGGGTGAAGCGAGAATCGGAAATAGCATAATTTGGTTGGTTCTTGCGTAATTAATGGATGCTCTCAATCTTTAATCAATAAGAACTGAATCATACTTACAACTCGAGCATTATGCTTAATATAAAGGCAATGAAAAAACCATGCATGTTTTCTTGTTTATTCTATATCTTGTTTAAAACTGTGAAAGTTGATGATGGTTCCAAACATTAAAATGGTACACTCGACAAACAAACATGAATTTAATATCTGTTTTATCCGAAAATCAGAATATGTTGGAGTTTTCTTAAATGAAAGCAAAGGATCTGGAGGAAACACTCCCACCATGTATTTTCGAAAATCTATAGGAACATCAATAAGTCACGATTAATAAGCCGCTTATATTAAATTGCGGACGTATATATCCAATAAAAATTTCTGAAGTAGTTTTTCATGAAATTTCCCAAAACCATACATGCCCATAGACTTATTTAATCAGAATCAAATGTGTTCCCGTCTAATTCAATGTCTGTTTTATTCTCAAAGATTCAAAAAAAAAACAGAAAATTAAGCCAAAACAATTCACCGTATTTTTGTGAACTCTAAATTTTTTTGATAAACAGCATCAAAAAAGTTGACTTTATCCGAGAAAAATTCTAGCATTTGCATTAAAATATGTTTGTCGTCCAACCAATGCCAGATAAAATGTTCTGCTGCTGTTTTGTTTTGTAAGTTTCGTAAGTGAAATTTTCAAATATACTTTTCACAGGTACACCTTTTCATGAAAATATTTCCAAACAACTTCATCCAAATTTCATTTTATCGAATTGAAGTTTTAAAATTTGACCCGTTGACTTCAAATTTGAATCTTTGCGTGAATTTTTTACACAGAAATGTTTGAAATTCAATTCAAGTTGATTGATGAAATTTTTCCCGGGAATTTTCAATGCTAAAATCTTTCACCATTTCAAAGCAAAGTTTTTGTGATTTAAAAAGGAAGCTTTTACGCCACAACTATTGCAAAAAAATGGTTTTATATAACATATCTTCAAACCTTGCCTCTAAACGATCTATTTTTGTTGCAGGTATCCTGTTTTTATTATTTTCAGACATATAAAAATTAATTAAATAAAAACTTTGGTTGAAATCGGCACTGAATTGTTCTGTTTATGTTTCACTATCATTTGCCTCCAACATGTTTTCTATGAAAATTATCATTTATAAATTTTGTGACCACCTACGTAAAATTTCCCACACTCAAACTATATTGTGTCGCAAGATATAGAAGTGATTATTTCGTCATTAAAATAATTTAATAATTATAAACGTTTGAATTCAGATTTCATGGTTAGATTGAAAAATATTTAGATCCTATCGAAAAAGAAGAATAATGTTTTATTTACAAACAAAATAGAATTAGTAATTTTTACTCATTATCTTTACTGTTTGTTTAAAAAATCAGAGCGTTCTAGGGTTAAATACCTAATATAAGGTGAGAATATTTTCTAGCTATTTCAAAAAATATCCTGATGCATTTCATAGGAAGCATGAGCATTTATTTTTAATTTGCCTCTTTCATTCCCATCTTTACCAAGCATGCACTTTAGATATGGATTTCTCGACACACAAATCAAATTATGTCAACAAATAACAATTAAAAAACCGTTGCTAAATATTATTGTCAAATTTTTTTCAGTCATATATGCTAAATTTGTTTTCTACTGATCTTATAACAAATCTTCCTTTTTGCAAGAGGTGACACCAACCATAACCTATATATGTCCATTTTTTTGTAAGGCATCCGAAATTCAAATCGTCATACTGTGCATCTCACAATTTCAAACATATCAACTGCAATATTTGTTGATACTACAAAAATCCACGGAAAATAATTAGTGCCTCTGAGCCTGACTGACTGACTGACCTGATACAGGGTCTTCATTATTATATACACCAGCCTATCTGCATACACTAAATGAGAAAGGCTTCCATGGTGCAAGATCATCTTAAATTAATTTCAAATGATTTTTTACTCTCGTCCACCAGCCTATTTCGTGGATCCTAAAGAACTGGCACTTACCTGTCGAATATGACTTGTATGTTGTTGAGTTACGATCATCCGCACTTTCGTCTATTATTATTTGCATACACGAAAAGATGAAAGAGAATTGAAATCAAATTGTTGAAAGGTGCTTTTCACCGCATCCAATCGATCAACAGATCTTTTTCTATGGATATAAGATTTTCAGTAGAAAAAACTATCTTGCAATCAAATACATTTTTGCTTGTCATTTCAATAAAATGCGCGAGAAAAATTCATTTGCCTATTTGGCAGGAAGTGGCATTTTGATGTGGTTTACTTTAATTGTGGAGGATGATGATGTCCAATCAAGACATCTGAAAGAGCGGTTATTGTGATGAGTTTCGGAACAAATCATTCAATCGACTTTTTTCATTAACAATTCAAATGACTCCTGGCCGTGTTAATTTACATAAAAACTCACAAAGACATCGACGAATATGGTTCGTGCAAGTAACCACAACGAAAGCTTATTTATATGCAATTGAACAGAGGATCTCAGCAGCTTCGTACAGATGATCAAAGGTGATCGACACATGTTCCGAAAAATTCTAATTAATTTCGTTCTAAACGCATTGAATTCCTAAGCTCTACTTTTCACACTGGCATCCACCTTGATCTCTATGTTAATTACACCGTCAGGCATCCAAATAAGATACATCAGGCGGTTATTATGGGGCATAGATTGCTTTTTTGAATACCGAAATGGAGCCACATATCAATGTAGTAATCACAATAGGGATATACGAGCAGATCACCATATGAGAGCGCGCCGAAACGACGGTAAAGCAATCGTTACCTCCAACATTGAAATTAACCAATCTTTTGCCGACAATCTGGCGGTGAGCTGATGTTGAAAGTCATTTGAATGTTATTAAATGCTGTTAAGAAAGCGTAATGATATACTGTTTGCCGATGCCTTTTCATTACAAAATTTAAAGCCAAGATCGCCGCGATCGCCCGGACAATTGCTTCTCTAAGCGGACTTTAGGAACGTGATCTTGAAAAGCGAATTGATTCCATATGTAGAAAAAATCCTTTGGAATGTGCTGAGTCCGGCCAAGTGTGTGAACATGAATATTTAACGCTTCGGCAAAATCACTTGTACCTATGCTCATTAATACACGGCGCACAATACAATCGATAGTGCCCTGATATGACGAAGCTTGACCAGGAATTGTGTCATCACTACGATTTGGAGCTCATTAATGGTTTCGTCTTGATAATGGATTGGAAATTTGTACTCAAAGTGTTCCACGGCAAAAGCAAGTCATGATTAATGTATCACACCTCGTCAGAATAGATTATAATTTTATGGATTTGCTGTTTAGCAGGAAATAATAAACAACATTTGCGTATGGAAGATCTTTTAACAATCTTCCGCTGCGCCCGTGAAAGCAAACGCTTTTAACCAACCACCCAAATTGACTAAATGCTCCACGAAGCGAATTGTGAAGGAGGATGCATTAATTTTGTTGGTTTCCCGCCCAAACAGATTGAGCTTATCGATTTGCTTTGTATCTCCTTTTCTTTCAACCATATGCTTAATGATTTCTAACTGTAAAATTTACACCATGATTCAGAATATTGTTTCGTTATCACTGATTTGTCTTCACTTTTCCTCAACACTTTTTTTATGTTTCTATTGACACAAACTATCTTTACAGCCTGCATACACAAAGTGCTCTCTCCCGGATCAACATACATAGGTGCTTACACACGAAAAAGCTTCCTCCACACTACATGCTTTCAATAAATGGAAATTTTCCATAAGCATAGGTGCTTTATGGTATTTTCTTTTATTTTATTTACATTTTGTTTTCTTGGAATGATTGATTTCGTATCGATAAGCTCGGGCATTGCATTGAATGTCTGAAAAATGGTAAATTGGAGCTGTGTAAGGTGTTAAAAATTTATTTTTCATGTCATTATCCTCTTTTCTAATTAGATAAGCATGTTCTTCAAATAAGGTGTTCGCTATGATTGCATCGCATTTGATAAAGAACCAGTATTGATTGCTTTACCCACTAATTCTGCTATAATCGCAGAAATGCATGTTTGGTCCAAACAATACAAAAAGGATGGATACTATCTTATTGGGAGTTTGATAATATCAGCAGATTCTTTATGATTCTTTTCCGGGACAAACAACAGGTCCAGCTATCGGGGCGCGAGTGATTAGATCAATAAGAATGCTAAAATCTACGTGTTTTCAACTTAAAAGGCGAATAAGATTGAAGTGCGTTAAAAAATGCACAGAAACACATACAAGTGTAGATGGAGGTTAATCACCAAACTAGAAGGGAATTATCAGCAACAAAGCAATAAATTAGTAGCAGGTACGATCGGTATGCTTATCAGTTTATAACGTTAAAATTTAATTGCTATCAAAAGGTAACATATTATTGCAAACATTTTATCATTATTATTTTCCCTCTTGAAATTACTACAAAATAGGCTGTTAAGTTTTACCGGGAAGAATATCTTATCTATGCACTTGATTTTTTTTTGTATCCATTTCATGGCTTATTGATTCTATGAATAACGAGAACCGAACAATGACGGGATGTTAAAAGGAGACAACTTTGATTCTCTAAGACTTGGAAAAATGGTACTAAATTTCGGTGGAAAGATAACGATGCAATTTGTAAATATTCAATGAGTCAAATAGAAGATAATTTTATGTTGGATTTCTATAAGATTATGAATAGAAAAGTGATTTTAGTATGGATGTTTCCAAAACTTGGTAACAGTCATTAAGACTATTTTCCTGCGACTAGAGCCGCAGCTTAAGGTGTTACATAGGTCTTTTATTTTTAAAAAATCGATCAAAATTTATTTTATTTCAAATGAAAGTATAGTATGAGAGTATTCACACCAAATTTGAAGTAAATTCGAGCAATATTACCCGGTTACCCGCGGTTCTACCGCGTAAAATCAGCTCCTTTCTTTTTCATCAAACACCACAACATCAAAAGGATGCTCTGAACATCGCGAATGAGGCGAACGAATTACTGTATGGACCTGGAATCGACGACTCGATGCAAGTCGCTAAAAAATAACTTAAATTCATTGAATCGCGGTAAAAAAAACTTTAAACGCGTTTTTCTCGAAACTTTGTTTTTCCGTGCGGTAGGCACGATTTCTCGATAACGAATCGACTGATTTTGCTGAAACTTTACATAGTTCCTCTTAATAGTATTGACTCGTGCTTGAATGAAGGGATTTTCATTCGGTCGATTTGTTTTTTGTTTTATACGGAAAAAATATTTTAAAAACGATGAGAATCGGGAAAGTGCACAAAAGTATGAGACGAAAATTAATTCAAATCCATATTAAAACTTTAAATTTCATTTTTTTTTTAAATTCTTTCGTTCAAACACAATCCAAGAGCGTAAACTGTAAGAAATTTTTTGAATTTTTGATTTGAGATGAACCTGCACCGAAATATTCTGCCTACCGCCAAAAAGGGTTGGACGAGGAAACCTGCAGAAAAATTGACAATTTTCAATTTTTTTAGCTGAACTTAGCTTACAACTTTTTGAAATGCTAAACTTTTATGTGTGTGAATTTTAAATAAAATAGATTTTTGGTTGTATAATACAATTTTTTGAAAAAGTTGTCTTTTGTTTCCTTCAAGACCTATGTAACCCCTTAAGGAGACAGGCAAGCATTTATATTTAAGAAAAAAGAATTCCGAAGTATATTGATTTTCCTGAAGTGTTAATTTCAAATTCACACATTTTATAGATCAGTAATGGAACACTATTCATCAATGAAATTTTGCCAAGCAGTTTAAAATTGTATGAATGTTTTCGCTTAAGGATTTATGAATAAAGTTTTCTACAATCAGAGGTTATCCTAAGTGAAGAGTTCTTCAGAGCGCAAGATTTTTTGTTCGAAGAAATCATTTACTTCGAAATCATTTTTATAACTTCTACGTTTTTTCAGTGAGACATTTTTCTTAATTTATTTCTACGTCAAATTATCGACAAATTTCATTTTTTTGCAGATTTTCATGTAAATTTTCTTTCTTGTACGTTGAAAAAGAAATCATGGAAGAAATTTCATCTAAAAATCATTCTCAAAAATACGTATTAATATGAATTGTTCAATAGCTATTAAAAGCAGAATAAACAAGGAGTTTGAATCTCAGATAAAAATTCAGAAATCAATTTTATATTTCAGCTCGAATATGATTGACGCTTATATGCCACTAACTTCACAGCTGCTGTGTTATGCAAATATTTCTGATTATGAAGTTTTTATAACACCTCCCTGTCAGTTATTCTAGCGACATTGAAAAGTAAACTCTTCACGACTTTTTTGAACTCAGATCAATCTGTTATAAAATAAATAATTTTTTTTAGATACTCAAATATTTTATCGGTTAAATGTCTATTGAAAATCCTTGTCCAGACTTTTGATAGAAACTGAAATGAAAGAAGCTGTAATAAAGTTTCACAACTCACATAGAAAAATGCAGAATGAGAAGAGTTGAAAATCAGATTATCAAAATTTTGTTGACATAAACAAAAAAAAATCTCCGTTTTGTTGACTTGATCAGAAAAATTAGAAAATGCAGGACCAATTTTTAACTTTTATTTCCAAAATATAAAAAGTAATAATTTACAATTCAAAATATGAAATGTAAAATCCAGTCAAGGCCAATATGAGTTTTTGGATTTTAGTTTGCAAGGCTGATGTAAAACGCAATATTTTTGATACTAGCTCACGTTAATTATAGTTCAGCTAATAATTTGCTTTCTTGTAAAAGAACGGGAAACAAATTCAATTTGAAAAAAGAAAGAACACGTGTTGAATTGTGCCTACTTTATATTCAATTTTTAAATATTTAGTTTATGCTTAGAGTTTACATGATGAAGAAAAAATTGATCTTTATTCGGCTTTTTTTTTAAATTTATTCTCCGGAAATTCTAAGTATATTTTGCAACCGCGTATATTACCTACATGCCTAAAAAAGAATCGGTTAGATATTTGCGGACGGAGTCAAAAAAATAATTTAGTTGATAATGAAATAGCAATTAATGTGGTGGGTTACTTGCAAATGAACGCTTTATCTTAAATACCAATGTTGGCAGTCAATCTACAAACAGAAAAATTTCGATGACGTCAAATGAATACAAAAAGAAATTATAGGTGATGCCCATAAGCAATGCTTTGTCTAAATAAATCAGCAAACAAAAGATAGAACACATTTATGAGAATGGTAGGATGAATGTATTAGAACAATGAAACATAAATGTAGGGCCTTAACTTCAAATATAAGCTAGATATATTCTGAAATTCTTCTTTTATCGATAAAATTAGTTAGAGGACATCAATGGTTAGTATAATGCTATTTATTTATTTCTTATCACATTTTTCTCAATATATCGTCACTTCTCTTTTCTCCGTCTATATATCCAACTAATATTAAAATAAGTATATAAACTACCCAGTCAATCGCTATATATATGTTGCAATGATCTAATTGGAAACACTCATCAATTCATTTTAAATAATGTCCAGAAAATATTATCATATCAGCGCTAGAGTGCTTAAAACGAAATTGAGAACTACAAAATATACATATGATTTGCTGAAGACGATATCAGAACTGTTTATTCTTGGAATGACTCCAATCATAGGTATTCCAATTAATCATCGCTGATAACGTAATATAATAGTTACAAAAAATCATCGCAATGAGTGAGGTAATTTTTTAAATATGACAAGTGCAAAAGGCTTTGGTTTAAATTTAACTATTTATAATATTTTAACCTATAAGAGAGCATTTTATTTGGTATTGATATGATAATTTGGCTACGATTGATATTTTTGTAGGAGACAGGAAAGTAAAAACGATTTCGAAGCAAATATTTTAATTGATATCAAATGTTTATTGAAAGATATTTCAGCCAAATTGAATTTCCGTCAAGCTACTAGTAAATAAATTTATTTATTTTCTGGAAGATAAGTTTGAAGTATTATTTCGCTTAACACGAAAAATCGTAACGAGTTGAATTTCCAAATGTTATTCATTTATTTCTTGTCAAACAGCCTCTCACTATTTTCTGAATACTGAATAATGCGCCTGACGCAATCATGTGAACAAGTTGAAATGTTTGCTTGAATGCCAAAAGAAAAAGTTGTTGTTGTTGTTGTTCAGCACAAGAAATTTAACTATGCACAAGACTTTGTTTGAATGCTTGTCAATCAATCATTAACATAAATTAATGCAATACAAATCAGCACAAATCGAGGAAAAACATTTATGTAAATGCTAACAGTTTGCAATCATTTAAGGTAAAAGTCCAACAAGTTACCTTTTCAGGAGGTGCTGCTGTGTGCTAAATCAACATGTAAGAAGAAAATTTCAGTTAGTTTTGCATCTTCGAGGTAAATCGATTGGCGTGCGGTTTAAATGAGAGACATCAATGTTTTTTATATCGAAATGAAAATATTGCTTGGTCGATCATTGGACAAAATAGCTCGGTCTTGAATATGTAGATCTTGATTGTTGTGAATAGTTTCCAATACAAAATATTGTCTGCAATACAGTCGATTTCGAAAAAATTCACAACTTTATGTTAGAAAAATGCTAACAAACAAGAAAATATATTTTTTCGATTACTGTTTCAAATAACACACATTCTTTAATCTGACTCTAAGCTTTTTTATGATAAAATGAATTATTCTTGATTCAGTTTGCATAAGAAAGCCATGCAATTTAGAAAATACAGTTTGCAGCTATCTTCAAATTAACTAAGTACACAATATGAACATTTACACCTTCAGTCCATATTTGTATGAATTTTGCTGATAAAATATTTGTGAATTAAATGAGATTTCGAATGCATTTGAAAAAGGCCAACAAGCACAAACTGTTTTTGGAGTCTTACTTCAAAATTTCCAAAATTATTAATAAGACCGAACAGTTTTCTTTTCTCTAAATTTTTACTTTTAGAAACAGACAAAAATTGCACTGACGGCTTGCAAAACTGAAACTGAAACATTTGAACGCCAAATAATTCAATTTGTTTAAAAACCAGGAACATATTCATACTATGTAACTGTATTCATAAATTTTATTTGAAAACTTTCCTGTTGAAGTTTGCTGGGAAAATCAGATTCAGTGGATAAAGATTTTAATATTTCCAACTACACCAGATTGTATAGTTGCGCAAATGTATTGTAGAAGGAATTTTTTTGAAAATGAAAAAGAAAGTTCGGCCTTCTTAAAAAGATACCTACAACATATTCATATGTTATCATTGCAATGACTTGTACATAACCGAATAAAAATCGCATATTATAAGTCAACTTATAATAGCCTATCTGAAGATACCGAAGTTTTTTACAAGAAACTTTGATTCAATCAACCAATTGAAACTGGCAATATTTATTGGAAAGTATGGGGTCAAATAACTTTATGGAGCTTTCAAGAAAATTATTTGACGAAAATATTAAGAATGCATGTTAAATATTCATTAAGCATCGTGCTGCGGAATTGAGTTGTATTTATATAAATTCATTCATTCATTTATCAAAAAAGCACAAGCGAACTCGTAGATTTTATTATTGAATCAGAAACCATTGCCAAAATGATCAAATAAGTTTCTGAATAATGCTATTAGTTTCATGAATAGATAATTCAACTTGAACCTCTGTTACTACTTAAAAAACCAAAAGGAACAGTTGAGCCTCTTTGAATTTTTTTTTCAATTTTTGATAGGTAAATTCGAGTTAAAAATCCTCCTCTTGGCATAAAATTGGCCGCCATTTTTCCCAGATTTCGAAAATTCATAATCATGACCAATATGCATAATAAGCAATGCTTTTTCATTAAGTTCAATATTCGCTGCAGAGTCAATTTCATGCTTGGCTGGAACAAAATGTTGTTGCTGAAACTGGTTCCGAATTTATAATTGATTTTTCGTATCTAATTTTCCGTCATCAGGCAATTTTTGAATGATTGAGAGATTCATATGTTTGATATTTTAGGTTACTGAGTTGTCTGTTCAGTAATTTTGAAATCAAGTAAATTTACCCCGCCCCTATTTTATTGATTGTAACTATTTTCGTTTTCAATAAATAAACTGCTAAAATAGCTATTCAATAATAGAGGTTCAACAGCAATCTACAAAAAATACGGAGAGAATGTTCTTACGAAATTAATAAGATTAAAACATATGATATATGTATATGAAGTATTAATTTGGAAATAAACTAAAATCATAAGGGAAAATCTTTAGAAACTTTATTAATGGCCATAAGACTTTTAGCATCATTTTTTGGACAATATTCAACTAATTCGATTATTTATATAATAATTGCAAGCAGTTTTCGCCTCTCAAATGCCATTAAAAATTCCACTAATAATTACTTTCCCCCGAAAAGTATAAAATAATCCCCATTTTTACAATTTTGACCATTGTAATGAGAAAAACCAGTATTCTCTAATATTATTGTTCGCTGTGTGATTTCATAGGTATCTTTTCTTTATTTTGTATCAATTTTTCAATGCAAAAAACATTTTAGTGGCATTTTTTGTGTTTGTTTATTTATTTCTAACTTATCATTATTTCTTGTGTTGTCCCCTCTTGTTTTGTCATATGAAAGACAAGATTCTATGTTATAGGTACATACCTATTCAACTCATGCTAAATTATTTCTCTCTTCATAATTCTGCCCACAGTGTTTATATTACTCACGATATAACAGACGATTTTTAATAACCTTCCATCCTTTGAAATCCGTGGAACTTATTAAAAGTCATAATATTTTTGGAAATTAAAATTAGCAAACGATGCACCATTTTTGTTGCATGTTAACCATTTCTCTAATTTCTAAATGAAATTGAGACACCGTTTTTATTTTTCGTATTTATTCAACAAAATTTCAACTAGTTTAAATTGTCGTAAAAAAAATTTAATTGCTCCATGGAAACGAGTGAGTAGATAATGAAACAGAGTTTGGACTATTCTTGAATTAGTTGTGACCCAAAATAAGATTCTATATCGCGAGTTGTAAGAGAAAAAAGCCTTTTTTAAACTTAAAAAGGTTCAATTAAATAAAAATGTTAAAAACTCAAAATAAGATACTAACAAACCAGACAATCACAACATAAAAATGGAATGTGCCAATTACTGACTTTGTTTTGAAATTACTTTCAAAACTATATTGTTACAATCATTTATGGAAACTAATGCTACCTCTGGTATTAGCTCAATTTTATAACACATTGTCGATTATTTATGGCCCTACTTCACGACTAGTTCGATGAATGTTTAACATAAATGCAACAATTATTGTTAGTGGATCATTTGAGTAAAAACGGTCCTTACAATTTCTGTATAAAATATAGTCCAATGACATCAAGTTGCAGCTGCGCACTAACGGTGCCTCATTATTACCAAAAATTCTTCTTAATACTCGCACAGTTTCCGCAACAAAGCCCAAATTTAAGATATAACTTTTCATGACTTGCCGCCGTTTTAAAGATGAAGCAATGGGTAGTTATAATTCTTGTATCGGAAACGTAACATTAAACATATAACTTTCAATATATCTAGCACGTCACTGTTGTTAATGTCGTAGGGACGCGCACATCAATTCAAAACCAAAAAAATTATCCAGTCTATAATCTGTTAAAACAGTTGTAGGTATTAAAGTATGGTTCCGTGTTCAACTTATAATCTTCTAGTAAAATCATGCTGTTTGTCCGAATTTATATCAACAGAGCAAGTGCAGAGTGGTTGTGATCTAAAGTAGTAGATTTATCATGACTGCAAGGCTTTCAATTTGGCAATATTGAAGAATTCTTAGTTTGGGAAATTTTTTCTTATTTTATATTATATGTTTGAACAGAACATTTTTCAAGTCCCCAATGAAACATAGAAAAGAAATTGCTCATTTACATTTTGCGCAGTGCAACTTTTCTATTTACTTACTATATATCTAAAACACGATATAACTCTCAACTAAATAGCTCTTATCAAGGACCATAATTGATGACAATCAATAAGGATTTCGTTTTATTGACTTCTGGATGACTTCAGCTACCACTTCGTGTGGATGTACACTGAATAAAGCTCTTGAATCATATCCAATTGCAAACAATCAATCCTTAATATTCATATTAATAGTGGTTTCCTTTATTTTAACAGAATTCCTACAATGTTTTATGGCTGAAATTACCTGTTACTCTTGCTTTCGAAGACTCCACATTCCTTATCAGCCGCCACAGGGGATTATCGGACATCATACACCACGCGATAAGCACTCACACATTTAGGAACAAATCGTAGCGGGGAAATCATAAGAAAAACACAAGGAGTTAATTTCAATTGAAACGAAACAATTTATTTGGATGACAAATCAACTAAACATTTGGGGAGAACATGTCACAATTACTATCACGACGCACGAAAGATATGTTCAAAGTATTGTTTTAGATTTGCTTACATTAGAACGAAACATCTCATAAATGTTTCACCAATTTCAGAAGGTCCCGAACAATGGTAGAATGTCACCAGTCTTCACGGATTTCCTACTGATTGCACCCAATTTGTTTTACACAGGATACAGTATTTTTTCGTGGATATATTTCACACGCCAATTAATTGCCCGTTATTTTAGCGTTTTTTCCGTTCTCCGCTGCTAGATGGCACTTTCCGTGAATGAATGAACGACTGCGAGTACAACACACGACAACTATCGGTCAGCGATGCTCCGGCACAGGTAAACTTGCGTCCATCCAAAGGTGAACTAAGACAAAAGGTGCCGCCAATAAATCAAAGTCGTCGACGGGCCGCCGTCGGTCGGTGACGCAGGACAGTGACGCAGGACAGTGACGCAGGACAGTGACGCAATGGACGCAGTGCGCGCGCTCTCTCGCTATCTTCCGCGCAACAACTGAGTCCGCCAGGCAACCGCGAGCAGTCCAAACACAATACGCGACGGCCGAACGCACCACTCGCCTCTCTCAGATCGACCACCACCAGCCCCCACGCGAGCCCCTTTCTTTAACGTGCTCCGGCTGCCGTGCCTGCTCCCCCGCTTCGGACCCCTTAATCAAAAACAACACGAAAGGTGAAACCCTCGCACAGGTAAAACGACTGGCGCCCAAGGTGGGAGCGAGTCGCGGCACCGTGGAAGCCAATAAAAAACGCCACCCTGGCTTGGAGCGGGAAAAAAGTGGGTGATGGAGAATGAGAGGCCGGACCGTCGCCCCAGCCGCACGGCGTTGGGTTTGGGGAGGAGTCAGCCCACTCGGCCCCAAGCCTCGCACCAGTCCAATTGGATTGTCTGCTTGTCCGGACAACTTCAACTGCATGGGGAGATGCAGCTGGGAGGCTGCAGCGATGGACCGTGGCGTGGCATTCCGTTGCAAGCTTTTTTATTTATCGTTTTCATTGTTTTCCGATTTGAATTCCTGACAAGTTTTTCGATTGGACGTTGTACGAATACTAAGTGGGGTGGGGGGATAAAATTTGAATTTTTGAATCGATTTGGGAGTTGATTTTTTGTTGAAGAGGTGGAAATTTTGTGGCGAGTCAAAATTGGGTCTTACTTTGAGTGTTTCTGGATCTGAAGCGTTGGATTTAATTGAGAAAATTTTTATTGCATCTTGGATGAGGGCAGAAGTACAGTATAAATTAGAATAAAGTGATTTTGCATCTCAACCTTAATTTCTATTATACATTCAAAAATCACACGTGTATAATTACCAATGAATTTTTCACATTGAATTTAACTATGAATCTATATCTTGATTTTCAAGTACATCTGCCCAAATAAGAAAAACTGCAATATATTAAGGCATTTTTGCAACATTATCGCTCGCAAATACATTTTCAAACATCTTAAAGTCGAGAAGCATTGATCGTTGATACATGATGATCCTAAAATTGTTAGTAGCAATCAGAAAAATGTACTTATTCGGGAACAAATACATCATTAATGTTCGCGTGAATTTTTTTCTTCAAATTTTTCACTTCCGTTTCACTGTATTTCAGTTCGTCCCAAAAAAATTGCGAAAGTTCACTATCAAGATCTTTTTTATAAAATTAGAAAAATGTCCTGATCTGTACAGCTGCCAATCGCGAACAATTCCAAGGATTTGTAGAATTGATTATCTTCGGCGTCAAATTGTTTTTTCAAAGGTGTGGTAACTTAATCGTAAATAGTAAAATACCCCCTTCGGTGCCACTTAAGAAGAGAAAACCCATCCGGTGCGGCGTGACAAAGAGCAACATCAACACAACTCGTTACTTAGAGCATCATTAACACGAATAAAAGTCGCGAATGGGACTCACAATTATCACAGGGATGACAACTTATGCTTAACAAATCCCTAAAGTTGGCAGGTGACTTGAAATGTAATAAAATTGACACTGCTTTTTAAACATTGTTTGCCTTTAGCACTGTCCTACTCTATATACTACTACTCTATACGCCTTCCGCCAGTCCTGCTAATCTATGTTGAGAAATCGGGATGTACTCCATCCAGGATCTGCAGTAAATGATATGACATTAGGTTGGTTTCGTAATGGACTCATTCCAAAGTCTATTGCTGGTACTCAGCTTACTCCACAGATGCAATAAATGAGGTGTCCAGCTCTTTACCTAGAATCCTGTTGTCCTTCTCAAGAGGGACTCACACCGGCGATTCTGACTGAGACTATATCTAACGGAGTGTTGCTCACAGGGCACTTGAAACAGTACTGAGAGGATTAACGTTATCATTAATTATTCATTTAAATTTTGACCCAAATTTTAATATTTATAAAGGCCCTTGCAGTTACTTCAATTATGAACTTTAGTTCTAATTGTAATTTAACAACTACTATCTCAATGAATGGTCTGAGTTTTTCGTTGTGTGTCTCAATTAATTTGAGGAAAAACAGTTAATTTTAACCAATAAAACCACAACTTTAATTTTAATTATAAACATATATATATTTCGGAACACAGTTAGTCCCTTCTTCAGTGTTATTAAAACAGAAATTGAAGAAAACCTTAATACCTAGTTCTTAAATATCTATAACTTTTAATCCGGCTATCCTAATTGTATCCGCAAGATATTCTAATTACTTCACGAGTTTAACGAGTCCAGAAAACCCATTTCCCAGGTCATGGTTGATTCGTCGCGTTTCCGGGGTTCTGGCTATAAATAGGCTCTCATACGCATCGAGTTGAGACCTTTTTTGGACCTACTGCAGTTACTGGATAGGGCAGATTGCGACTTCTCAACATGCGGTGAGTGGTGTTGGTCTAACTGTTTTATACTCTTCAGAAGTTAACAAAATCTAATACTACTGCTGACCTCCAATCACCAGCAAAAAAAGTCTATTGCAAAAGACGACAAGCATTTATTCTTCTTAATGAAGAAAAGGTAAGAAAACGTGAACGAGAAATAGAACTATTTTAAGAGAAACTTTGCAAAAATCAATAACTGTCTAATAATATGGAAAGAAGATTCAAGCTAATATATATACCACTTGTTGTATGAAAAGGAAAAATGCTGACCAAATTGAATGTAAAAAATTAAAAAATATATAAGGTGAATTCTGCTTTGCTTTCCACGAAAAGAGAATAGATTACTATTTTAAAAAAACAAAGGGAAAATTGTCTTTTGTGTGTTTTATTATGTATTTAGCAAGTCGTAAAATATGCATATTAAATAAACGTCATTCGTTTACATTTGTAGCTCTTTTAAATTGAATTTACAACAGCACTTTTCTGCCAAATAAAAGTAGGTGTCTTTATAGGCATATTCAGTAAGGATGTCACAGAAACGGATGTGCAAAAGCAATTATAGTAAAGACAAATAATTTAAATGAAATTTCTAAATTCCCTCATAGGGCCTATGAATCCACTTACCGCGCTTTCATATTCCAAAAGTGACGCCACCCTTTCCGATTTATCTTAATCCAAAATTTCGTTGCTTTGACTTTTAACTTTTGCTAACATTACGTTGGAAATTTTCGGTTCATATTTTCAATCACCAACCCCTCTGTTGGGCATATGCGCGAATACATTTGACAAATCTTTTGATAATGAATTTTGACTTGTTGCCATTACATTATCATCTGAACCTGCATCCTTTTTGGTTGAATACGCTAGGAACGACATGACGCTATTTTCGTTTTCCTCGATAAAGGGTCCCTTCAAAATTCCCATCATCAACAATCTTGCAAAATAAAACTAGTAAAACGCTCTACAAAACAAGTTCGATCATTAAAAGATATCTTTCTTCGGATAAAAATGGCGTGTCAACCTTTCCAGGCAAATTTTCTAAGAAAGCAGCTATCAAAAAACAATATTTTTAAAATTAAATTGGAAAAAATATATAAGAACACTTGAATTATGAATAAGAATTTTCCCCAATGCCAATATTTTGGAGAATGTTCAGCTTTCTAAAATTATATAATGCTATCATTTAAATAGAGGTTGGTTGGTTGTAGTGACAACCCCTTTTATCCAAAAGTGGCTCACTTATGCCACGAAAGGCGATACTAAATAGAGGTTATAAAAATTAAATTTATTCACTAGGGTGTAGTGATGAGCATAACATTAATCTGGGTCAATTACACAGGGTGGGCAACGGATAGTGACGGAATCTATGCGCTATGTTAGTCAGAACACTTTAAGGGAGCACTCTGTCCAAGAAGATCTAACGTGGGAATTGTTGATCTTACCAGGAAAAGAATAGATTTTGAAGGAATTCTATGGGTCTTGACCAAGACTCGACTTGAAAGCACGAGACCATAACCGAAACAAAGACCTTCCGTGTTTGCCCCTGCTGACAAGCTGTTTTCTAAGGTATAACTGGTAATGCTCGTAATGTTAATACAGCAAATAGTAAATATGCTAATCGGCTGTTATATTTAAACTCTTGGTAGAAAAAAAATTCCAGTTGAAATCAATTGCTCTTCAATGTTGAATGTTTGATTTTGATCAATATGGTGTACATCCACAAAGTTAAGTTTTTATGAAGGTAGAATAGTGTTAAAAAATAAATTGTGGTCTAAGTGCGACCGTTGAGGCCCACACGACTAACTTCCCAGTGGCGTGAATAAAATGCTATAATTTGCTTTTATTATTAATTACTTTTATTAATAATTATTATTATTAAACATTATTATTCTGAACTAATATAAATACTTTTATTATTTTTATCAATTTTTTATCTAACCATAAAAGCTTTGGTAGAGGAAGACGTCTCCACCACCTGCTCATCCTCTACCAAAGCCTCGGCAACCTCGTCCTCTTCGTCCTCGTCATCCTTCTTGTCCTCCACTTCGTCCTCAACCTCGTTCTTCATTTCGGCTTCGGAATCCACAACTATTATTGAGGGTATTTAATTATTATTTACAATAATCATTCGTTATTAAAAATGTTTGATCGTTACTGAATAGTTATAATTGACTTATCAAATATCAAATTATATCTAATATTATTTGATTGTTATTAAGAATATTAAATTATTTATAACAATATGCAATTATTAACTGCATGAGCGTCTCTACTCCTGATAATATAAGTTTGGAATTTCATAAATTAATTATTTTTTTTTGAAATAACATTTTTTTACAAATTTGATCACAATTTTGCTAAAACGCACAATAATAACAACATTACTATGAAGGTATTTGGTATCTTCACGAATTAATAGTGCGTATCAACAGTTTAAAAATAAGCAATTTTTAGTCGTTTTTTCAGTTTTTTCATCCTAAATAAAAAACGGCTTAACCGATTTTGCTGAAAAGTCATTCAGTTCTAAGTTACGTAATTGCGCGTCGTTGAAAACCAGTCCCACGTCAATCCGATCTTTGGTTCTCGAGATAATCGAGACGAAAAATAATTCCGAACGCACATACGTACATCCGTACATACGTACATCCGTACATATGTACATCCGTACATACGTACATCCGTACATACGTACATCCGTACATACGCACATACACACATACGTACATACACACTCACAGACATCTCTCTAAAAACGATGGATTTGGATTCTCGAGGCCTTAAAACGTGGAGATATGTCAAAATTTGGGATTCGCAAAATCGACCCCATTACAATATTTTCCCATAGGGAACTGGGAAGTTAAAAATAGAAAATATTCGATTATGAAAATCCAACACTGCAAATGAGACCAAGATTTGAAGGACAAGAGCAGGACTAAGTCCATTGAAAACCAAGACTGCTATACTACTCTATTCATTATAAAAATACAAAATATTTATCGAGAAAAAACCTGATGGTTAGATGCAACTTAGGCGCCTCTGAGATATTTTCAATGTAGTTTTGTGCTATGACAATTCACTACTCAATATTAGATTACAGCTTCTGGTATAAGATCTAGAGAACTATTACAGCGTTACAGCAGCGGCTTGATATTACAAGTTTTACAATTTTTCACTTTTGTCCAGATAGAAAATAACGTTTGAATTCAGTTCAAATTTGCTTTCCGTCTTTTCACTCATTCTGTGGAAACGGTTTAGGGAAAATTTAAATATGTACTTAAATTTGTAACCAACTGGCCGTCATTCAAATTTGAAAATTTAAAACCAGAAAATTCTTTGTCGAATGAAGGACTCAAATTTGGTAAAAATTGAATTTCTGAAGTTAATAAAAAATATTAATCAACCTAATTTTTAGCAAAGACTATGTAAATGCCTGAAATTTGCTAATGAAGCCCAAAGCAGAGCTAGTTTCGTGGATATATTTTTTATAATCAATTTTGTTGAAACCTTATTTGCCGAGCTGATAGTCAAATTCTTGAAAGGCAGAATGACTTCACCACACAAGTGCCTCCCTTTCATAATGCATGGAGCGTGCATCCATCAAAATGAACAAGACCACCATTAAACACCACGACTTCATTATCCTGCTTGAAAAAACAATAAAAGTCTTCCTTTCTATCTTATGCACGTCCATTTGCCAATATCATCGTCTTATGTGTATACTGGTCATTTCAAGCGAATGCCACCCAATCTCTTCTGTGGAAAAGGCATTATGTAAACTTTTATGCGAGGATACACTCATAAAAATATCTAAAAAATTTACCTCCATCATCCCACTCGTTGAGTTTGTGCCTGTTATTTCACACTATATTCGACATTGTCCTCTCCCACTTCACCACCATCCCTACATTATTTCACTCATTTTTGTGTATTAGGAAAATTTAAAATGTCATGCGCAAGGATAGCGTCCAATGGAAAATCTTGAATGGCATACTAAGAATATTTTTCTATAATCGAAAGAATGTCTCGAGCCCAGGCATATCTCCATCAACTATACATAGGTGCATATATCGAAAGGCACATTGTGCTGCTAGGCAAGGATATAGCCCTTGCAACTCCTCTCATCACGTCCCGGTGAGGAACACTCCATATCGTAGCAAACGATCACAATTCCTTGTCCTATTCTATTCTGCTTGCTGCCACGCTGACCCATGTATATAATATTCATATTTCAATAATACTACTTTGATACCCCGTACTCGTACCTTGCTGCTGTTGCTGCTCCTTGTAAACTCAACCGCACCCGAGATGAATTTATTCTGTCCCGGGAATGTTCGCATCTCACTTGCTCGCAGATTTCCCCATGGTGATTTAAAATTTATTTTGATTTGCCTGGAGATGGACCGAGCCAAGGATATTTCCAACAAAACCACCACCCTTCACTCGATAGTAACAACGAATTGCGAGAAGGATCGGCGCTGGGGAGCAGAATACTCGTGAATATGTGAACTCAAGATATGAAAAAGTAATTTAGAATTTTCCATGTGAAGGTTCTTGTGAGTGGGATTGGATGGAAATTGTGAATTAATAAATGCTATTTGTTCTAGATATGCTTTCCGTTGAAATTGGGTTTCATATTTCAAGCATAAATTTCTAGAGTCATCATGGCGCGGCTTATTAAAATTAACATATATTCTACATTGAAATCAAAATTCCTATTTAGGTTTAAATTTGAATTTAATACCTAAATAAGGGTTTCTTGAAACCAGATGTCAATAAAAATTTACATATTTAAAAACTGTGCTTGTTTCCGCAGTATGCTTTGATAGAGAAATTTTTCAGTGCCTAGAGCATTGTAGCCGGAAGCGTAGTTCAATTCGAAAGGTACAAATTATTATTCAGGGATACACTGCATAAAATCGGTATTGCATGAGTACTCCTCTACTGAAACGGTGTCGAATTGTGTCCATCCTAATTGAGTGGATTAAAAAAAAATAGGAGAAAATTCAGACACAATTAAAAATAAAGATGGAAGCACAAACCATCAACTGGTTTAACTTACTTTACTTTAAGTTGTACCAATATTTTTTTAGAACATGGATTGGAAACAAAATGCCTAGTAATGTAAACCAAAGAAAAGTATATGTTTCTAACTAGTTTACTATCTAACTAACAGTAAGCCCAACATCAATTGAAAATTCCTTTGAAATGTGTCCACTTTCAATTCCTGCTATTGAAATCCTTGCAACCAACGAGAGAAAACCCCGGACATTTAGGCCATCTTATTGTCGTCTCATCTTTTGAATGTCAAAATTGTGGCTTGTCTGGAAAGCTATTTCTGAAAGCCTTATTTTCAGCCAAATAGAGATCCCCGAATAATATGTTTTTCTCTGCAAATTTTACTTAAAGTTCTGGTGCTTGCTGCTAGGGACAATAATATTTTTACCTGTATCACATCAAACCCTAGACACTCGGCAGCTGCTTAGTATCAAAATACAATACTCGAGAGTATTGTTCATTGAGGACTATACAATATGGGAAAGAATACTTAATTGTGTCCCTAAAAATGTTCAAAATGCAATTCACTGTAATTTCGGAAAAGTTACCTACAAGAAAGATGGTTGCAACTTTGAGTAGGAATCAAAAGCATTGGAGCCATAAAACGAAATCATGTCAGCGAATGCTAGTGACATCCTGAACAGAGAAGTCCAAGTTTGAAGAAATAATTTTTTTAAGAAAGAATTTTAAGAAATAAAATATATGTCAGTGTGATAAGAAGTTTTAAATCAAACTTAATCTTAAACATGTGAAACACATGGGAGATAAAATCAATGAAATTTTCAATCTCCAATTAAAATGGATAACATCGAATTAATCAGTTATTCACTTCAGCCAAAATGATTAACATTTCTAGAATATTATTATATTATTTGGGAAAAGTCTACCCTGCTCACATTTCTGACACCGCTATTGCACATTATTCTTTCAATAATTTCTTCACATAAATAAAATTACCTATTTAAATCGGAATATATTTCTCAAGACATATTTTGTTTCAAAACGAAAATCGTCTCAAAATTATTGATTAGTTCTGCTTCAGCTCAAAAGTGTTTTCCCAATGGCTTGTGGCTTGCTTCATGCTCTTGATGTAGAATCAGACTCGATATTTCATCCAAAACCTTCTTTACTTCCATGACCTGCATGAGATTTCGTCATACAGTAAATATATACCTAATTACCTTCATCTCCCGAAACAATACATCAATACAATCGGCATGCCTTTGCGGATTCAAATCAGGAAACATATCGGAATTTCAGTTTCCTGTTCCCTGTCACTGCCTGGCATTCTTCCCGTGAGTAAATCAGAATTCTTGCATTCAAATAATGCGCATTTGACCCTAGGCGCCTCACATTGAAACAATTGATCAGCTACCCTTGGCGTCCAGGACGAACGAACTGGAAAATGTCCAAAATTAGCAATGGTCCGCCTATTTAGGTATGCAATGGAATTTTTCGTGAAAAGATGTCGTCGGCAAGGAAATTAATTCAAGCAAGGGACGGCGACGCAACACAAGGATATTTAAATTTCCATTTCGAGTTTGACATGCTACGCAGGCATTGCGGACAGATTACAAGTGACCGCGGTAATGACTCCTGCAAAGTGCTTATCCATATCATTGGGATCCAATGCTAGTCGGAGGCTCAATATAGAACTATTGTTATTGACGCAATAAAGAATTAACTTTGATCGGCGTGGAAATTTTATAGGCATGGGCATTTTTTCACAATGGAAGGCGGCCTTAACCCTTACTCGTTACGGATTGGCTTGAACTGCCGTCTCCTCTGATGTTATAACTCTTAGCCACTCGAAATGCAAGAAACGAGTCTCAGCTCTAGAAATGGGTTAAATGTAGCAGTTTATATTACAAACCAGTGCTTCTTGAAGATGACCACTGGACAACGGAAGGTTCCTGCGACTTGCAGAACTGGTCGTCATCGTCGCGAGTAAGACCAGTGGCAACGTGACTACCTGCCGAGTTCTTCTTGGAGGCACACGTTTCGTTGTCGTTGCCGCGATCGGGATGATGCTGCTACTGCAACATGTTCACATCTGTGCAGAACATGGCGGTCAGAGATCAAACAAATTTTGCTTAATTGGACGATTTAGCAATAAGACAGGCATGACAACATTCGTTTCGCGGACGTGGAATACGCTCCAACGCGATGGAATCATAGCATTTAAGGAAGCAAATGCTAATTTCTCCCTTATAATCGATGTGTTCTAAGTACATTTTGATCTGCCGTTTTTGTTGTGTCTTTTGTAAATGGGATTGTTAAAATAATTTTACTCAGATAGATGCAAATTCAACCTTGTGGATACATACACCCGTAATCCATTAATACCCGCAGCGTTGCTTTGAGACGTTCGTATTACGGTTTTGAATACCTATAGGCTATAAGTATGAAATGCCTGATTAGGTAGAAAACTTTCGATAGATTTTGCTCTTTGAACACAAAACCTGAATTTAAATATGCTAAAGTTTCAAAGGACCTTAGCTTACTTAACAATTTGATGAATTGATACTTGCTAATGATTTTGAAAGGAATTCACAGTTCATAACCTACCCAACCTAACACATTACCTAATATTTATAAGCAATTAACGAATCTCGCATTCCCCACACCATTCATCTATCGTGTAATTACGATTCACAACGTAAATCTCAATACAACTAAATGTGTTTGTAGCCAAATAAAAAATAGCATCACATTCCAGCATAAAATGAATCAAAATATTTAGTGCAAAGAGTGTGTACGTCCACATTCCTCACATGTAGACAGGAAGACAATTCTCGAAAGTCAGTAGGGTTCTGGCGATTTGTGCTACATCATTTCCTTGCACGTCATTGAAACTATCAGCCAATCAATTAAATTAAAATGCCACCGACACAGCAATAAGAACTGCAGATGTGTAAGAAAGAAGACATGAACGTAGCAGTTTGGTGATGATGGTGGTGAATCAATCGAAAATATTTTCATCGAGCCGCGAAACTCCACATCAATGGACCCAGTGACCAGCAACATGCTCCACATCGTACAAGACATCTGTATAAGAAATTACAAAAAAAAAATCACGGATGCTTTCCTTTCTTAGTTTAACAGTTTTGTAGTAATTTAACCACTACAACATAATTTTTCATCACTCAGTGACGAAGCCGTTATTCTATATTCCTTAATTATAATAATAAACACTAATCAGGACGCGAATTAAGGACCGACTGAACAAATTTCATTAACCCCATATTCTTGCGTGATACACTCTACTTTCAAAGAAGCGGAGGAGTATTTTTTGTCGTTGTTATCGATTTATGCATGTATGTCAGGTAAGATAGATTTCTAGTTTATGTGCGTGGAACAAACTAATAAGTTGTATTCACTAAATTTACCGGTGGAGAATTTATTTCGTTTTATTTCGTGCAGAAATAACAAAAATATAAAAATAAAGTAGCCCTTCATTGCTTAAACAGATTACCACAGTTGCGTAAATAAAAAGTCTTTAATTTTATGTGTTGTATTTTCAGAAAAATAATTAGGACAAAAACTGATATTTTTTAAGAACAATATATGTAAATTTTTGAAGAAACTAGTCAATTCAATATTATTGAAGCCTTGAGGTGCCCTGGAGGTCCACACCAGTGGCGTACCCAAGGGGGGGGGGGTTACGGGTTCAACCCCCCCCCTTTGGTTAGACAAGTTTAGCCTCGTAAATGAAACCAGACATGCAATCGGGCTAAAATCTGCCAGAATTATATTTGAAGGACTCCAACTTTGACCGGTGAAAAAGTATGCTTAAGTATGATTACATAATTATATCTTCATATCTACACCGAAGCACTAGCAAACGTACCTAGTCAAGACTTCAAAAATATGAACCCCCCGCTTATCAAAATCCTGCATACGCTACTGGTCCACACGGTCAACTTTCAAGTAATATCTGCATAAATATTGAAAATATTAAACTTAATAATAATAATGTTTAAATCATACATTAACTAATAATAATGGTAATCACTCAATACAAAATGGAATCAGTTAATATTAATCGTATTATCTTAGAGAGCATCCATTAATTAGGTAAAACTTCTGGAGGATGGGAGGTCGAAATGAATCTTTACGACGATCAATCGGAGGGAGATAAGTTACTAAATCCTTTCTACGTATTTCATTGTTTTCATATCGATGTTTGAAAGAGCGCACTAGAAGACGAAAGTTGTCGACTAGACCAGGAGGTTCTAACTCATGATAAACTTAATAATGAAAGCGACGTAGGCATACATACGAAACAAATTGACGGTCGTTATAATTCGCAGATGTAAATTATAAAAAATAGTTAAAATATAGCGAGCTTAATCCATCAACAAGCCAGCGGTGGTCGTGCTGTTTCGTAACGGATGGCTAATGGCAGCACCTGAAGTGGATGCCATCCGTCACGCCGAAACCACACTTCCCATTTAATAATGGTACCGGCCAAAAGCCAGGAAACAAGAACATCCACTAATGTGCCACAATTGTGTTAGCAAGTCGTTAACCAAGAGCGCACTAGAAGACGAAAGTTGTCGACTAGACCAGGAGGTTCTAGCCCATGATAAACTTAATGATGTTTGAAAGTCAAAAGGATACTAGCGAAAATTTTGCGAAATTTGGATGTCAAGGCTTTTGAATGCAGTTTTTGTTTTTACGCCGGCTGAAGAGATTTTATCGCGTGAGGGCCATTTTGAAGAGCTGCGTCCGAAATTCCCATGGCCGCTGCGTAGTCATTGAATCGGTATTATTTCACCGTTTTACATTAATGAAACTAATAATCATTTCAGATTCAGCAGTTGACCTTGAAGAACATTGAATATGCAGTAAATAATCGCTGTTTAATTGTATGCACAAAATAAAAAATATTACAAAGATGAGGAAGAAGTAATTGAAATTTTCCGATCCCTTTAAAAATCAACTAATAAAAGCTACATTCTTTTTATTTTATGAAAGCTGTTTAAAGTACATGATTTTTAAGAGTATTGACTATCATTGTGTCGTACTATTACACAATTTTATCATCGAACACTAATAACCATTTCTTTTTTGAAGTTGATCTTGAAACAAAATGCATAACACTTAAAAAATTCGAAGTCTGATTATATGTAAAACAAAACAAATGATACTTGGTTGGGGGAAGGGGGAAGTGGGAAGGGGGAAGGCTTGAAGGGAAGACTTAATTTTCAATATTTTGAACACATTTTTAAGAGTAGTATTTGAAAAGGTAGTAAACATACATTTACTTATAAGTTGAGGACATAAAAGTGCAACATTTCAAGAGTCTTCTGTTACATTTCTGTGAAAAAATATTGTGAATTGAGCCACTGATAGCAAATCTTGGTATACACCCCAAAAAATTGCTTTGTGGTGATCATCATAACTCATTACTGGATCATCTGTTGACTAAAAACCAAAAGGATTTCGTTAGTTTATGAGTTTTTCGAGGTATAAACATCATTTTTTTTTATTTTATTTATTTTTTAATTTCTAGATTAAAGAAGAGACGATTTTTTTTGAATTTATGAAAATTTATTGATAAAAATCGGCGAATTTGTTGTTTTAAAGTTTCCTGTTTTTTTACCTCTTTATGTATAAAGTAAGTGTGAAAAATTTGCGAAAGATCGGATAAGTAGTTTTTGAGTTACAGTCATCACCTACTTTAAAAGAACTAAATCTAGGAAAAGCGCGTTAAAAAATTAATAATAATAACAAAATTGGCTGTAGAGCATAATTTTAAAATGTCTGTATCTCCGTCAGGTTTTCTCTGATCAATCTGATATTTTAACTGGATACTCTTGAAGAGCTGTACTATGTATGTGAATAATGCAAAAAAAAACAGAGAAGAAGATGTAACTGAAATCTTTCGAGTCTTTACAATTAATGAACTTTAAATATTTGAGAAATGGTTCTTACATATTCAATGGATGTTCCTGTATTCATTATTTAGTGTTTCTTTATGAACGTTTTTTAAAAGTATAAAAATCCATAATATTTTATTTGATGAGAACTCAAACCATTTTCTTTCGGAGAGCATTGGTCGACAGAAGCGCAAATTAGATAGAAAAGACTTCTTTTGAGTCCAGAGTAAGTGAAGTTAGGTAATATTATTCTTTTCAACCTTTATTCATTATAAATATTAATGGTGTATTGATTTTGTATAAATATGTTATTCAATCATGAAAAACTTTGTTTTTTATCTAATAAGATATGGACTTTGATTGTCTTCATCGAATTTTATTTTCACGTCAACCCTAGACTGTCCTAATTTCAAAATCTAGTGAAATCGAAGCAGTTTTTTTATACTCGTTCAAAGATTATTTGAAAATCCTGGTCCTGGTTCAAATTTATTATAAAACAAATTAAGATTTATTTATTTTATTTCAGGATAAATAAAATTTTAACAAAAATTATTATCTTTAAAGTGTACATTGCTAATAAGCGAAAGAGTGGTGAATAGAAAGATGCGATTGGTTTGATTTGATAGATTGCAGAGACCTTTATGAATTATTCCGCCTTCTTTACTATTGTAATGGTTGTTTGCTAGTTTTAGTCAAGATATAAACTATATACGTGTAAAAAAATAAGGAAGCAGAAAATAATTGTTTAGAGTTTCACTATTAAATAAATAGGGTATGTATAAATATTCGAACAAAAATTCGTGGTTTCACAGAATTAAAGGAAAAAGAGAATATAAATCCTTGAGAAATATATTGATTGCCAATGCATACTCACCAGGCACAGAAAATATGACATCACAAATTAAACCAACTTATGCAAATAGAATTTTATGGCATTCACTTTATTAACAGTTTAACATGAAACGCTCAAGGAGTGATCAAGGCTATAAGAAAGTACTCATCTTCAGAAAAACATCTTTGCACCAATCAAAGTGCGCACCTTAGTCATACAAGTTAACTGGTTAGAAAACGCTTTTGTAAATTGCATTTAAATATATTCAGGATTCCATCTGAGGTTGAATTATAATTCAAAAGTGTTCTTTTCCGATCCTCTTAAAGTAGTTGCGCCGTTTAATTCGATGCAAGTATAGGAGATCCGTTGATTCAACTGCGGAATGTTTAGACTTCCGTATTCAATTAATATGTGAGTGATTCCTACTCATCGCAACCGACACAAATCCATTCAACCGTTAAACCTGATAATCATCAAACAAATCATTTCATCAGATAATTCACATCAAATTTACATAATTATCTCTTTCGGCTTCTTGCCTGTCAGCCTGTCCATCAAATCGCTCGAGGGCTAAACATGAAAATTGAAAAGTTTCAACTCAAAAATGACGATTATGCGATAGAAACATTTTTCCAAGCAATTATATGTAGACGATAAGATCGTGGCTTCACACCTTCAATTAAACATTGTGAAAGATTTCTTTCGTCTAAAGATTGAAGAACTTTGAATGTTAGTTAAACCGTTGCAGCAATACCGATCTAAAGATGTACGAAAGGAATGAATGTTCGTTGAATCATCAGAAATATTTCATGGTGGATGAATAGTGGTTGCGAACGCTTGGAAAATCAATAGCGTGGTGTTGGCCTAAGCGCGAAATTAACACTCGTTTGAAATGTTATGGTTGAGCTTCTCTGGAAGCTTGCTTTTGAGCTAGCTGAATGATGTTGATGATAGATGCTTCAAGAGGAAATGAGCTCTATATTGTTACGCGGATGCTTCCTAACGGAAGCCGTTTGTTCAACATTTCTGGGATTCTCCGGATTTTCTCGGAATCCATCGATTTTCAAAGTTTCAATTAAATTCGAATGAGTTTTCAATGCGTCGATGGTTCTTCAGCAAACAGGTTGATGAACGATTTTAGGCTGTATTGTCGTAAGAAAACTATAGTATCCCAGAGTTGAAATTATAGCAGATTTTTCTCCTCAATCCACGGTAACTGCAAGGAGCAGGTTTTTGTGGTTCAAAAGAAAATCTTCGTCGTTAGAATTACGATTTATTTAATTACAATAACAAGCTCGTCACCAGGCTTCACCATCGGCAAAACGACAATTCCTGCAGAAATCACAATTACGCAGAAATCTCTCCCAGGACCTTGCCATCTCCCAGTGGCATCTTCAAGATCCAACTTAGACCCAGCCCAACCACTGTCAATCTTCGGATGAATTCTTTATCTGAGTACTGGCGGTACCTTTTAAAGCCTTCCTCCGTGCAGAAGATCGTCATCATCGGCGGCATCATCGTCATGTTTGTTCCTTTGGTCGTTTTGTCGTGGTCTCACCGCAAGCAAGCGAACTCCAGTTGGCGTTGTCGGAATCTGCTTTGAATCTTGTCGGCGACCGTTTGCCTCCATTATTCCTTTTTCCACAAATATATGCAAAATGATGATGATGCTGTAACGCGGCGATGTTGCTCTACGTGAATAACGAGATCTTACAAGATGTTGTTGGGCTCGATCCTCGATGGATCTGGACGCGTTAAACGGATTGGCAGAAAAACATGGTCTGGGCGGAGTCGTTCATGTAGAGTAGATCTTAGCCGCTTCACGGAATAGCCGATGTGATGGTCTTCATTTTCTTGCCAATGATCTGCAATTTAAATGATTACAATTAGAAATACAAACAGTTTACGCTGATCATTAGAATGAATGTGTTGCGAATACAGAAGTCTAATTGAAATTGGCCATTTCATGTTACTAAATAGTAAGCTGACCGTTAGACTAGAAAAAACCTGATGGTGAGAAAAAATTTAACGCAACAGGACACCTACTCCAGTTCTATCCATAAGTCTACGTTGTTTCTTTCATCTAGAGAATACCTATTTTGGCAATTCGATTAGGTACCATTGAATATCGACCAAAACCAAAAAAATATAACTTTGGGCTTCAGACTGCACTGTGCTTACATCATTGAATTTTACCGTGGAACTATTTTTTTCATAACGTTTCCAATAAAAAGCCCGCGATAAAATTTATTCAAGATACTATTCTTTAAGCTACTATTCTTATTCTGTTCTTAATCTATACTTAGAGAGAATACATCATTTACTTGACTAGAATGATTCTTTTAGTATCGGCTTGCTTCATGAAACCATGTTTTGGTCAACAGTAACATGTCTTCTGTACTTTTATAACTATTTAGTCTTCAATCATCATTAGCAAGGATTCAATACAAAATATCTTGATTTGCATTTCCAATAACTAACAAAGAGTGAGTCACGATTGTTTGATTATTTCTAGTTTATCTACCTTGATGATGTCTTATTCGTCTTTGGTAAACATGCATTTCAATTCAAACAAAAAAGAAGAAGCAGATATTCTGTTAAGTTTCTTCTTTGAGATGATCAACATTTCCTTTTTTGTCATCTTTGTTAATAGTTGGGTAGCACTCAATGTCGCCTCTTTTTGACATCAGGGGTCCAGGGAATTTCCGTTGCACAAACTGAATTGTTTGATTTGCAATGTGGCATGGCGCACCGTCTTGTTGAAACCAGTAATCGTCAAGTCCTTTTCCATGCATTTGCGGACAGACATAATGAGCCAACATCCACCGATATCTATTCCCATCAACTGTCTCGTTTTCTCTGAAGAAATAGGGCCCAACGATGGTTTTGGCACAAACGCCGGTCGAAAACAGTCACCTTTTGGTAAAGCAATGGCGTTTCGTGGATTTCGTGTGGATTCTCCGTTTCTCAAATGCGGCAATTCAGATTATTAACGCCGCCGGATAGTGTGAAATTGGCTTCGTCGGTCATCAGAATTTTCTTCTAAAATTCAGGTTCAGTGTCCACCATTCGAGCAACTGTTTGGTCGTATTCTAATCAACGTGGATGTTCTGTCAGCTACCCTCTAAAAATATTCACTTTTTGCTGCAGTTATTGCTAAAGATTTCTACCTTACTCTGAGTTTTAGTGCTATCAGTAATGTCCTACTCTTCTTTCTCAAGATAGAAAACTTTCATGACACAGTTTTTACTCGAATTTTTTTAAATTTGTTTGATACTTTAAGTACTAATTGCATGTGATTTGAAATTTAAATCGAACTTTCAATATTATGCTCTACATGTTTTGTCTATTATCTCTAAGTTGGTGAAATCCCAGATACTCTGAAGAAGAAAAAGTGGTGAGCATTCTTAATGTTGACCTTTTTGGTTCATACTTCTAGGATATGCAGAGACAAGTTAAATATTTTAGTATACCCAATTTACTCATGTTATTTGTAGCTCGGCTATAGTTGATCTACATATGTTGCGTAAAATCTAAGCTAACAAATTTCACAATGGTTTAGATTTTGCAAAAACCTTTATCCATGAACTAATTTCACCATTAACCTTCTTGAATATGATGATGCTAAGACACAGTCCAACATTGAAGTATTAAATCTTTGTCTAATTGAATGTTTACAATGTTGTTCCAGAATCGTTTTGTTGATACTTGCACTACAGTCGAAAATTCTTTGATTCGAAATTTATTGGTTTAACACGCGTTCTTTCACAACGAAGCCAGTTGCCCTGAGAATTTTTCGGCAGACATTTATTTCCAATAAATTAATTTTAATTTCCAGCTTAAAGTTCAAGATTAAACTTTTAGTTTAAAAATAACTTACAAAAGGTTTTCTCCAAACATCTTCTATCAATAAGTAAATCGTTTAATGTTTAGATTAAAATTTCAAATATAAAATAACTTATAAGACGATTTATCCAAATTTGCCTCTTCCTTGCATAAATTTTTTTCCCTTACTTTCCATAAATTTAAAACATTGAACCTATTTAACTCTAGCTGTAAGGTTTATCTTCATTCTCTACAATATATTGTAAATATATCGTAACTTATAAGTTGAATTTATTGAAGCCACAATCAATATTTGTGACTGAATAAATGAATCTACCATTTTGTTATTAACTGCCTATCTTTATGGTATTCATGAACCATCTGCATAGAGTCTTCTTAACTTGACTTTTTATACATCAACTTGTTCTCAACACTACCAAACGTAAGCTCAGTTCTTGTAGACAGAAGTCCTTTGTGGCAAAAGTAAATTACATAAATTTGTTAAGTCAAGAACATTTTAGAAAAATGCTTGTCCATTGTGAAGCTCAGAACAACAAATACAATTGACCAAAACAATAACCTGATTATTTTACTCAAGCTCTCAAAATCAAGCAATATTTTCAGCGCTTATTTTACAAATCATAATATGAAAACACAAAAAATCATGACAATCACAAAATTTTCTTATAGGGTAAACTACGAATTTTCAATCAAGATTGTACGTTCAAAAAAGGACGTTAAAATACTAGCAACAATTTTCGATTTATCATTAAAATGTAAATTAGTACATGTGGCTAATTTAACTAGAACTATATATATTTAGCTCACGTAACTTGCTCAAGGAAACTTTATAAATGTGTGAACTTACGTAGCTTTTCACCATCATTTTCAAAAAGTCTTTTGTTGTCGTCCTAAAAGTTCTTCATTGATATTTATGTCATCTAAAATTCAAAACGAAAATATTATTTAAAATGAATGGATTTTAATTTGTTTTTTAAACTTACTTTTTCCAAATTCAAAACCCTTTTAATCCCAGGTGTATATTTTGGTACACAGTCCATACAACTTTTGTGAAAGAATCAGTTTTGATTTTGGACAAGGCGGAACTTTTTTCCGCACCGATTTTTACTACAGAATATCTTGGAATGGTTGATTCAGCATAGTAATTAATGAATGAATCCATAAATAGTTGTTCTTATTCAGCTGAATAAAGTTTTCCTCAACTGAGCATTATAAACTTGAAATTTTTATCAAACATTTTTGTTGTTCACATCAATTTCCTTATCGCCTGTGCATTTCATATCATCGAACACTTATCTGTTCATTCCTAAAATAAATGCGAAATTAATTTAAATCAATGGACAAAACATGTTTTCTTCATCTCTACATTCTGAAATTTCAAATATATTTTCTATTTTTGAATTTTTGAAATTATTCGTTCATTTATATCATTTGTATCTTGTTTTTCGCGATTTTTGTGTGGATTACAATGAAAAAAACAAGCAAATCCTTCTGAAACTGCTCTAGTTGCTGCAAAATTTGAAAGGCATAATATTAATATAGATAATAAACTTTTGACTATCAACTAGTACATGAAAAATATGGTCTTTAATAAGTTAGCATCCGAAATTAAACTACCCAGGAATAATTTATACCTATTTTTTGTACTTACTTTCAAATTTAATTTTACTCAAAAATAGCGCGCCGCTTTTGGACCCCTTATTATGTACAAAACTATCAAAAAGCACTTTATTGCATCAGACTGTATAGTGCCTATTTTTAAATCGTTTAAAGGATTATTGATTGTATAGCAGAGCTTAATTTGGATATTTTGAATGACAAATTTGTTTAACACGTACTGTTAACCTAACAATTTCTAACTTAATCAAGCAATCCTTTTGAACTTAAAAAACTATCAAAATTAATTTATTTACTGTACATCTCAAAAAATCATTTAATGATTTTTCTATGTACTCTTTTCTCCCCTATTCTCTTAAAATTTGTGTATGAAAACAAATACAAAAGCATTATCGAGAAAATGCTAATTTTCGAAGGTTTTTCATATTAAAAATATATTTTTACGATTTTTATTCATATTTATTTTGTAACAAATTAAACAAATTGTTTATTTTTCATTGGGAATTTTATAAGAAACATTTCTCATTACAAGTGAAATTTTCCCGGCTGTTTTTGAATAAAAAAAAAGTTACATTTACATTTATAAGTTCTTCCGAGCATTTTCGGCGAAATCATTTTTAAAAACTTAGTTTTTGTAGTCATTTTTGATTTGTATTTTTGAAAAAATGGTTTCATGAATACAGCTTCTAGGACTTCTCTTTAAAGGAATAACATTCCAACAATTATTTAGTTCTGTGTTTCTAAAATACTTTTTGAATAATTTTTGGCATATTTCTCCGGAGCATTTTTTCAAAAAACTGTCGGTCATTTAAAACAAAAAACACTCTCAGTTTATTTTTTCACTCAAATATTTAAATGAAAACAATAGTATAATTTTCACGTATAATTTACGCTACCCAAGTTATTAAATTTATATACTTATTTTAAGATGATGGAGCCATAGTTTTATGAATTCATGGCAAACTTTGTTTACTCTATGTGGCCTAAGTGTGATTTTATGTGGGTGGCACAGTCTTCACGAGCTCGCAAGTACACAACATTTTTTTTTGTGAAAGAACATTTAAAACATTTTTAATTTCTAAACTCATGGATATTATGAATTAATATGTTTTTAATCGATCGCAACATTCATCACTTTGAAAATTGAAAACTAAGTGGAAGAAGCTTCAATCCAATTCCCTTTAAAAAATTGCAGCATAATTACTTTATTCAGTGCAATAAACATTTTTTTTGCCTCCGGAAACCAGGAAGATTATATTTTTGGCTATAGTTATATCGAAAGCAGGTTGTCGATTCTTAAGTTATAAAAAAAAAGTATTTATTTGAAAATTAGGCTAAAAATCATTGCGTTGATTCTGGATTGAAAATAATAAAAGTTTATGAAAAATATCTGAAACATTTCAGGCAATAATTCCCTCCTGCATTCGAATCTATATTTTTTGCATTATTCTCTTTCAAGTCATTTTCAAAAGGATTCTTCCTATTCCCAGATTTAACCTTTAAAGATTTTTATCAGATGGAGGTATATCTTTAAATAGGTATCAATCAAATGAAGGTTGATTTGTATTAAGATTCTAATCGGATAGCTTATTCGGTTAGAAGTGCCAAAAATATTTTAATTACAAGCAAAGGCTGAAGCATGAATATTCGGCTTATATTTTGGTTCAAAATGAAAACTTATTTCGGATCTTGTTAAAACTTTATGAATTTCCACTACTGAAGAAACTCTCACTATAGACACGACATTTAACGCTAAATAACTCACTTTTTCAACTGATTCCATCAAAAATATTTCCAACATTTAAACTTCACCACCATCATCAACATTTGAAAATCACCAGAAAATCTTCATGAGTGTAAACAAAACCGTAATAACATCATCAATATGATCTTGCCGCATTTCAGTACACATAGGTATGTATGTATCTTAAATTAATTGCACAACAGTACCAAATCTGTAAATGAAATGTATCATATAAATACAGATTACAGCGAAATCATGTGCACAAACTGATCTCTCCGCTTTCCACTTTAATTAGAAAAAAAAATTGGAAAAAAACTACCTAGTATGGTAGCCTAAGTAACACAGCATGATCCCAAAAGCAATTTCTCACGGATTTTCAAAACATGAAACAAACATTTTTCAACCGACTTCTACGAGCGAATGAGTGATTTGCTACCGTTTCCGCAATTTTTTTTCGAATTTCAAAGTTTGTTCAATGTTTGAAAATTTATTCACGAGTTTTATGGATACTACAATGAACGGTTATGTTGTAGATTCATCAAGAAGTTAAAAGGACTGAATAAGCGCGACGTTTTATTACTATTGCTAATAATTTTTTGCCTATTTTTTCTAGGCTGTACTAAATGTACAGAACTAAATACAGGATAGCATTTTTGTACCTTTTTTCAATATATTATTCTATCCCTAAAATATTTTTTGATTGATAACCTCAGAGACGCCTCGAAATTATTCGTAAAATCCACCATAATCTCTTTTCTTGCTTTTCCAAGTGGACATGCCGTGAAAAAACACGATTGTAAATCATCTTCCTCGCCAACACCTCAGCAATCGATTTTCGCATGCTGTCAGCACTTTTTCGACTGGAAACTCCAACGAGTTAAATCATTTTTATGAATGAACGACTCATAATTTCCGGTCTTACACTGCTTCTTGAGACCTGTTATAATATCCGTATTACCCAGCCCAGTCATACAGGTAAGTAAATCAGTAACGCTGGGCGATTAACCTATTCGCGATCTTTGGGTCCATCCCGCTCATCACATGGGTATGGTAATGACAAAAAAATCCATTCAATTTCATGGAGGGACATGCAGACAGATCTTGGTGTAGGCTAAGTATAACTTAATAACTCATAACTGATCCGATCACATTGAATGCGCCAAGAATTGGACAACAACTGTTAATCAATGGTCCACAATCGTCTCACCTGAGCCCAGTCAGTCACCTGAGATATTTGAACAGAACAATCTAAATGGCTTGGGCAGGAGCTTTCCCACGATCGCGTATGACTATGTAAATTCTTTGAAAAAAAGCCAATTAATGATCACAGTCGTATTCAAGGCGTATTAGAAAATTGTAAAGTAATTACCGAGTCATGGCCAAAAACGAGACGTCATTTGGTAACCAAATGAATTTGAAATCAGAGCTCAGGAGTGTTTTTTCGATGCAAACAAAAAAATGTATCTTGAATCCACTAAAAATTCCAGGAGGTGGTTGAAATTTTTGGTAGTGGTAGTTTCGAATATTTAAAAGTATCATGATGAAAACTGAATGAATAATTATTTTTTGATACTTCCAACAAAACTGTGCTAAGCTTTATCGGTACTTTGAATGATAAAAATTTTCCAAGAAAAAAAACCATCCCGGGCAAAGTACATATACTTTTGGTATTCTCTTTCTAAATATTTTAAAAACCTTATGGAATAATACAATCAACTATTTGGCTTTGAAAGATTATAAATAAATGATACACTTAACAGTTTTGGGTTTTGGAGCATTTGAATGGTCGATAAAACGATAAATGACATAGAAACCCGAAACGAGCCTAAGTCCTGTTTCATTATGTAGTATTGTTTCAACTAACCAAAAAAGTTCTATTTTCAACAGAAAGGAAATAAAATACAGCAATTTTAAGATGGGATAGAGCGAGAGGATAATCTAATAAAAACGGCATATGCTTACTATGACTTGGAAACGACATCTTCTCCATAAAAGATCCCGATAGCTATTTGTTAATTTAGTAAGTAAACAATTTAAGATTCTTTAAGCTATTTACAGCTTTTAGACTGGTTCTGTTTTAACTCGCTTAACACTTTTGTAAAGTGGTGCTTATTAAAATTCACGAATCTTGGTCAACTGTCTAATATCATAACAATCTTTCAAGTGAAAGTATTCACTTTTAATTCAGCACACAGTCATAGAAGAAAGTATTCCTTTTGAACGTAAAAAAAGCTAATAAAATTCTTACTCTAAATTTTTATACGTGAAAGTCATACCTCACAACAGTAAAACTTGAAAAACGATTACTATTTATTTATATTTATCATCGTAGGAACTCAAAAGTCTTGCATTGAAACAGAAATACTAACTATTTATTTTTCAAAGATTAAATTTTTCAAAAAATGTATCCCTCGAGTAGGAAATGAATCACGAGGCAAGTTCCTGAAAAATTTACATCGCCTTAGTCAATCGCAAAAATTTAATTAAATTTCATCAAGCTGTTAAAATTCAATCAATCATGTGATAATTTTTTGCTTGAACGCTTAATTGCATTAGAAAGCAGCTGAAATCTGTGTCGATAGGTTTCTATGACAGAATGAAGCCCATTTCAACTACTTTACATACATTTTCCATTCATGATCGAATCATATCAGTAAAGATTAACTTATTTTTGATCGATCTTTAATTAGAATCCAGATCAATGAGAAGCCTTTCTAGTTGAAAGAGATCGTGTGGTTGGTTTTGCATTGAAGCGTACGTGATTCGCATTAATTCAAGGAAGTATTGACTGTTTATGAATTTGAATTATAAAATAGCTGAGGTATGCAAATTTTAAGATAGTTTGGGACTACGAAGCCGCAAAATGCTCCTACGACAACTACGTTACGTTCAAAGGCTTCAATACAAGAATATTTTCAGATGATATTTTAACTGTGTTTCGTTTTTTTTTAAATATGTAGAAGGCAAATAAGGTGCTTAAATTTGCATTGACTTGTTTGTACACCTTAGTAGTTGAACATTAGTAAAAAAAAACTCCGCAGAATTCAATTTTTGGAATCGTCTTATAAAATTTGAAATAATCTGTTTCAATTTCATTTGCTTAAGCCTTGAAAACTGTGTGTTACAAATAATCTTTTGCATATAAATTATCAACTTTAGTTCAACTCTTTGAGCTTTAAACTTTAAGACAGTTCTCATGAATTATGTTTTTGAAAATATTTATTGTGAAATATATTTTACATAAAGTCCACGAAATGTGATATACATTTATAAAAATGCAAACTTTCTATGAAAGACACTGAATAATAAAAACTGGGCATGATTTTTGAATACTAATTCCTAAGAATATTGGAAATAATGTGCATGGAAAACTTCATGAAAAATAGAATAACATAAAGATCAATGCTAATGATAATTTGTCTCATAGCACCAACGAAAAAAAGGAACCAACAAACAAGCCACATGTTCAAGAGAAACATATTTCGAAGAGCTGTAGAATGATGTTCAATGAAAAGAAATTTAGCAAAACTTAAGAAACTGTCCGCCGGAAAGATTCGGAAAGAAATGCTTGGTTGAAACTCAGGCTGAATAACTTCTTCCAATATTTTTTTGATAAATATTCTGTAAAGAGTCAGACCAAACAGGATATTTCATTCGGGATTTAGATGAATTTCAAAGTGCTAGATTTCACTAAAAAATCTATATTTTTTACGAAGTAAAAATCGTGACCTGAACCACAAAAATATCATTTCCACACAACAAAAGCAAAATTATTATTAAGTATACTAAACTTTAGATATAAATTTATATAAAATAAGGCTTAATTGAACAACCCGGTAAGAAAAATCATTTCATTTTCTGATATTATCTTAAGCTAAAAAAACAACTTCGATTGTGCTGCAACAATGGTGCGTTACAAATAAAAACCATGAAAACTCTTGTGGATCGATTACTAATACGAATATAAACATAATTAAAAATTACTACTTGAACAATATCACCTGGAAATTACTGCTGAAATAAATCATTTTTCTTCCACCAACATAATATTAAGCAAAAAAAAGAAAGTGAGAAATAAAGTAACTTCTCTTTGAAACAAACTTTTGGAAAAAGATTCCAATTATAGTTTAAGTAAGCAATATAAGTGCATTTTCAATTATAAAGTATGCAAAGAAAATTATTATAATGAATTAAGGCATATGTAATTCTTTTTATCCTTCTACTACATGCGCTTTGAAGAAAAACAATTTGACACTGTCCCGAAGTATATTTTATTCCCAGGAATAATTTCAACAAAAAAGATTAAAGTCAATTACCGCTTCATTAACACGAGTTTCAGAATTTCCCAATATTCATTTTCTAAAGGTTACGGTTACGGGTTGAAAGTTTGTACTATTCCTTGTCAATTGATTAATTGTGTGATATGAAGATATTAAATAATATTTTCATCACTATCCACCATTAACTTGGAACTTTTTTCTTTGATATATGTGCCACCATATTTCCAAAATCTCTCCAACTTTGGAAGCCAATTTGAATGCATTAGATGGTTGAAAAAATATTGAAGTCTGCATTCCATATGTAATAAATCATTTCTAGAAATAATGTATAAAAAATCCTTTCAAATTTAGTATCTAAAATTGTATTGAAGATTACGAAAATAAAACAGAAACCAGTCTCAATATTTATGCAGTTAAAAAATGTCGAGTACATAACAATACATTAAAAAATATTGCAAAAAAGTTGGTAAGCCTTTACCAGTTAAAAATCTACCAAAAATCTAAGACTTGACTGGACTAAATGATTCTTTTTCTTGCTTTGAACATACTTAAAAGCTTGACTCAATGCTGCGATTTTATCTTTTCTCTCTGAATTCTAAAAGCATTTTCGCCAATTTTAAGTATGAGAAGAAACCTTTTTTATGCAAGCTAAGTCTGAATCGATAGAATTTTTCCTTGGAATATAATTATGTCTACCTCATAAAATCGTTCCCATGCATTACGATGGCTACCTTACAGCGATCCAACTTATCACATGTGAAATAATCGCAAAGCGTTATTCGTTCACTCCTAAATATTCAACAGATCAACAGTATTTAGTAATACAAATTGTGTACTACATACAACTCAAGTAATTAGTAACGGCATAAATGCAGCTAATGACCATTTTTTCACAAAGACAACCAACCATTATCCATATTTATAAGAAAACTTCAACCTCGCCTTGGATACAATGCCTGGCACTTGCATTCAACATAAATTAATATGTTTTATATACATAAATAATTATTTGACTTTATTTGGAAGTGACTAGTGCATACGATATTGAGAACTCGACACATACGTACAGTAGTTGACTATTGACATCTAGAATTTTAGGTTGAATTATCTTTTCGACCTAGTTTAGAGAAAACTTGAAATTAACTCTGTTAGACGAATTCAATGTGTTTTAATAGCTTTGATGTTACAATGCAGAAATGTTGTGGTGTCATTTTGAGATTGTTGGATTTTAACTGGGAATGGTACGAAATTGTTTTTGAATCAATTTTTCAATTAGGCTTGAAAATATTTCCGATTGGTTTCGCATTTCATCATATCCGGTCATTTATATCTAAAAACAACTTTTTTTCGGAAGCTCCACGTTAGTGTATAAAAATGTTAAAATGTTTTTTGTTTGTCGTTTTGGTAAAATTTATAATTTCTGCAGAAATAATCAATCAAGTTTTAAGTGATAAGGTTTAAAGTCTTAAAAGAAACTCTCTCCCCAAAGTCCATAATAATTACATAGAATAATCCAAAAGTCTAAATCAAATGAACCAATTCAAAATAAATTTGTATTCATCAACTTTCCACTAAATTGTTGTTAATATTTTATACACCTAGACAAATTCAGCATTCATTGTAACCATAGAAGCATACATTTTCCACTTTAATATGCCGTCAAAATGGTGAGGGATACCATGCGAAAGACAAATTGTTTTATGAGCTCGAAAAGAAATGTTTATGCATGGCATTACATTCAAAAACATTTTTTATAAAATCTGAACCTAGTATGTCAGAAAATCCTCGGAGAAATTAATACTGCGCACGCTATAAACTCATTATGGATGAAATATTTTCGCACTTGGTTGTTAACATAATTATGATTTACGCTAATTAAATTTTTGCATTTACATTATGTAAATTCAGCTGGCACAGACTAGCTGCAAGATGATGTGGTGTTTTAATTAATACTTAAATAAAAGCAACGGATACGAATCAATATCATAAATATAAAAAAGACATCGTTGGATGTGCAATGCGTAAATGGTTTTAAAAGGCTACGGTTTGGGTTCGTGATGAAGAAACGAAGGGTAGGTGACTATAGTATATTAGAGTACGAATTGACTGACCGACAATCACAAGCGATTTAGAAAGAGAAGAGAAGAGGAAATCTAGAACCATAAACAAAACAATTACATATATGATCTATATTGTGCTTAGTATCTAAGAATCATTCATAAAATTATTTTTGCTTGAGCCACCAAAATTAACCTAAAACCCTTAATCAATGAGCTTCATTGTAAACTCAAAATCAATTAATTCAACTTACACCATTAAATCAACATTTCCCTTGCCAACTTCCTAAGTACTAACATTTCCACGTACAATTCATACAGGTATTTAGGAATGGGTTTCCTAGCACAATCAACACAAATAGAGTGTGTAACGATTCTAATGTACATTATATATCTGCACATTATACTTTAGGTAATACAAAAATTACATTCCAGGCTTTTCAATCTAATTAATAAAATTCCCATAAATCAGTGTAATTAAATTTTTCTGCAAACGATCAATGATCTTGTGGAGCAGATATAAGGAACTGATCTGGCAAAAGATATAAAGACAAGAACACGCAGAAAATAGGAAAAATATCTGTAAATCTAGCAAAGATAGTAAGTAACCGCAAGTGCAAAACACACTCTCTACCTTCCTACCCAGCTAGCAGTTTGTGATTAAGTTTATGTGAACTATTGCTGGGAATTAGAATTGAGAAAAAAACTGATTCTGGTATTTGCGTTCAAAGTCACATTATGTATGTATGTACATTAAAATATAGTTTTTTATCTTGATCTATTCGACGAGAATGTGCTGAAGTATATCCAAAGAAAACATACGAATGATGAAATGTGTTGAGATATTTCTGCGTAATGTTGATTATTACTGCGTCTAGTATTTGAATTTTTAATATTCCAATGGAGACATTGATACTAGAGGACGATTAGAAAAAAGTAGTTGGATGTGTTTTATTGAAGAAAGTTGACTCTCAATAGTACGTGCATACATGCACGCCGTGGAAGGAGGAGAAAAAATTAGACAAATTTAAAAGTCTTATTTCTAGAGAACATCTAGTGAGTTCTGATTTCTTCTGTGAATGTTATAATCAGGAACATGTACTTGAAATGACATAAACAAGGTCGTATAGTGCTACAAACTGGCGATGCAGGTAATTCAATGTTTTTAATTTTTTTATCAAACGAGTATCTTCGAGTTCTAGCAAATCAACTTAGTACATATAATCGGGCTAGGTACTTAAACTTCGCATAAATATTTCTGATCACTTTCAGTGGAACATATTCACATTCATATTCAATTTTTTGAAACACAGGTTTGCCAGTATCGAATATATTTGAAATTATCGTTTTGTGTATATGGACTTTTTCATTAAAAAGCTTTGCAAACGCTCAGCGTGTGGGGAGTAGGTAACAATTTTAAAACTCATTAAGAAATCCACGAAATAGACCATTTGAAAAGCGAAAAATTCTAGATTCGAATTTCTGTCACAATGAATGAAGGAAGAGATGCTTATCCATGGTTGCAACTTTTTTAAACATGCGAAAGACAAACTGTTTAACCGCAGCATGCCTACAGTTCGTTTGAACCGCATCCGCATTTCAATATAATTTTCCTTAAAGCCCGTCGCATGTTTACACTATGAGTTTTTCTGTAAGAAGCACTCAGAGTATAGTTTTGTTATATATATATTCCCTAAGTTACCAGGGACCAGTTTCAGCATTTAGCATTTGGCCTTTTGGGTATCAACTGTATCCATGGATGATTCGATTAAAACGATATGTTTCCAAATCCATTGTATCAGCCTGAGATTCGATCCCCGATGACGACGCCATCACACGACAAAGAAGCCTAGCCGGGAAAAAAATTCCATCCCAAAGAAAATTTCATCTCCCATCTGGCGTAGACATTAAGATCCCTTTAAGGGGTAACACTACTCTAGCATTTTCAAAAAATCGATTTTTTTTATTGACTGAAATTGTACTTTAGGGTCATAAAAATGAGATGTCGGTAGTTTTATAGTATGGAAAAATTTCTAAAGGGCAAACTGAGCGACTTTACTGCACCGCGTCCCAGAGCCCCGCGTACGCTGTCGGCGAATCACGCGCCGCTGGGCGCAGCTGCTCCGATATTCCTCTCGGGATAATAAGTAGTCTTGTTACCTACATCACGTGAGGTATTTACAGTTTCAAAGAAGGCCAATAGATGTCGTTCATAAGACGCTTATGTTTTTGACTATTTAACTAACTAATTACTTCTTAGCTACAAAAACTATAAACGCGTTTTTCTCAAAATCACTTTTTTCAAGATTATTGTGGAACGGGTACATGGATCCATTTGAAATTTTGACAGTAACTTTCAAAAACCAAAATCTAGTAAAGTAAGTAAGGATTTTTTGATTAATTGTTTATTTTTAATTTTATAAACAATTTACGGCAATTTTTTTTGTCAAAATCGTTCTTTTTCAAAACAGCGCAATTTTGTTAAAAATTAGATTTAAAAACATCTCCTAAGTACTTCACTAGCTATCAGTATGCATTTCAAGAAAAAATTAATTTTTTGTTCTAGGAGCGACCGTTCGAGGGAAAAGTTACCGCTAACTTTTTAAAGTCGGATCACACAACAGCCGAATACGACGTTCTGTTGCCGCCATTTTGGAGAAAAAGAATTTTTTGTACTTTTTGAGTTTTACAATATACTACCATACGCGAATTTGGTGTTTTTAATTTATTTACTTACGAAAGTGCTACCTATTAAACTTTGTGTTAACAACTGTCAAAGAATTCATTACATTTTGTTGTTGTGCTTTAATGAATGAAATTATCGCAACGGAAGATCGAATATGATATCTGGGTGTAATTTAATATAAAATTTCCTCCATTTTAATGAAGATTTTCAATGAGAAAACTTTTGAAAACACCTTTCAAACAAATAAGAAAAAGATTGCACAAATATTTATTACAAGCTTCGTAGATAATTAAAATTTAAAAAAATTCGCTGAGAAAATTGTTCTTATTCTGTAAGCTTGCAAAAATATCCTACAGAAAAATTCATACATGCTACGAAGTTGAACGGGAAAATAATCAATGCAAACAATTTCTTTTCCCACAGTCCAAATTTTAGCGATTTCCTTAATAATTAATAACAAATATGCATTGCACTATATTTTATCGAAGCTAGATAAAAAGTATTTTTTTCTTGGTTTGGTTGGAAGTTTTGGAATGGAAACTGTTTAAATTTTCACAATTTATTTTCATTGTATTCATAGAATTTGCGATAAGATTGTTTTTTTATTCTTCTCAGTTGTTCATTGCCAAAAGAAATATATTTAAAAATATTTTCAATTGTATAATTTGTTTGCACTAAAAATAATAACTACTTTACATGTGAATGATGCGGCACTAAGTGAAGAAATACAATAATTTGATTTATTGAGCTAAGTACCTTTAAACAGTATCATATCACTGTTTACAACTTAGAAACTTTTAGGTAGATCTAGTATGTATCCTGGGTAAGTCAGATGCATAATAAGTTTTTGTGTAGCTACATTTTTCACCAGCTTGTTCTAGTATCTATTCGTCCAGTAATATTTACGTTGCTTTCATATCTTTTAAGCGAATACAAACATTTCTTCCGCTTGTCAACAAGCACTTTTGATTGCTTTGTTGAATACTTCGAAACGATAAACTCGAAAGAAAAGAAAATCCTAACATTTGCTCATTTGATAAACATTCCCAAATTTTATTTGATCTTAAGTGTTCTAATTTATCCATGGAGGTTTTCATTAAATGGGTTTTGTATTAAAATTAAACAAACCAAAAACCAAACCAAACCATTGTATTATCAAAAAAAGGTTTAACAAAAAATGAACGAACAACGAAACTGTGCCATCAACTTAGTTTGACAATTTCTCACACTAAGATAATAACATAAAATATTTTTGAACTAAATTCCTGTATAGGTTTCATCATTAGAAGAACATTAAAAATGAAACATTTGTCACTCTTCATGACAAAAACAACAAAAAAATTAGTTTTCTTAATAAAATTCAAAAATCTACATTCGAATAAGACTGTAGATTTTTGAATTTCGAGTTAATAGTATGTAATAAATTTACACAAGATTTAACCCTAAAGTATTATATACCTCACGACTAATCATTTTATAAAAAAAATGAAAATACGCTCACCCTTGGACACAAAAATGATATTTGCTTCTCCTGATCAATATTTGTCCTATTTCTATTCCAAACCATGTTCTTGATTTTTCGTTGATTCTTCGCACCATCTCTGACCAGTTACCTTTACTCTTTCACAAATCTAAACGAACTGAGCACATAGTTGACAAAGGAAGGGTAATGCAACCCTTTCTCGACATTGAAATGAACTGGAAGTTCGAAAAGGGGTAAAAAACGTCGACCTTGCTATTGCTTGCACCCTTCATTTTTTACGAACTGCCTGATCTGGAGCTCCTCCTTCTAAAAAAAATAATAGCCTGATTTCACAAATATTTTATGAGACAGCTGTTGAGTCAACGAAACACCACAAGATGACTCTGTTTCCCATTCACTCCAAAATGATTTTAGTACGAACCTTTTTTTGAAATTGTTCATGTGAAAGAGTGAAAATTCTGACTCGCTATTTCTTCTGCTCCATCTACTTGCGTTTGCCGGAACGAAAGTATATTTATACGCTCAAATGCCGTGAAAAATTCCTTGAAAGATCTCTATCGCCACCAGACAAACTTTCCGCCTTTCCGGAAATATATACCATGCAAAATAACAATTAATTAACTTTTAATTCTGCATAACAATGACTGCAGCTTAAGCTATCATGCAAACATATCACCAAGAACAATACCTGCAGCATCGCTTCAATTTAAATATGCTCTGTAGCGATGTCTTTAATAGCAAAATAAATCGAATAATTACAGACATGATATCTAATTACACGACATCTATCTGGAAAATAATATGAGCTAATTCTATTCTCGTGTTCTTTTTACGCATGAACACGGTCTTGGTAAGCCTCTCTTCGACTAGGCTCGGTCTGAAGAACACTCTATGGCTTAACATCTGCAATGTCTGTGCAGTCCACGGATTGCAAATGTGCGTATCTACAACTAAGCGTCTTCTTTTTTTGCAAAGTGCAATCGTACTCACGTCAGTATGTATGTGATCGTCTCGAAGCAGCTTCGAAAATATTATCTGATAGATTGTTTTCACCTCGTGCAGAAGTACTTAAGGCCAGAAACTTTATTTCTCCTTTTAATTTATGGAATTCATAATCGGGCCCATTGTCATGGCGAGCTGAGTGTTTTTCATCGCATACCGTTTGATATATACAGAACTATTCTAAGCCAACCACAGAGATTGATCATGACGTTGAATCAGGTAGTAACTAATTACTATAAATGATTTTATCTGTGCCTTCAAATAGGCGTCAGATAAAAACATAAATGATTGCAGTCCATTATGACAACTTTTCAATGGCGCTTGAATGCTGTCTGTATTTAGATTAGGGAAAATTTTGAAAAATTTATGAATTGATCACTTCTTTTACTATGAAAATCTAATGAATTCAACACTTCTTTTAGCAAAAATAACTGGAACATTTTCTGTTAGATGTATCGAACTTTCATCAAGTTTCTTTGTTATAATCAGTAGCTATTTATACGAAAAAATATTTGTTTTAACTTTCATCGTTTAGCGAAAAAAATCTATGTTATACGCAATGGCAACTCAAATTTCCATGAATAAGGCAAAATTTGGCTTCTAGGCCAGCTTGTATGCTAGATTATCTGAAAAAAATATGGATACAGATATCTTCCTTGTAAACTTTGACATTCACTTTATTGCACATTGTTGTTTGATTTCTTTTTAAATATTTTGAAATATTTCTAATAAATTTCTATGCCAAAAAATTACACCCTTACCTACATTTTCTAGTAAAACATTAGCGTGTTTTTGATTAAAAACTATCGAAAATTTTCCCCAAATAATGTGTGAACGATGATTGTCTTCCTGAAATTATAGACAAGAATTTAGAAATTTCATCCAAATATTTTAAACTGCGTCCAAAATACAATAACAAATAACTTTAACATGGTACATGATTATTGTTAACTTTTTCTATAGTGTCTTTCTAAAAAAAAATTAACTTCCCGGTATATGGGAAGTTCTTGTAATCGCCTCGAAAATCGAAATTGAAATTTTCGACTTTTCTTTACGTTTTGAGGTCTTTAGAGTATATTTAAATAGTTTTTAGAAAAAGGAATGTATGCGTATGTGTGTGTACGTACGTACGTTCGTGGACAGTTTTTTCTCCGAGCATAACTCACGTAAACAAAGTTGTATCGATTTCGTTAAAGTGTCAATGGAAACATCTTTGCAATCTTAAGAGCTGATTAGTTTTTGGGACACTTTGATCAGGGTGGCTTTGTTGTTTTGAACCTTTGAAGGTCATTTCTGTCGTGCGATATATCTCGCGATCCAAACATAGGATTTTTTTCATCAAGTTTATGTGATTCTATCAAATTTTTAAAAATATTGTTGGAACGGTTTTTAATTTTATTTTAAAAAGTGAAAAAATTCGGACTTTTTTCAGAAACAATACATTTTTAACATGATTTTCAGAACGCAGTAAACAATGTTTATAAAATATATATACTCCAAACAGTTTTTGTACAAAAAACAGCAAAACCTTTTTTTATGGATACGAAAAAGTTAAATGAAAAATTAAAAATGTGGTCTAAGTGCGACCGTTGAGGCCCACACGACTAACTTCCCAGTGGGGTGAATAAAATGCTATAATTTGCTTTTATTATTAATTACTATTATTAATAATCACTCTTATTAATAATTATTTTTCTAGATTATATAATTACTTTTATAGTTTTTATTTATTTTTTTATCTAACCATAAAAGCTTTGGTAGAGGAAGACGTCTCCATCACCTGGTCGTCCTCTACCAAAGCCTCGGCAACCTTGTCCTCTTCGTTCTCGTCATCCTTCTTGTCCTCCACTTCGTCCTCAACCTCGTTCTCCATCTCGGCCTCGGAATCCACAACTATTATTGAGGGTATTTAATTATTATTTACAATAATCATTCGTTTCTAAGAATGTTTGATCGTTACTGAATAATTATAATTGACTTTATATATACAATATCAAATTATAACTAATATTATTTGATTGTTATTAACAATATTAAATTATTTATAACAATATCCAATTATTAACTGCATTAGCGTCTCAAAACCTGATAATATAAGTTTGGAATTTCATAAATTAATCTTTATTTTTTTTAGAAATAACATTTTTTTACATATTTGATCACAATTTTGCTAAAACGCACAATAATAACAACACTACTATGAAGGTAGTTGGTATCTGCACGAATTAATAGTGCGTATCAACAGTTTAAAAATAAGCAATTTTTAGTCGTTTTTTCAGTTTTTTTATCCTAAATAAAAAACGGCTTAACCGATTTTGCTGAAAAGTCATTCAGTTCTAAGTTACGTAATTACGCGTCATTTAAAACCGGTCACACGTCAATGCAATTTTTGGCTCTTGAGATAATCGAGACGAAAAATAATTCCGAACATACATACGTACATACACATTCACAGACATCTCTCTAAAAACGATGGATTTGGATTCTACAGACCTTGAAACGTGGAGATATGTCAAAATTTGGGATTCGCAAAATCGATCCCATTACAATAACTTCCCATAGGGAACTGGGAAGTTAAAAATTATTAAAAGTCATCATGAATTTCAAGGTCATTTATGTCATTCATTATATCTCGCGAACCAAATATAATAAATGCATTATTAAGGTGTCAATCGACGCGTATGAATATTTTTGTAATGTTTTTATATTTAAAAAATCTTTAAGGCCGTTTTTTTAATTTAATAAAAAACGATGTGGAAAATTAGGGTTTTTTTCATTAAAAAATAAATTTTCAACCTGATTTGCACATTGCAATAATAAATCTTTATAAAATTTATAAATTTATATCAATTATTGTAAGGAAACCAGCAATTATTATTTTGTTAAGAATTTTTAATATCAATGTTGCTGCTATAATTCTGGAAAATATATTTCCGACAAATTTCAAGCTAGTTTTTCCTCAATATTTTCCAGACAGTCGTAAATTTTCGAAAAGCTATTTGAAAGCAAAAATTTTGCGTTAACAAAGTGTAGGAATTATTTTTCGTTGTAATGTTTCTGGATTATGTATATCATTCAATTATTTTTGTGAATTTTCCCTCGATTTAAATTTATGGTTTGAACTTTTTATTCCTTCCTTTTCCTCTTCCAATCCGAGGAATATTCCCAAAAATAACTACCCGTCAATATTTTTCGAGATTTTGTTTGCCTTTATATTAAATGAAATTTCCTTCCGAAATTCGAATTATTATAACACAGGTAGAGAGATCGAAGTGATATTGAAAATTTACAACTTCACAAATACTAAGCATGTAGTAGTGTTATAAATAACAAAAATAGGAGCTACTCGCCAACTTCAAGCAATGTGTATGATGGCTTTTCAAACACTTTTCCTGAACTCCTAAAATAAATTCTCAACAAACTCTCATTCAAAATCATTTGATGAAATTTAATGAGCATTTCTTAAACAATCCTCTCAAGAACTACATTTTAATTTATTCAAATTTCGGTGCGTGTTTTAAAATGATTTATACAACACAATTGCTATTCAGCAAATATACCCGATGAATGTTTAAACAGTTGTGATGTTATTCTTCTTGATCCACAAGATTTGCCATTCAAAACTTCTGCTTTTGTATTTTTCAATTACTTAATATTGAATGTACAACAAGAATTTAGATTACCCTCGGGAGAATTGCTATAGTCGTCCGCATGTCTTTGCAACAATTAAAAATTGCACATAATTAGCACAACAAACGGGCAACAACATGTTACTTGTGTCTTCAAAACTACGAGTATCTATCTTTGAAATTGGATCTCCTCGTTGATGAATTGCTGTAGTCAGTGAACAGTTGCGGCTGCGATTCAGCCCGACTACTAATGGTTGATGATTCTCATGTACAAAGCTTGGTTCGAAATTTTTCCAGAAATCGTGGAAGGCTACCTATTTTGAATTAGTAAAACAGAAGCAAAATTTTGAAGCTCCGTACATGATGATTGTCCTGCTGCACTTGCGAATATAAGAGCCTGAGATCAACAAGCCATTTTGTCACCCAGATCAAAACTATTTATAAAAAAAGCACTAAATTGGTAGCCATCACTAAATAGAAGCTACTGCCTGGTAACAAGCCAAAGCAACATATGATTGGCACAGATCACATGAGTCATGCGTAATGAGGAACTCACCGGTAAGGCCTTAATTACGGTTCTGTATTTGTGTAAAAACTCGCCTTGGACTAATGTAACAATTTCCATATTTTGTTGGTGAAATCACACAGAAAAATTTACAAATTCATAAGACTCCAATATAGAAGTTGAGGACAATTTGTGAATTTTATTTGCTATTGAGTTTACAGTGATCTCGAACTAAAAATTAAATCTATGGAAAAATGTTTTCGGTTGATTGTACAACCTGATCTACTAAAAAATTGAAAGTTATGTGGGCTGACTCAAAGGATACAAAGAAAGCTCTTAAATTTTTTTTAGGAATCTAGCATGCTTATCGTTTGTTTCACTGAATCTTTTCCGGATAACATGCGACAAGCTTCAGTTCCACTGAACATTTAAGCTCCTGAGAGTCCCAGAAACGTTCGACATCTGTTCAATCGCTGATTGAATGCTGACAAGTTGTTCGTAACAATTAACAGCATAATTCGCAACATTTTCTGGCCTGCACAGTTGAAACTGTTTGCAATCTATAGTTGCATGCCTCAAGATTTTTTTCACGCAATCGAGGTTTCAGTTTTTTTTTTGTGCAAATCTTCGAACGCATTTATTTATGCAATTGGGTTGATATTGGCATGGGACATTGGTCAACTCAGATAATATGTTGTTCGGCTCGGACCGAACTTCAGATGCACTTGGCCACTTGCAGGAACGATGGAAATCGGCATCTAGATATCTGGCGAATGTATGCATAAGTGGAATACTGGTTGCAAACTTATTATGACTATGTTTGGTGGTGACCTAACCAAACGTTTTGCTGCGCTGAAACTTAGCATAATATGCTAAATATGCATCTGAGTGCATATCTGCGGTGAGCGAAGGTTTCGAAAGGTGATTTCACCTTAGCAACACTAGACAATGGGTACTTCTATCACCTTAGACCAGTCGAAGAGTGACGGATTGATTTGAATTTAAAACATGCTAATCAACATTTAGAATACGATTTGTCTTGGCGTTGTGTTGGATTCAGTGAAAATGATGACTAAATCTGGAAGCAGTGTCCCTGCAACGACATTGATTATAAAGTGAATAATGTCAGCGACAGTATTTTATGTCTCCTTTCCGTTTCGAGCTGTGAGTTTGATGTAGCTGGAAGTTTGAAGGAAATAGAGTTGATGGATTTACATAGAATCTATTGCCTAGTCTAGTCGGGAAATTCCTGAACCATTACATATCATAAAACTCATGTGACTTCTCATATAGGTACATAATTAATTTAAATTATTTTCTGTCCAATTTGCACAGGTCAAAATTTCACACAAAATTCTTAGAAATTTTTTTCCTTTTCAGAATCAAGTCAACATTTTTTTTTAAAAATAGCGCTAAAATTTGAAAAAAAACATCAACATTTCGAAAAAGCATTTTATCTCGATAATTCTTCCGGACAAATACGTTAAAGAGAAACAAACCGCGAGGTGCGACCCTTGAGGTCCACACGATCAACTTCCCAGTAATATTTACATAAATATTAAAAATATTAAACACAATAATAATTATGAAAATAATACTACCTTAAATAATAAAAATGTACTTCTCGTAAAAGTTATTGGAATGACTTAATATTAATCGTAACATCTACGCGAGCATCAATTGATAGTAAGAATTTTGGTGAATTGGTTTGATTGAATATTCACGCAGATCAATCGGAGGGCGGGACAGGTTACAAAGCCTTTTCTACGTTATTTGTTGTTTTCATATCGAAGCTTGAAGGACAAAAAAGCGCTAGCAAAAATGAATGCAGTTTTTTTATTACGCCCACCGAAGAATTTTGTCGCGTGATGGCCATTCTGAATAGTTGCGGTCAAAATTGCCAGCACTTCGGCATAATCATTGAATTTGTATATTTTTGCGATTTTGCATTTTCTGTTGGTCTTGAGAAACACTGAATATGCAGTTAAAAATAGGTTCAATTGTCTGTAAAAACTAAAAAACGAAAAGGTATAATCATTCGTACAAACCCTTTTTACATGGTGACTTTGAATGATTTTTTTATTTAATATTTTTTGTAATCATTAGAATTTTTTTCTGGTTTCCCTAGAAAAATTGATAAAAGTTTAAAAAAATTTAAACATTTATTATTGCGATATGCAAATCAGGTTAAAAATTAATTTTTTTATGAAAAAAGCCATAATTTTCCATATTTTTTTCATTAAGTTAAAAAAATGGCTTTAACGATTGTTTTTAGATATAAAAACATCACAAAAATGTTAATACCGTCGATTGACACCTTAATGATGCAAATATTATATTTGATTCGCGATATCTAATGAATGACATCAATTACCTTGAAGGTCATAATGACTTTCCATGATTTTTTATTTTTTATTTCATTTTTTTGTAATCTTGGAAAAAGGTTTTGCTGGTTTTTTTGCAAGAACTATTTGGAGTATATAAATTTTGTAAGCATTGATTACAGCGTTTTGAAAATCCGGTTAAAACTTTATTGTTTTTGAAATAACCGTAATTTTTTGCGCTTTTTATTACTTAAATTGAAAAACGGCTCCAACATTTTTATCAAAACTGGATAGACTGACATGAATGTTGACATGCGTCGATTGACACCTTGATAAAGCAAATCCTATGTTTGGTTCACGAGATATAGCGAACGACAGAAATGACCTTCAAAGCGTCAAAACAACAAACCCCCTGACCGAAGTGTCCCAAAATTTAACCAGCTCTTAAGATTGCAAAGACGCTTCGATTGACACCTCAACAAAGTTGATACAACTTTGTTTACGTGAGTTATGCTCGTAGAAAAAACTGTCCACGAAAGTACGTACGTAGGTACACTCACACATACATCTCTTTTTCTAAAAACTATTTAAATATAGTCGAAAGACCTTAAAACGTAAAGAAAAGTCGAAAATATCAGTTTCGATTTTCGAGGCGATTATAAGAGCTTCCTATATACCGGGGAGTTAAAAATGTTATTCAAAGGCAAAATTAACAAGATTTCATAAGAAATTTCCTTTCGGGAAAACAAATTCCTGGGGAAATTGTTCGAAATAGAATATTTTAAGACAACTCCTGAAATTGGGTCATCAAAAAAATATTCGATCAGCAAAAATATAGTATCCTCACTTGAACAGTAAAAGGGCAAAAGCAAGATTTTGGTGGAGTTTTCATTTAAGAACTATTTAAGGTAATGTTTTTTTTCTGTATAGACTAAACTAGATGATGAAGCTATGACTATTTTTAGGTGATTTTGTCTTAAATATGATTCATCCATTTTGAAAACTCTGAAAGATGAGCTAGAAGACACCAAAACTCTTTTTCTATTTTTTTTTATAAAAGGAACAAACTAATCATTTACTTCCTACTGCGCTAAAAAAAGACTATGTAATTAGTAGCTATTTTGCAAATATAGTTTTAGGGTAAACTGTATAGTTCATTCAATTTGTAGTAAAACAACATGAGTTTGACAGCTATTTAGTGTATTATTCAACCACACCATTACCATGCGAATATTATCAACTTTCATCATAAAAAACAAATTCCGATCCTGCTACAAACAAACATGAAGGCACTTCTATCTCAAGAATAAAATCTGATGCATCAAGATTTTATTGATGATAACAACCATCCAAATGTGTTTGCTCGCATAACAACAAATAATACTCAAGTCTGTGCATTTATTGTAATTTAATTGAAGCCGAAACGTTCACGAATTCACTGCATATATGATGCAACCTTTTACGAGCAACTTCTTATATTTCGCCTGATTGCCACTGGCATTGGAAGCGATCCTTGTTATTATGAATTTTACTACTGATTAAACACAGAGTATTGACCGATTCGGAAAATAAATCTCGGGATTTTATTGAAAACTATGCAGAAATCCCGGCATAAATAAATGCACTGAAATAATTATACTTTGTGACCACAAACAAAGTGGAAGTGGTGACGCGGACGACTAGACAGTACGGAATTAGAATGAGAATAAGAATGGAACCATAAAATTCGGCTCGAAGTGGTTATTTGGTGTAGAGGGTCTGCCAGTTTCCTGGAAAATGCATTAAATCGATGGAAGTAGTTAAATATGTATAGCTGTAAGGAGTGTTGATGAATGGATTTGTGTAGTTAGCATGCAATCGAGAAGCATTTTATTGGCGATTTGATTGTAGGATATGATGCGCAAATTTCTTGCCGGCCTGATTGAATTCCGAATTAAAATGAGGAAACTCATATTATTTAGAATGGTGATAGAAACTTGATAGCTACATCAAAACTAGTCGAGAACGATGCATATGATAATTTTGACTAAATGTATGTTCATCCTTTCATAATTTTTTGAAGAAAAAATATTCAATTGCTATAAAGCTCTTGGTAACAGCGCCAATTTAAGGGGTCTTTAAGGTTACAATTTTCAAAAAAAAAATAATTTAACCATTTTTTTCCAAAAGAAAAAAAAGGTATTATTTTCAAATTTTGTACACATGTTAATTGTTACTTTGGGTGTACAAAAATATTTCTTTAGATTTTTGATTGTGGTTTTACACATAACACAATTTTTAAAAAAAACATCAAAAAATTACGGCGGACGTGATTTCAGGTGATTGCATCATCTGGGAAACAAAAAAAATCGTCAAATTAATCCTGGTACAAGTGCCTATGGTAAGTACCGAAGTGTTTTTTTTTTCATTGTAAAACAACAAAATGGCGCCTATTTTTTTTAAAGGAAATTATTTTTGAGGATGAAAAATTGAGTGAAAATCGAAAAACTTGATACTGATCATAATGATTCCGCTACCGACTATAGCCATATATGTGGACAACAACATATTAAAAAATCAGAGTAATAAGTTGAGTAGTTTTTGAAAAATCGTGTCCGCAAGCTTAAAAAACATGAATTCGAGAAAATCACGTTTACTAAACGCTATATACCTCTACTCTGTTATGCCTTTGCCATACAAAATTCCTTCTTCTTTTTCACACAGCTCGTGACTAGCATCTTTGCGCGCTGTTCTGATTTTTACAAAAATTGTTACCTAAAAGACCCCTTAAATCATATTATTGAATTGCACCAAATTTTCCTGGAGGTGTAAACTTTTAAACTAAGTTTTCTTATAGCTATCAAAATGACGTTGGATGTTGACTGAACTCTGATTAACTTTAAGGATAAGATCCTCAAAAAAACGTAGATAACATTTTCACTTTTTGATTTAGAATTTTGAATAGAAATCCACTTATAAATTTGAATCCACAAACCAATATTCTCTGCAGGTTACAGGCTAGCTATTCTTCCACCTTGAACAAGTCCATCAAATTATAAAAATTCGCACACATGTAAACGATGCTACTTAAGTATCAAAAAATTTGATACATAATTGAATTTTTGCGTTTTGCTATGAACCTTCTTAACAGAACACTGAAAAGTAGATAACACTCCTGCGTAAGCACAACCGGGGTGAAAGAGTGGGGTTAAACTGAAGAGTTTTGGAAAATTTTCTACCAACGATTTTTGTTTTCTTTTCGATTTTGAAAAACATCGGCGAAAGCGATCAAAATTAAAAGTATAAACTATTGAATTTTTTCTCTGAATAATGGAGAGATTTTCTTGGTTTTGAACATTATTTTATCAAAACATTCAACAGTCAAATCAAAATTAATCTAAGTTTTATTGTTACTTACTTTTTCCAGCAGAGATTTCCTCACTGGTCGTTTTTCTTAGCATTCAAATTACACTGAAACGATTGAGTGCTGCCACATTGACAAACTAAGGCCATCCTGGTAATACACCCAATTTTTTAGCACTAAAAAACCCATACAAACACAGTACCAATATGCGTTCCCCATTTCCACTCTAAAACATCCTTGCGCAATCCAATCATATGCAAAGTACTGCAACCCTTCCACTTACTAAAAAGAAAGGGTTGCACCCTCGTAAAAAACTGCCAAGAGGGGAATATTCGAAAATTCGGTCATGGCACTATGTTGTCAAGCCGACAATGGAAATTCGATGTTTCGATTTTAAAACCTGCGCATATTCAAATTAGACCAGCCTGGAATATAGGACGATGCTTTAAAAAGTCGGCAATAGATAGAAATCATGGTCATTGAAGTGTTTGGTACGCGCGCGTTCACACGTCACGTAATTTTTCAAAATTTAGCTCATTTTGGATATTGTCAAATAGTGGATGACACATGGAAACTTTTTGGATATATCAGTTTAAATTCTGACAGTATCTATCGATTGCATTTGGATTACACACGAATTGGATTATTTGAATCATCATACTATTTGGATTACTAGTATATCTGAAATTTGTGAAAAGTTAAAAATTTCACGGTGCCTTTTCTGAAGAAGTTAGTCAAAAACATTTTGGAAGTATGGTAGACCGTTTCGTGAAACTTTTCCTTATTTTTTGGCATTGTTTTGATTTAAAAAAAACAGTTGTGAGTTTAGCGGAAACGAATGGTGGCTAAATAATTGTTTTTAAAAAACACGAAAATTCTATCAAAATCTCGAATTTACGAAAATATGACACTATTTAGACTTGTTCGCCGGTACAATAAGATATGACGGGGAACATTAAATACTTTCGACATGATTGCCTATTCAAGATAACCAATCTTGAGAACTTAATGGAATAAACTAAAAAATGTGTATACCTGATTGAAATCTGATTGATTGTAGGTTTTACCTGCAACTGATCGCGTCTACGGAAATTTAAGAAAATTAAAACAAATTCTGAAATTTTTAATTCATTGAATCGATTCGGACAGTAGCTTCTGTGTAGATACCTACTGCTAACTAGACATCCGTCTACTCTTAACAACTGACTTCACTCGTCAAATACAAATCCCATGTAAACCCGGAACCTCGTTGACTCAGAAACTCTCCTTTCTAAACAATCACGCAAAACAACTGTGCATTACGAAACACGAACATGTCGCATCGCAGCTAGTGTTTTCACTAACATCATAAATACTCAAATTATCAATTCCCTAATGCATTTCCCATACGAATATCATTTCTAAACTGCTATCTACCTTCATTTGGTTAATCCGCACTATGCACATTGCATCGCTGCAAAATTGCACTAATGATATTTGTCTCAGCAGGAGTTCAACTTTAATTGCAACTTCATGCATCGCAGATTTATTGCGGCTTCGCCATGAGCAGAATTCACTTGGAGAAGGTCAATCTTTGTTTTTCCTTGAGTGAACTAAGTGATGAGTTATTGTACAAAAAAAAGGTAGATAAATACTTGTTTGAAGGTGTCTGTCAGTCAAAACAGATACTGTGCAGTAGCTGTGGCGAATGAGATACTTTCAACAGTGGAAAACAGTGCTGAATAAGAGTTACCAATTTTGGAAGCTAGAATTTTTGGAAGTACTTGAGAAGATTTTGGACTGTCGTGCACCTCAAATTAAGTTCTATTTTAATCCTCAAAACTTCCATTTGTCAAAGAAATCATTGAAAAAAAAACAAAGCTTGGTTCAAAAATTCAATCTTTGTAGGTAAACCCTCCTCTTCGATGTTTATAGAGTAAATGATGGATCCTTTCTCTCTCCATTGCACCATCCGGGAATGACCGGCTGTTGATGTTCAAATATCTTTGTCGTTCATCCTGAGTTGAAATTTGTCTTTTATCTTACGGCGTTTTTGACGCTCCAAGCAGTCGAAATTTCCATTTTCTTTACTTAAAGGATCAAAAAAAATGATAATAAAATTTTAGCATTTTAGCATAAGCATTGTTTGTCGAGTCCATGTCATTACCAAGTCGAGGGAACATTGCAGCCGCGTTACTTTTATTTATGAATATTACGATCAATTTGAGCCTGGGATTCGAACTGCCCGAAGTGAAAACATTTATCTGACATTCTATGCCCTCATCCATGGGAGTACCCTGAACTTTAGGGCCCGGCAAACATATTAAGAGCAAAGAAAAGCCTCAAACTGAAAAATAATTACATATAGATTAAGATACTAGTCCGCTTTCTAAATTTCAAAAAATGGAAATTTTTGTATTTTTCGACTCCTCAGAACTTCAAAAATGACCCCCAGAAAAATCTTTTCGAAATTCGAAAGTTTAATATATAAATGGCGATTTTAAGTGTGTGCATTTTCGGCTCTTTTTAGGTGTTCAATCAGCTGTCGGCTGCGTAGCGTCTCTTTCATTCCCCTTCGCTAAAACAGCGGTTTTTTTCTTTTATACATTATATTTGCGGCTTTTTCACCTGTGCTTAGTGCTTATTTATACTTCTACACATCAATTGCGTGTTTTTGAAATATGTCTAATTTTTCATTTTTCACAAAATGTTTGTCAGCGAAATGGAACAAAAACTTTAAACACGTTTTACGCAAAACAACGTTTTTTAACATGGCAGACACATAATCTTCGGATCTACCGAACCGATTTTCAGAAACTTTGACGTGTTTTATTTGTTAGAGATTATTACACCACCACCACCAGAATATTAGCAAAAACTCGGGGGGAAAAATTTGCCGTTAAAAAAACTACGGAAAAACGGTCGATTTTTGACATTTTTTTCACAAGTCCGCCATTTTTTTAATTGATTTTTTTAAAAACGTCAGTGGATTACGGTGTAAAAGACCTTGCTTTTTGAAGTCCCGTTTAAATTTTTTGTTTCAGATCTACCAATCCATAGATTATCTATCCCCCGTGGAGTAACGATTTTTTAGACCTTAATTTCAGGGCCCTCTATAAAAATATAATAAATAAAAAGAAATTTTTTTTGTATTATTTAAATATAAAATAATAATATTAAAACAGATTCATGCCAATATATAATGAAATTTCTGAGGAAAAAATGCTTGAAAAGTTATCTTTTTTCGCCTTCTAAAGTGGACTGGTACCTTAAAAGAAGTATGATTATGAACTGCACTGACAGTATTAAAGTGGAAAATATATTCCGACTTGTTATTTCCCACTGGTAATATACTACTGTAGACAACACTGACACTAAAAGTAAAACTCGGAAACTATGTACGCATGCCAATCCCGACATGCTTCAATTACTATCATCTAAATTTATGATGAACACCTAACTAAAAACCCAATCCTTCATAGTCTAATATGCAAACCAGCAGCTACCACAGCAACGTACAAATGCAAATTACCACAGTGTGAATTATGGCTCAATTTCTCATGTAAAATATTATCCATTCGGCGAGACGCAGCAACTTTTACAATCACTTGGCTGCACATTGTGCGGATACAAAAGAAGTTAAAAATAATACTATAACGCTCCAGACAAATAATAATAAACGCACGACTCAGAATTACAAAGTAGAAAGTTTTACGGCTGTCTGTCTGCTCTTTAGAAATCATATACCTGGCTAATTAATCATTGTGCATATTTGCATTCATAATCAAGAATTGCTTTTTTTCTTAATTACCCACACGTCATGAAAACATGACGAGCAGCCAATATGCATATGTAAATGTAACATGCATATGAGAGTAGTTCGACGTCGAAATATGAATGAAAATTCGGGGAAATTGACATGAAAGTATGAAATTAGGTAAGTCAGTCAAATGAAATGGTACAGTTGTCGAAAGAAAGTTTGGTTCTTATTGGATGAGTTATTCAAATTTTGTGGTTGCTCACATACGATGAATTAATTAGAGCTGATTTACATCAAACATGCAATTATCAACATCAATTTAATCGCATCGATATTTGCACCATTGTGGAATCTAGCTAGAAATGTTTCTACCTGGGAAATGACTTTCTTGGGAGTACTTAATCGCCTTCATTTTCAATCACTTAATTGACCATAAAACGTAGTTAATCTGGAATCGATTACTACCATTCAGCTCTTTTGTCTCTTCGGGCATAACGTCTTTCCCAGACTCATTATCGCCTACGATTATTTTATTCTCATTGATTACAACCGTAAAACCACCACTTTATTTAAAGTTATGGCTGCATCATGTTTTTCAGCGATCCAGCGAATTTCCTCGTGTAGAGTTACCTGTTCGCTCTCCCAGCCGTTGGAAAATTCAACACAATCTCAGTACACCGTTCGTAACTGCCTTTTCCCGGCTTAGCAGCTCTAAGCAGCGGCTTTATTGCATCAAGACCAGCCATTAAGTCGGGTTGTCTTAGCCATCATACTCGCGAAGACAACACCGCATTACAAGATAGTTTTCCCATGACAGTAAAACATTCAGCCATTGTAGCGATCAATTGAGGTGGACATTGGAAGGCACAAGAAAAACCATTGACGATCGATCAGTAATTATTGCTTTTGACAAATTGAGCAATTTATTGCGTGCCATCGACAATTTCGGTGATGGATCGCGAGGAGTCGACGACAGTATTTCACACAATCAAGTTTTTTTCCAGTTCTCCTAAAAAGCTGTAATACTTCTTTAGTATTTACAGATGTAATACTTAATCCCCAAGGCGGCAGTTATGTCTAGTCAAGAGATATTAAAAGGAATGAAGGATAATATAAACTACTACACTATACAATGACTTCGTTATATTCTAGCTCCACACTACAGAAGATTGTCAAAAAAACGAATACAGCAATTATTTCCGCTGTATTTTTTAAGGAGCTTAAAAACAAAAACGGTTTTTCCATGGCTTTGATTCATTACAAATCCTTGTTATTAACTTCGCTGGTGTAAATTTAAAACTAGTCATTTTTTCACCTGCTGCTTACTGTATTATGTTTTTAATTAAGTTCAATGCATGACAATAATCCTTTAAATAGCGTCCCTCATATTTGGCAGTTTTGTGAGTCAATATGGGGTTCAATCTCCCCATTAAGCGTTTTAACAAGAAAGACACCAACATCCAACCTTCCAAATTTTTCAACTTTTTTCAACATCATCCTGAGCTACCAATTAATTGTAATTCCTTTCCATTTTTCTCCACTCTAAACATACGAAGCAGAATTAAAGTTTTTTTTCTACTTCGAGTATCATAAACCTCTTATCTACAGTCCAACAGACATTTTCCTGTAACAAATAAGAGGATTTCAAAAAGTATCTTTTATAAAACAAGCACATAGAATACAAGCTATATTGTTGATTTGAAAGAAAAGCCTATTTACAGCAGCTTTTTTACGTTTCTCAAGATGAAGGATTTTGTAGGCATGTTTTCAAGCCTGTTTTTCCTCTTGCAGAAGGCAAGTGTTTACCACTCTCTTCTGCTCCGCCGGTTTTCTATTTTATTTTAAGGAAATCGTCTTAGGATCGTCGTTCGGGGATATTTTTTTCATTTCCATAAATCAATCAATCATAGGTGAGTGACGTCTTTGAATAAACTTATAACAATCCCCAACACATGTTACAGCTATGAACGTGATGACCCCAGAAGGACATGCAAGGGTCATGTATGTAAGGGATAATACAGTGTTTGGTGAAAGAATTGTTGGAAAGCTTCAGTTTCAAGTGCTCCTGGCGTTAAGAATAGGGTCTCGTGATACATATATAGAAAAAGATACTCTAGGTTTTTGATTAGTAACGTGCTATTTATTTGAACAGTTTTAAGTGTATTTTCTGTAAGCTCTTGCGGAAGTTCAGTCATTGGATTGAAAATCTGATCCCCATTAACACCAGATTAGAAATCAATAAACATATTAAATGGCTCATCATTTCAGTAATTTTGTCACATGATTTGACATCCTTATCCATAAAAAATGTTGTGGCTTACGTGGAAGAGATAGACTAGCCACAATTTATCTCGCTTTCAATATTCATTGTTACTTAAAGCTTCTTTCAAAAGGGACGGTTCAAGCAAGGGCTTGTAATAAATAAAATAAAACTGTTGAATAATATTCAGCTAACAATGATAAACCCCAGAGACTATTCTCGTTGAAGTTTGGATTCATCTACAATAGAATCCAAATCACTGCAAATAAATGATACCAATCATTAGAAAATTCCATTTTTTTATCTTCTCTCTGTGTTTTGATATCTTTGGAACATGACCAAATAGAAACAATGTCTTCCATCCATTCCTGACCAGGGAGCAATTCCTAAACAAAACAGTATTTATCAAATTGCAAAGATTCATTTTCGTGCAAAAATGTCAGATAAACTTAAGTTCTTGCTAGGTTCCATTAAATACAAGAGGGAACTTAAAATAAAGACAACAAAAGTCCGTATGTCAACTTTCTTTTCCTTGGATCAATAAAATAATTTGTTGTGGAGATAACTGAGCTCATACCATCACGAAGGCATACGAAGTAAAAAGTTTATGATTTTAAAGGGTAACACTACTCTATAGACCCCTTTTTTCATGATTTTTCGTAAGTAAGTAAATTAAAAAACACCACATCCGCTTATGGTAGTATACAAATTGTATAGCTCAAAAAGTACAAAAAAAAATATTTTTTTCCAAAATGACGGCCACTGGACCCCGTATTCGGCTGTTGTGTGATTCACCTTTAAAAAGTTACCGGTAACTTTTCTCTCGAACGGTCACTCCTCGAACAAAAAAATAAACTTTTTCGTGAAGTGCATACTAATAGCTAGTGAAGTACGTAGGATATTTTTTTAAATCTAATTTTTAACAAAACGGCGTTGTTTTGAAGAAAAAACACGATTATTCACAAAAAAATTGACCGTAAATTGTTTATAAAATTAAAAATAAACAATTATGCAAAAAATCCCTACGCACTTCACGAGACTTTGGTATTTCAAAGTTACTGACAAAATTTCAAATGGATCCATGCATCCGTTCCAACATAATCTTACCGGTAAGCTTGAAAAAAGTGATTTTGAGAAAAACGCGTTTAAAGTTTTTGTAGCTGTTCCGTAGTCAAAAACATAAGCGTCTTATGAGCGACATCTATTGGCCTTCTTTGAAACTATAAATACCTCACGTGATGTAGGTAACAAGACTACCTATTATCCCGAGAGGTATATTGGAGCAGCTGTGACCAGGGGCGCGTGGTTCACCGACAGCGTGCGCGGGGCTCTGGGACGCCGTGCAGCAAAGTCGCTCAGTTAGCCCTTTAAAAATTTTTCCACGCTATAAAACTATCGACATCTCATTTTTATGACCCTAAAGTACAATTTAAGCCAATAAAAAAATAGATTTTTTGAAAATCCTAGAGTAGTGTTACCCCTTAAGTTCTATTCATAAAAATATTGGACTTTTGAAAGAAGTTAGTAAATCAAAATTCATTCAAAGAGAGGATTTTATTCTGGAAAATAAATCATGGATTGTCGTTGCTCTAGACGCGACCAAATTTCAAACTTTTCCAATATCGTGAATAGATGGTTTTTCAACTCCTATCAACACAACATATTCACAGCATCCTTGCAACATCAACTGTTCGTTTCGCTACTATTCAAATCAGCCTCCCCAGCTGGGGATTGTCCAGCGAGTGTTAAGATTTGTATTAACATTTTTCGTATTTTCCGCCAAAAACATGAGCATGCATAATTTTCTTGCCGTCAAGGTTCAGATCCCCTACAGTCGTGTAACATCATTTTTCATTCGTTTAAGTCAAGCGCTGGAACTTTGCTTCACACTATCCGCATGGAATAACAATCAATCCAGAATAAAGGAGAAGACTTGGACGTCAAATCTGATTCAGAAATTGTAATAGGTTTTGATAAGCATGATAGTGACGAGCTATATTCTGGGCGTCAACAAGGATGTTTTGATTGATTGAATTCTGAATGATTGTTTTTAATAGTGGGCCTGAGTGAAAGATGATTTGAAAATCAAGACTTTATAAGTAAGCGTTCTGCAAACATTTTAAGCAGCCTTAATCATAAATGACACATCATATATCCTAAAACAAGTTGGAATAATCTATGAAGCAATCATAGTTATTTGTAACTAAGCTTTTTTTGAATATAATAGTCTTCACTAAATAATTGATCCTTCTATGCATTCCATTTAGAATTTTATCTGAAGTATCACGGGTACCTATACAAATTGATTTTTCATTCTATCAACAACGATAGCGCTGAAACAAAATAAAAATGGCCAATTAAAAGGACTGAATCAATAGAATCAACCTGTGAGGACGACAAGAAATTCAATTTTCAATTCTGGTTACATTGCTAAAGAAAATACAGCCAGGGACGAAATCCAATTTAATTGGCTGCCGAAGCACACATAGTCATCCTGATGCGACCCTTATCCAATGGACGCTACTAAACAATACAAAGCATCAAACTAATTTTAAATGGGTCTTGGAAATTCCTCTCATCTCCGTTTTCGATCCAATTTGAAAGTTGTTACATAGACTGGATTCCGGGACTCTTTTTAATGATAGTGGTAAGTTCTATCCTAGCGAGCACTCTGAGGACAGAATACGTATCCTATCTGATTTCCTTCCGACACATGGGTGTTTTACTTGAATACAATTGGATCTCGGAAAGCGACCAAACTACAGACCCTTATTTCACTTGGCAGTCATCCTCCTTTGATGCGAAGCTCATTCAAGAAAAAGAGAAGATGCCAGATATCCAACCTTTTAAACAAGGCAACCGGACAAGTTTGTAAAGTGTGCATAGCGTTCGAATCCTGTGCAAAGGCAAATATAACCAGTGGCCAATCAAAGCAAATGGATGACCCGAAACGTTGTGTAAGAATCGATGGACTTAAATGATCCTTAAGTTTATCCTGCAGAAAGTTGGCCCTGCTTCAGGGAAAAGCTTCAAACTAAATAAAAAGGACTTTGGAATTTCTTTGATTTCCCACTCCAACACAAACGAGAGCATCTAACAAAGGAGAGCATAACACATTTCGTCCTGGAGAGTAGAGTAGAATTGATTTGACTTTTGAGTGACACACCCCACTCAGTCAAATGATAGGATAAAGTTTCCCCTTCGTTTCCATAGCCCTTCGAAAGTTCGTATTCGTCAGCTCAAGGAACTGTTCTGGCGTGTCAAGAAGCTGACTTAGTCTATTCTAATTGCAAACTCATTCTCACAGATTGAAAGCTGATGTGACACATGCAAAGGGAATGCGAAATCGTAAGTATGGTAATGGCGAAAGTGGATTAGTAATTCGTGCACGACAATATATTGGGATTTTTCACATTCGTTGTTATATTGTGTGTAGCCAACCATGCATGAATATTTCATTCTAATTTAAGAATCATCTAGAGATGCTATCTTTGGATACACCTAAATGATTATATCCAATAGCCCCTCACCAACGAGTGGGTATTTTGATTTTAATTGAACTTGTCTGACAGTCGAAATTTCTAAATTCGTTTAGCGCAGTTTCAGTTTTGCTTCACACAGTTTTAATAGTAACTTTCATTTAATTTTTTTTGAAACCCTGGAAGGGTATTTAATTCGGTGGGCCTCCAAACCGAAATGTATCATCCTCTACTTAAAACTGTGTTTGCATCCACCCGATTGCCATTTTATATTATGCACAACCTCAGAAATTGGAGTGAATCCATAGGGAATATCCCCCTATAAAAAACATCAATTATCCTTAAAAACTCAATCCAATCGATATGAAGCGGAGGAAAAAAGTTGTTATCCCTCAAATGCACTAAAAAGATGTTTGAAATTAACACCCTTATTCTATTTATCTAAAAATATGTATCTATCTTAGAGAGAAGACTCACCTCGCAAGCGATGTAAGCTACTTTCAGCTATTTTACGATGCACATAGTGATACTACATCCCCTGTTTGTGCTTATATCCTTGAACCGACATTAAATTTGAAAGAAACATATCAAAACTTGAGTAATCCTCTTTGGACGATTGAGGGATGAAAAGCCGCCAAACTGATAAGGAATATACCATTGCATGGTACAAGTTGAAGATTCAATTTTATCAATGGCGGTGACTTTGGAGTAACGACTTACCCTCTTCATATAGACTCGAGGAGGTTTTAATGTGATGATAAGTAGCGGTTACAGGAGCTATACCCAATGTTTTACTACAATAAATAAAATAATATGATTACCATAGAAACCAGTGGTATGAGCACTAAAAATTCAACAAGGATTTTTAAAGGAACTTGCTATGTAACGTCTGTGAAATATTTTGAATCCAATTATAATACCATTTCGATCGCAAAGAACCAACCGACTCAGAACTCAGTACTTATTATTAAGCTCTAACAAACTCTGTTTCCAGGTTTGTCTAACAACCGCTGTAAAATTCGAGGATAATCGACTCACCCGTGTATAATCTTTCCTACTGACCATCCCATCCTCGTCGTCTATGTGTCCATCTTCTCGGCGAGGCGTTATAAGAAGGCCAGCAAAAATTAATCGTAGTGACTCTAAAGTGGGTTAGAAACTAAAATTTTCTTATTTTCTCCACTCTCTTTTATTATCTTCATGTCCTTTGTAGTTTATCGCTCCCTACTATAGCTCTTGCAGGAAACTCTGATTTGTCTTTAAAATAGACATTTTTTTTATTTCGAATTTTTTCCTTTTTTTGATTTTCTACTTTTAAGAGCCTTTGAATTTACGCTTGTGCTAGCAATCTTTTCTTTTCCTTTCATTTTGTTGATGATGAGTGAAAAATAGGACTTCATTTCCGAAAAGGAATCGTTTCGTTGAAATGGATTTGAGCTATCGAGCAAATTAAAAAATTCCTCATTGAGACTTTGAATGATACACAGAAGAGGATCAAGTTTTTTGTTGCTTCTTTTTGGAATTGACTTCTATTGATTTGTTCTTACGTCCTGTTTTAATTTGACTTTCATTGGGAGAATCGTTGGAGCATGAAATTGAGCACAAGGGATGTAGGATGTGTCATTGGATGTAAAAATGTAATGATACCAAAGCATTAAGCCACTACTTTGAAGTAGCTATTAATTTTCAATATATAGCAGCAAACTCCAGGCAAGATTCTCACAGTACTTTAAAAAAATTCGTTCAACTTTTTGCAAAGTTCTCGATGATGATGTTTCGCCTATCCTTATTAGATAATCGTCAGCCCTGTTTTATTTTAATGTTCCAACTGGTATGCGAGTCGAGAAGAAATCAAATTGACTTAGCATTAAGATAGTCAAGAAAGCTAGGAATTTATATTTTTAATAACATAATATCAAGATTGTCTGAACATGACAATTAAGGCCGCTAGTTGTTGTTCCACCAATTTACTTAAAAGGATCTTCTTTGAATTTCATAAAAAATCACGATGCATAAAAGATTAGTCTGCTGTCGTCCGGGCACTTTCCATTTAATGTCGCCCAACAAAAAAACTGCTGATATTTAATTCAATTGTAGTCATAAAACCAATAACAATAATGAATTGACCAATAAATGTGTTTTGGTGTAGTTTCCTTGAGGACAATACATAAATACATCGACGATGACTACAAAATGAAACCCGCTCACCACCGCACTTTCCTTTCATTCCTTTCCTACAAATCATTCTATGCGCTACCGCTTCTCGCCCATATTTTATACATGTATGTTTGCATTCCATCTATTCACTGTGCAAAGTTGTTACGTCCTTCCTTTAGTCCTTTTATCACGAATGGTAGAGCTACCAGTCTCTTATCTGGTGAATACAATCTGAGCATATTCAAAGAATGAAAACATAAAAAATTGCCTCTCATGATGGGCAATATCCCGAGCAGCACAACGATATGAGTGGCATAGCGGACAGGGACTGGAAGGACTTTGGAACTCTCCGAAAATAGCCAATAGTCCTCATGATGGGCCTCCTCATGCCCAAGAAGTTTATGTGGAGCTTGGATGATGGTGGCTTGGGCAGTTTTGATGCTTTGGATTTTCATCGAGCCTCTGCGCTTTTTTGCGTAGAGCCGCATCAGCAAAGTTACCAGTTTCGCATATCTTATCAGAGTAATGTGTCCATTAGAATAAGGGTGATTTCAAGGATCAGGAGCTATGATGTGAATACGAAGAGTATCCATTCTGTTTATTCGCCGCCTTTGAACGCGGCTACAGCTTAGAGCGAGATGCCTTTAGACTCTTGGGAGTTAAGTGTATTGGGGGCGGGTTATTATGAGGCTATGATGATAAGTACATTCATAAATATAAAATAAGCGATAAATTTTTTTCTATTTTTTTATTTATCGCACATTCATAAGGATTAGACCATTTGGGATGTGTGTAGAGTGTAGATACGTTTTTTCGTTTTTTTCTGTCATTTGCCTAATGCATGGGATATCTAGGAAAAAGCTGTATGAAGTATGTAGGGAAGATTTTTATGTGAGATATCCTTGCAAGTATATCTTCGTTGTTATATCTCCTGGAACTTTCAAGAATAACTCATGGAAACATTTTTTTTCAACAGTGGGAGGTGGAAATCTTCAAAAGATACCGATCAGCTCCTGACTCTCGGCATGCCGGATTTCCACCGACTAAAACCACCTCCGTTTCCTTCAATCACTCTCTCCATCAAAATTTAGTAATTCTCCGTATTTAAAATTTTAGGACATAGTACTTCCCAGACGATAAGAATCGGTATAAGGGATAGTGGCAAATCTGTAAGTTTTAGTGTCCTTTCAGTTAGATTAATAGTTCAGACTATATGTTTATGAATTATTTCCTATTGATTAGACTGTACTTTTTGTGGACAAGTTGAAGATAAAATTTTCCATTAAATGAAACAAAAACGAATTAAACATAATGAAAATTTTAAGTTGCAGAAAAAATTATGTTTAGAAAAACCACTTTACTGAAAAATATTTCAGTTGAAAAAACTTAGAAGATCAATTCAATTGAGTTGCATTCAAAAATATCTTCGAAAAATACAAAAATACAATTCTTTCACCTAATATCTTTGGTTCAAAGTAAAAAGGCCAGTTTTTAATTTGAGTTGAAAATTTGGCTGTAAGAACAATACAACAGAATGTACTATCGTTTCAAAGTTGAAAACACCCAAAAAATTTACATGTTTTGGTTGATAATTATTTAAAATGTTTAATTCTCAGTTGAAAGAACTAACAAATAATTAATGTAAACTTCACGTTTCTGTATTCATTTAAACATGTTGTTGAAAAAATGTTGTAGCTCATTTTTGGAGGTGCTTAACGTTTGTGACTCCTTAATAATTTCGAATATGTAATCACGAAATAAAAAAATCTTGTAAAAATTGTTCATGGAATTTAGTAAGGAAGATTTTGAATAATTTCTAGATTGCATTTAACAGTTTTAAAACAATTGTCAAGGCATAAATTTTGCACTAATTCTAAAGAGAAATTTTTATGGTGTTCTTTAAAAAGAATTTTAATGGAAAATTATTGTTAATTTTTGATTCCTCGAAAACTTTCAGTTCAGAACTTAGAAGTTTAAAAATTAACAAATAATGATGGAAGAACAACTAACATTCTAAAAAAATTATTGATCGAATGCCTAGTTATACTACACTCACACAAATTGAACTTAAAATCCAAAGTGGCAACTTTAGCCTTTCAAAATTTGAAGTCCAGGATTTTCATGAGTGTGTTTTTAATTGCTATTTAGATTCTACAAGGTGTACCTATTTGAAGTACATTACAAATAAAAATTTATTGCTTCAAAAGCGCGAAATTTGCATAAATTTACCATTTTCTGTATTTATTAATATTTTTCTTGGAAATTATTATAGCATTTCACTTGTAGAATTGTTTGTTGCTGACACCCGGTACTACCAGACCTTTCTTCAATATCTTCAAATTCTAAGAAAAAAATATCGATCAATACATTAAATTTTTATCCCTGATTTGCTACGCATGAATTTTTGTTGCTCTAGCTGATGACTTTCTTTCTATAAACGCCTGTCGTAGGTACTGAAAGGACCTGCACAGTATCCAACCACACTTTATACGCCATCATAATATTCTTCTATTTGCCAGCTTGCCAATTTCATGGTATTTTGTCTATTTTTTATAACAACCACGCAATCTATGTAAACGCAATTATTGACATAGCTCCACTGAAAAACATAAAACCATGAAAACGTATGAATCCATAAGCAATAAATTCGAAATATCACAATCTTTTGCAATCGAATGAGCACTTTTCGCTGGTCAAATATACTAAATCCAGCGATTTAATAAGGATTCCTACGGAATTCGTCCAGGCATAAAATAGCAAAACTCAATTTCCGTCCAAATGAAAGTGCGCTCGGAAATAAAAACCATCAAATGCCATAAAATATCCAAAAATATTCATGGATAATCCTCAAGAAAATGCGAAAAAATATAAATGTTAACTGGTTTCCGTTGATGTTACCGCGTATCAATATTCCTTCTTCATATCTTGTATGTTCTTGCGTAAAAGTGCCACTATCTTGTTGTTTGCCTACCTAGTAATCCTCCTTGGTATCTTGTGCAGAATCCAATTGTATTGGCTATGAAGACATTGCAGAGTGGTGAGGAGAGAAAAAATAATATTCGCAACCAACAAAAAATGATGATAGGAATCAAAAGGAATAAAACTGATAGGCATGAAATTCTTTGATGGCCCCTCTTGTATGGTAGGCAATCACTTTGACTCTTCAAATAGGATGAAAGTACAGTGTGGTTAATGCGAACAGAATCAGAAGCAATCAAAAATGAATGTTTTTTTTTGCAGCAAACAGAAGAGTGTTATTCTTGTTCACGTTATTAGAGCTATAATTCTGAGGACCACATGTATTCGAACCATATTAATGAGGACTGAACAGTAGTTAACACAAGACCACGAAGATAGAAAGAGGTAAACGCACTTTTTGGGCTTTGCAAGATTTTGACTTCATTCAGAAAACCATTCTGAAAATGTATAAATCTTTTGGTTACCACAACAATTTCCGTATTTTCAACTTGCAAAGAACATATTTTGGTTTAGGAAAACATGATTAACAAGCTTTGTCGTAGATCAGTTGGTTTGGAAGATTTTGTTATGTTATAAAACCGTTGCATCAATATTCCGTTTTTCACACCAATTTTTAGTATCATTCATCAAAATCATTTGAAGGATTTTTCCACTTTTTTCGGACCTATTTTTGGTATTAGAATGTGCTACCAGAAAGTTTTGGTGATTGGTCTCGAAATTGATTTTAGCAGTAGCCAAAAGTCACCAAAATATGAATGAAGTCAACCAAAATGATCAAGGACTTCCTAGCGAAATAAGACAGTCTTTCTACTGATTTTATCAACCACAATTCCCCAATGGCGTCAAAAATATCAAAATCATTATCACTATCCTTTTCTGTTCCAGAGATTACAAACGAACTGTTTAAGGCCAGTAAAAATTATTTCTCATTGCTCATACAAGAGAAATAATACATCAAATAATATGTCTACAACGTCCTTAATGTACATTTAAACTTAGATTAAAAAAAATTTGTAGATTTGTTTAGTAACTTTCGTCGTAGAGTATTCTTCTCTCTAAAATTTGCCACATAATTCATCTTAACTAACTAAGTTGATTCTTAATATTTATACTTCATTCTAGCCTTTCGCTCTACTATGTAGTTTTGCCAAAAGTTCATGAAAATCAAACCTAACAAAAACACCACCATGACAATTCAATGGAAAAAAATTAACAAAAAAAACAAACAATCCACCAGCTCGTGCTCACCGTTAATATAACCACAGGAGCTCATATTCACCAGTACAGATCAGCATCACCCCATTACCACCCCCTTAGCATACACAACGACGCAGACATTATGGAAAATTCATGCCAGGAGCAAGAAACCAACTAAGCGAAAACGGCATGCAAAAAGGGGATTGTGGATGAGGTGGTTGACATGCAAAGTAACATACCATGCCTGGACCAGAAACCACCTCTGCTAGTTTCCTCGTTTCGCAATCGTTCGTTACACGACATCACATCCAGAAAAAGACGACAATCATACGTGATACCGGTGAAGCGAAAAGGACACACGAACATATCTGAGTATCTCGTTATGTATGCTCAATGTAACGGGGTTGGATTTTTTTCGTTTACTTTTTTGCCCTTTTATTCTCTTTTGGGGGCTTCAAAACTTTCATATCCTTCTTCGTGCTGCTCCATATTGAGACAGGAGCGTTTGGTTCATGTGTGAGCATGTATATGAGCTTACCCTTAACTATTCGAAGCTGGTATGTTGTGCTGAAGCCGATGGAGAGTAACCATGGCTCGACAATGGAAGAATCAGCAACGTCGTCGCAAGCCAGGATGAGAGTTTCTCTGGACGATGGATGTTGCAGGCAAGGAACGAAGGAGCAACAGGGAGCGTGAGCATTTCCCTTTTTATTTTCATTTTCCCGGAATTTTTTTTTTCCGCCACCCTTATCTTGCATACACTTACAGGGAAATTTATATGTGAATTTTATGAGTGTGTGACACAAAAATCGATTTTCCTGTTGTCATAGACGAGCGTACATAGTGGTTGTCCCTGCAGGACCACTAAGGCTTCTACCTACCCTTCACTCACTCCATGGCTGATCAGGGCATTACACCATGATTCTTTGAAGTGCATTTGGCACATGCATTAGTCTGAAGACTGCTCCTCGATTTAATCAGCTCAAGTCCTTTATACATGTCCTCGTTGAGCGAATTTGAATATCCGGAAGCTGAAAGAGGGTGGCGATAGAATTTTAAACTCGTACCTCATTGTACATGTGCGGTCTTCGACCATTTTAAACTTTCGTTGTGAAAACCAGAAAGTGCGCGCAAGCGTCTGCCATTCGTGGAGTCCTTCCAACACTCATCCTATTCCATTCAAACGTGGTAAGTATGCAAAGCGCGTTTGCTAAGGAACGGGAATCACAAGCATGTGGAGGGTACAATTTTATTTTTATTGGTCGTAAATTTTAAATTGGGGGCGTGTTTCTTGCTGCCCGTCGTAAAAAGATGGCCCCACTGTGACTTGGCCGTAGTAAATATTCTACACTGCTCGTAATAGACGTTATACCCAAGCTACCCGGCCATGTTGTGAGGCGGTAATGTCCTTTCCTAAGGAAATAAAAAAAAAATGTAAAGATTTCTACGTTTATATTGATGCAATGGGTATTTATAGTGGGTGTGTATATTCAATGCGTACATGTTTTGTATGTGATAAGGACATTAAGGGAGGCACATTTTTTATATAGCTCTTGCAAATTTTAAAACAGGGTGGATCATTACGACATACATACGCACGTGAAGGTAATCTTCAGATGAAGGTCGAACCTTTTTAGTTATAAATTATTCATTTTTCTATTCGATGGATCATGCTGAATGTGTTTTCCATTCAAAGGAATCTTTAATTAAATTGAGTTTTCTACGGGTGATAGTCATATAACATAACGATGCTTAAGATCAAAAGGCGCTTAAGCCTGTTTAAAAGGAGATCATAAGGTACATGGCAAAACTTTAACATTTGTCTGGCAGTTTTGAAATAGAAAATATTCCAAACCAAATTAATTATAAATAAACAAGAGATCAACAGTGATAGCTGATTTTCATCAGTTTCAGCAACATAAAGTTCTTAGTGAACCAATGTAGCTTTTATGATTATTATTTACTGTTGAAAAATAAAAGATATTCAATTTAAGCCAAAATAATTTCTGAAGCAAACGAAATTATATTATAAATTATCAAAAAAAACTTTGCAGATATTTTGACTTTCTCGAAAAAAAATTTGGAAGTTTTTCCGATAAATTTTTCTTATTTTTGATGGAAATCTTGCGTTTCTATTTTCCATACTATTTATCGTTGTATTATTTAATTTTATTATTTATCATGGAATTATTCATGCTTGATTTTTAAATGGAGTATTTCTAAAAATTCTATATTCAAAATTATTTTAGCGAATAACGTTTGCAGTTCAGAAAAAAAATCGAAAAAATAATATTAGAAAAAAATTAAAAAAATTAAGTTAAATTAAAAGCTTTAAAAAGAAATTATAAAATACTGTATGAAAAATGCATGCAAACTTACTGTGCAATTTAGTCACTATATCATTAAATCATTTTGAATGACTAAATTAATAGCAAGTGCATTGTCGACAATTGTTTGTATTTTCCCTTGGCAATTTTTGGGAATTTTTCGCTCCAATATTCAATGTTCCGCCATACTTATTGCTGAAATATTATTGTCGGAACACAATGACAAATTAAAATTCTATCCATCCCATCAGTTTTACACAATAACTACTCATTCCGAAACCGATTAAATCAGTAGCTATTGAAGAGATATCTTAGAATGTATAATAGACTTGTTTGTTGAAATATCAAAATATAAAATTACAAATATTTTTTGGATCCTCTATGCAGCAAATTTTCGTGCAAATCGCATGTAATGCATTATTTAAAAAATAATACCATGAAAATTTGTCAATTTTTGCTTATATGGAATGTATTTAATCAAATTCTTTCCAGATATAGACATATTAAAAATAATAATATAGTGAAAATAATGGAAACAATGAAAACTTCAAGCAAAAATCCAAAAATATTCCTTACCGTACGCTTCACGTAAATTTGAAATTTTTTCCGAATAATGTACAGCCAATATGAACTAGCTTTGGCTATGGTTGTTGTTTTTTGTAGACTCAAATCTGAAATAACTATGCACTTTAAGACATCCTTTTTATATGCATAAATACAGTCTAAGAGAATTGATAACTTTATATCCCTCGTAATTCCTTCTTATTATCAACTAGCTGTTATCCGGTTTGTGACCACCCTTCTTTTTACAAACGGAACTTGGAGTCCAGAAGGCAACAATTGATTCGTAATTGGTGGTCCACTTAATCCCTGGTATTTTCTAAATTTCCAAATAAAAAACTGATCTTTATCTATCTCCCCTTCCCGGATCGGCATTTTCACAAAAATCCTTAACCATCTAAACTTCGCATAATCTTTTCAAGCGTTAATTGGCCTTATACCACCCTCTTTTTCTCATCAGCATGTACAATAACAACATCCCGAATACTCCTTTTTTTTTTTTTATTTTTATCACATTTAAACACTCAACTTTCTTCATTTCGCCCTTTCCTTGACGCAATCTTCTCAACGAAAAGTGTCCAAAGCAATGGAAAGCTCAACGATGCTAGTTGCCTTAAGCCGCAACAATAAGGGTGAAAATGTAATTTCAGACTTCATTTAATTTCCAAGTAGAATGGTAGATGAAACCTTATCGCTCGGGTGCAATGCATTTTTATTTATTGTGACTTATACTGGATGGATGGACGCTGGTCAGCATTTCAATGCCACCCTTATATGAATAGCTTAGTCGTACTCGTATCTCTGTAATCAGGAAACGAATCAGCATTGTGGTTATTTGTAAGTGTCGAAAATTTAGTGCGGTGGTAGACCGGAATTCAATTTTTACAAAGTGTCTTAAATTCACTTTTCGAAGAAAAAAATTATGTTTAACTATTTCCACACATTTATTTTTGCACATACTAAAAACATAAATGTCAAACTAAATTTTGCTTAAGATGACTCTCCTTTTTTGTCAATTAAGATATTCGCGAAACTTCGCGGAAAAATACAACCTGAAATGAGAACAAGAAAAAAACAAACCAAAAATTGTTAGAAACACACTTCAGGTTTTTTTGTATGAAATGAATTTCTTTGAATGATTTTTGCAATTAATAAATTACGAAAAAATTTGGAGAAGCACAACCTTTTTTAAAAAAATTTATCATTCTTACAATCTTATCTTATCTCTTCCATAAATTTTTTTTTCCAAATAATTGTTTGCCAGATTTTGTTACAAAGATTGCCTAAAAGAATCATTTTCGGGCTGTTTTTGTAAAAACTTACAACATACAACATACTTTTGTCAAAATTATTTGAAATTTTCTATAGAAAAAAATGTAAATTCCACCATACAGAATCTCCAAAATGAATTTTCCATGAAATGACTTCTTTCAAATTTTTGGTTAAAAGAATAGTATCTGAGTTTTTATACAAGAAATTTTGATGATAAAAATACTCCATCTTATAATGAGTTCATTGCTTCTGAAATTTGTCTTTTTTATCTGAACTTACGTCAATTGTAATGTTATTTGAGATAAACGTAATTCTGGGAAGATAGTTAAAGGTGTTCAAATAGTTTTTAAAGCAATAGCATCATAATATTCTATAATATATCCCAACCCATCCTATTTAACACTCTGCAATCATTACATTCAACTACTAAAAATGCTGAAAATAATAAACATTTCTCAAATGTCATATAATTTCAAGACAATTCAATTAAGTATGGATATAGCGAAACAAAATAATTGCAATGGCATCGCACGTCAGTCTCACACCTCGTCACTGAATGCGACAAGGATATCGTTAGAAATGACGCTAACTAACCAACCTGAACGTCTCATACATATAGTCACATGTGCAGCAGCCATGAACACGACGCAACCAAAAAGGATACGAGTTTTACCATGGCACGGATCCAGAAACGTAGAGATTTTTCTACTGATGCCATTCGTCTCCACTACTGTTCTCATAAATCAATTTCACAATCGCTTAGTGGGTGTCGACCTTGTAAAGAAGTAACCTAGGTGAAACTCACAGTATTTGGTTTGATTTTGATGCAAAAAAATTTTACCCTCTTTTCATAAGTTTATTAAAATGAAATAATTCCTCCATCTTAATTTTATTGAAAAACAACAAAGAACCGTTTTCCCATAAACAGATATTCTTAAACTACAGCTTCACTTAAATTTCCAGGTCTCCTCTATACCACATAATATACTAGCTCAAATCATATCTATTGCGAGTAAAGTTTTAGGACGGCATGCAGAGATTCTTGGAAACTTTTACTGTTCATGCATTCTGTGTACATCATTCACCTACAACGACCAAGATAACACCACCAAAAATATACATAAATACATATGCATGCTTTGGAAAGACATTGCTGATCTAAACCCTTAAAACTACATTCGCTTCCTTTTATATCTAGCTACGTTGGACGCCATTCCACAATCGTTGCCAGCATCCTTTCTTCGCATCCGTACGTGCATGGCAAAAATATTCGCCACTTCAGAATAAATTCACAGAAGTCATAGAGAATACCGTTGGATTCGAGAAGGATAAAATTGCATACGAAAAATGCTCACAAGAGTTCCTCCATCCGTTGAAACCCCCCACCATGTAAGTGTGGGGGGCTAGGCGTTAGGTATATTCTAGCATAGTTGCATATCAAACTGAAGGTAGAGAATATAAAAGTAGAGGTGAAATTCCACACATAAAATATATTATATGCCCGTGAACAGGACATGAGCAAAAATATGGAGAATTATGAAAGAAAATTCAAAGCAATAAAATATATAACTTCATTGTCAGATTTTTGGGAGCGGGCCAACGGGAATGTGTACAGCTTATTTTAACGTAATTTTTTTTTGTATGAGCTTTATGCTTATTATATCTGAATTCACTGGTTGCAGCGCGTTTATAGTATTATGAAAATTTTGAAATGAATTGAATTTCAATTTTCGATGGATGTAAGGGCTGTGCATTTGTTTTTAATTATCATACAAAGTTTTTATTTCTTCCTAGTAAAAGGCTCAAAAACACAGACGTTTCGTTTAGTGAGCTTTCATACGGTGATTCTATTCCGCCTAGGATCTTTTCATTCTGAAAGATAAAGCTTTGAAAAGAGTACTTCACATATTCTCACCCTGTTTTGATAGAAACAAAGAATACTAAATCATACTTCTGGACTCCAACATGATCCTTGCGTCTTTTCTCACCAGTTCTATATTTGGAACAACCTTCAGAAATTTTCCCCACCCTTAATTATGAATTTCGATGGGAAGTTGTAATGATCCGACCCTGTGTCGCTCACAATCATGACAACAGGATCATATCTGGTGAAAATGGCTGATTGCCATTTGGGGTAGAGTCTCAGGGAGAAGGTTAGGAAAAATGGCGGTTGGCGTGGAAGATGATTGTGTGGGCCGTATTTCTCTTTGGTAAAGTTTAAAATAATTTGAAGTTGAGACTTTTTTAGGTGAAACCCATGATGGAGCGGTGCCACCTAAAATCTTATTATCGCTTTTTGAGGGGTCGTTACTCGTACGCAGACAAGAATTGTTATACAATTGCTTGCATTTTTTTGTTACTAATATTTTTAGTTATTTCCTATGCATATACAGATTATTTGAAGAAAAGAAGAAACTATACTAATCTAATGTTGCATGAATTTTTTGTCTTAAAAAACAGAAAACCAATAACCGCTCGGAAAAAATACACATATGATGCGCATATAAACATAATTATTTTAATAAGGACAAGTTGTTTGTTTCCCAATTATTCTTTTGATCCAGCTAAAACGTGGATAAACAATAAAATAAAAAAAGTAACAAAATATGAAACATGCTTTGTTTATAGTACATTTGAAAATATCAAAATTAAATTTGAAAACACATAAAGCTGCAAATTCCGTTATACACTTTTCTCCTCATTCAATTCGCAGGAGGTGAAAACAGCCGCAGGCAAGTACATATGTGGTGGTCCTATGGGAACAGGATTTGCCAGCAGTGGAAACAATGCCAAGTCTCGGCGTACAACGAACGGCCAACGGTCAGCTGCCAATGCTGGCCCAGTGCTAGGCGAGTGTTGGCTGAGTACTGGCTCAGTACTGCGTTCAATCCCCAGCATTGGACCAGCCCTGGCGATCAGCACTGGTCCTGTGCTTGGGGTCATTATACTGCAAAATAACACTCAGTCTGTGCTGCAAATAAAAAAAATCATTTATACCGCTTTATTATGACATGTTTGGATACAATAGATATTCGAGATATGAAAATAACGTGCAAGTCCTCCGAATAGTGGTGGATATCGCCACAGTTTTGAGAAGAAGACGCAGACTTAATTTTTCAATATCTCGAAAAGTATGCCTCGGACGAAGATGTTATGTATGGCAAATATGGCAAAAATTTAGTTTGGCGCAACCTTCAGATGCCTTGTTTGCCCATTGCGAAAAAGATATACGTTAAAAACTGTGAAAGACAACCAGCAGCAAGCAGTCTGCATTCAAGGGCTGGTCCAGTGCTGTAAATTGGCACTGGTCCCAATGCTTGGAGCAATTACTATAATATAACAATTCAAGACACAAGCAGAATGTTAAACGATTCGCAGGAAGTTCAATGGCGAGCTTCAGTGCAAGTTAATTACATTTATAAGTATTGCATAGTTATAATGCGCGAATGTATAGTATTGCATAAGTACTGAAATGAAAAGTGAATGGCAAAGAAAAACATGTCAGAAATCATTGCATTATTTGAAATTCTTGTTGAGCTCATAGTTAACATTGATTGAATGCATAAACGTTCATTTTGCGGGTGTAAGCTGAAAAGTACTCCCTGCCGTAGTCGTCGATATTTCGAAGAAATATGTTGCAGGCGAAGGTAAATGGCACGAAGGTCACACTATTCTTTGTTCTTAGAACGAACACAAGGAAGTCTCCCTACCACATAATTTTTCATTATTTATTTTTACACCCAAATTGCTTTTTACAAGAACTAGAAATGTCGTATGTACGAATTTTATTACAGCTACTATTTCTTTGGCATTCGAAACTCGTGTTTTTACGATTACATTTTCATCGGAATCTGTGGACCTGTACCGATTGCTCAAGTACTCGTTGCAAAGCTGTCTTATCAACCGGAGGTCATTATTGCGAGCAATATTTTTGTTCATGACTTTCTACTAAACTGTCCAAGAGTGTGGCATCATGATTCAGAATATTATAATATTGCATTTTGGTCATGTTTGCTGGACATAACATCTTCGTGCGATTCGTGCTTCAAAATTGCATTCATATCCACCACTATACGGACGACTGGCACATTCTGTATATCGAATAAGGGACACAAATGCCTATTTTCGAAGCAGAATTTTATTTTGCAGTAGTAGCTTCAAGCTATTGGTCATTGCCGATTGCCAGGATCAATTTACAACACTCAGCTAGCACACTGAACCAATATCGATTCCCAGTGTCAATTTGCAACAATCAGCCAACACTCAACGAATAGTGCCATTTTACAGCTCTCCCCAGTGCTGGGCTAATTCCACTTTACGACACTCAGCCGACGCTCGGCCAACACTGCCGTTCTTTATACGACGTAGAATCGCTGACGGCTGCCCGCTCACTCTCTCATCGATGCTCGGTTGACGGCTTGCTTTCCAATGCGCTCGAATGTGGTTTTGGATGTGAACTCTTAACTGTCTCTATGGCTTCGACGCTACAGCAATGCATTGTATGATGGACGTCGCGGATTCAATCCTCGGTAGCAAAGGCGATACATCACTCACAAATCAATTGGAATCCGGCTCGTCTTCCCCTATTGCCGGGCGACGGATTTCATGTGAGAATGATATTTTCATTCAAATTACCATGGCTCTTGTCGCCGCCAATTTCATTTTGGCATTTGACTGCTGACGAAGTAACAAATTCGTTGTATGCCAGCACTTGGCCAATGCTGTTGTTGGGTTTTGGCCCAGTACTGGCATACAACACCCGCCCGTAGTTATCATCCAGCGCTTATATTTTACTAGGCCAGCACTGGCGAACGAGACTCGGCCAGCGCTATAAGGTGCTCAGCCAGCACTGGCCCAGTACTGTGCCAGTTGTGCAACCGTGTTCGGAGAGTCGCACTTAATATGCACCATTCTGAACGATTGCCATGGTAGAGTTATTCCAGGGAATTCCAGCTTTGCCTGACGAGCTTGGCTGACAAACGTCGTTCCGCAAAGTGAACGACCTTCAAAAAAATGCAAAAGCGATCAACCACCGCTTTTGAATTTTTTTATAGTGCCTGCTGATTGCTTGTTTTCCAGATTAAGTCTGAGTAATGTTATCCTTGGGATGGCTTTCGATCATGGTTTTTATTCGTAAGGCGCGCGAAATTTTAATTATGATTTTTATTCGCAAGGAGCACGAAATTTTGATTCTGGGTAAAGGATAGCCTCAAAAGTTGATGATTTTGATTTTTTTGGTGTTTGTTGCTTTTTCGGAGATTGTCGTCATTCTGACAATTATTAACTGAATCTCATGAAATTAGACTCAGCAAAGATTACACGTCTCGAAACACTATCACGTACTCGCTGAATTGCAAGCAGTCACCGAACCTCTAGTCTTTAAGAGGCCGAAAAATGATTTATGCTAGAAAACTTAACTGATTCACATTTTATCTCAAAAAATTGTGTCTTTTATTGTTTTATGACCAAAACAAGTATTTTTAACAAAGTAATCCATTGTTTGCCGTATTTTCCCTGCATAATATTTACCATTTCAAAAGAATGTAATCCATGTAATTTCCATGAAACATTGTTATCGAAATTTAAACCCCCCCCCCCCTTCCTCACTGTTATCAATGAAAAAGTGAATGCTAGAAAAAAAATCAATGAGCTCATCCAGCTTGTAAGTCATCCCCGTGTTTGCGTTTAAGCTTCAGTGGTTTGAAGGAGATTTTAAGCAAACAATAAACCAACAATTCACAATCATTCCAGCTTTTAAATTACTTTCTTTTCGCAATGCCTTACATTCCTCCTGCAGATTAAATTCGATCCTGTTTAGCCAAATACAGATTCCATCGCGCATATGCATTACATCAAACACATGGCAATATTGTCCTCAGCTCGCACTCTCACGTACTCACATCGCTTTCATTTGTTCGTCCTGAATAGTTGTTGGCTCCTGCTTATTTTGATAATGGAACAAGCTTCTTTTTTCAAACAAATAAACATAATGAGAAATTCGTCCTTATTTTCGAAACAAAACGCTTTCGTTCGTTTTTTCGATTGAACGGACAGTGGCGACAGCAACTCTAATAACAGGACGACCTGTCTTGAATAGAAGGACACTAGTAGGGAAAGTAAACAGAGTTAGTCATGGTCAGTCGTGTAAAAGTCCTTGTTCAATTTCAGTCCAGTGAATTTCGTATTTGTTACATATGTACGTACGTGAAATGTGTGATATATTTTCGAGATGAGACTGAATACGTAAAAAGTGTGTAAATTTCCAATGCCAAAAAGTCACCCTCACTCACAAATTTCCGGTATTGAATTTGATGACGGATAAGTGGGTGTCTGGCTTGATTTAAGGGTAGCTGAACGAATGTACGCTGGAAACTTTCTTCTAGTATTTTGCCGGGAAGAAGCCAAACCCATTATTAATAATAATAAAGTTATAATCGGTGTAGCAGATGATAGTAACACTCAAACAAAATATCTGTTATATTATCTTTAAAGCTTAATTTCTTAACTTGAACATTGTTTTGGTATATTCGGGGCAAATTTCTTTGTAGAATTATCGGCATTAACAAATTTCTACAAACGAGACAATAGCTTTCTGATTTTGAAAATAATTGTGGCTCAAAAAATACTTTTAAATGCACTTTATCGCCTAGGCGCAATGATAAGGTGCCAACTTTTTTTTATCAATGAATATACCAGCAAGTTTTGAATTAGCAGCGCTCAAAAAATTTGAGACATTCAAAACATTCGTCATTTGAATAATTATTGAAACCAATTCTTTACCCAAGTAATTTCTAATGATTTCTATAAATTGCTCGACAGAAAAACCCTTTCAAATCTTCTTGAAATGTTCAATTTGTAAAAGATGCTTTTCATCATGCATCTTGAATGAACCACTCTTTTTACCATCAAATTTTAGTTCTTATTCATTCGACCCCCTTACAATGGAATAGCCAAGAAAAGCTTTCTATTTGGAATTTCAACAAAATCAAATGAAAAGTAGAAACATAAAAAACGAACCAAATGAAAACATGTTCAAATAAAACCAAAATACTATAGCCCGGCCAAGTAACAAGAGCGGATCACAATTCTCTGCAAATAGCTAGCAAAAGCCTTTATTCAGGATGGCTGACTTCACATTCATCCGCCAAAGAAAAAAAACATATATAAAAGAAACACTAAGAAAAGGGACCCACCAACAAAATAGTCCGAATAAGAACGAACTAAACTTTACGGGGACATAAAATTGAATTCAACTCACAGAAATTTTTCTTTCCTGTCAACATTGTCAAGACGTATCCTTCTTTCGATCATTGTATGTATCCTTTTTGTTAGTTCAACTTTTCTCGAATTGTTTTTTTTCCTACTGTTTTCTCTACTTTTTGTGTACACACATTTCCATTTTTACGGAAAAAATGGTCATAGTGATGAACAAGAAGAATGCTATCATTGTTTAGCAAGGGCAAGGGATTGACGAAACCCGAAATAGCTAGTAGGGTAGGGTAAGTGAAATTGTGTAGATTCTAGTATGCTCATGCATTTCAAACGTCAACCGTCCTTGTTTCTAAGAAAATTTTACAGGATATGTCGGAACAGGACGAGAAGGGTGAGTGTTATTTGAGTTCTAGGATCCAAAAAGAGCCGGGAAGGTTGCTCGTGTGCCATTTTTTCGGACACTTGTTTAGTCCTTTTTTATTTGCAAAATGAACATGAGAGCTTGCGGATGGGGTGCGTTCCATTAGAATGATTGAATTTGTTCGGTTTGACCTGTTCAGTATTGTTGTCATCACATATATGTAAGGATGTAACTTATTGACTGCCTAGTACAGCAGGCAAATATTCGTAGGCCACTCAGTTTGTCTCGGCTTATGGGAAGGAATAGAAAATAACTTCTTCTCATCAAATTCAATCCACTGAGCAAACATAGGAGTGGTAATGATACTTTTCTATTCTGCTGCCGTTTCCATATTCATGCCATTACAGAAAAGTCAACACTTTTTGCTCCAATCGAAAGAAAAAACACTCATATCAGTAGTAACCCCTTCGATAACATAACACCATCCTTTCTTCGTGCCATCAAACAATATTCGTACTAATGGCATTAAAATTTACCACGAAATCGATACTTTTGTACAAGAAAATGCCATCAAAGTGGTTGGAAATATCTTAAAGACCATTACGTCGAAGCTCGGCTCTTATATGACTCATCACAAGAATTCTTCTATGATTGATGATATCCTTTCATCCATCCTTTCATTATCGTCGTCAAACAACCAACAGCCAAACAATATACAAGACTCTCGTAATTCTGTCATATCATTCTTTCTTTTCGTTGTATAATTCAACCCTTTCAGACTAATGGTCAAGACTCTACGTGAGCCTTAAGGAACAGTACAGTGGAACATAATCTCATGGCAAATGGGAAAAACTTTGTATGAACACTAAGCGATGAAAAGTTGGAATTCAATTGAATGATCACCAATCAATCCAATAGTCATTTTTTCAAAATTTGACCGTTAAATATTTATAACGAAAAAAGCGACTGATCTGTTGGTTTGAATTATAGGTTGAAAACGAAACAAAACTTAGCTATTGTATATGTATAGAACAATCAACGAGTATGATCATTTTATCTCTTAGTGTATTTCCACCCATTTTCTTCAACAAATCCGCATCACTTTTGTTAAAATGATTATCGAATCGTCACGGGGTGTGAGTGTATTCCATTGTTCATCAGTCGGTTGACTCTCTATTACATCAACAATCCATAACCCATATTCATCATAAGCAAAAGGGTTGAAATTCACCTCCACTCATTCCTATTCTTCCATTCTACTTAGCCTGAGCTGTACGCATCTTAAACGGGAGAATAAAATTGTCTAACAACTTTGTAATAGGAAAGAAAGACACCCCTAATTTATCCATTCACACTTCTTGCCTCGCGCTCTACATGTTCCAAGGATATTCGTTGAGTTTTCTATCAGGAAAGAATATCTTACGAAAAAAGATGATGAATGAGTTACGGAATCATGAACCATGAGGATGGGAGGCAAGGGTTTTGTAAACTAGATTAAGCTGCCATACTATGGACCCATCTAAGAAGAGTCTATACTTTGCGTATTCGAAGCATATATGTACCGTTTTTTTTTCTCTTGATTACAGAACCGACACAAATGCACGTTTCAGAGGGATCGTGAAATGGATTAAATGTGTAATTCGATATAAGCCAAGCTCAAAAATTAATGAGATGCCAGACATGTTTTAGAAATATGACAGAGATGTATCAATGTTTTATTTACGATAGTGTTTTATATTTTTATTGTGCATACAATTGAACTAAATAGAAATATCAGAAGAGTAGGCAATGTATAACAAATATCTATTGTAACTGATTTTCAAGCTTCTGCTTGTTTTTTTTCGGCTGAATGGCTGCTGTCCTCTCAGATTTTCTTCAGACTTGTCCTTTTCAATGTTTTGATATCATCGTAGATATTCTTTCAATTAAACTCAAGGAATCAACTAACCCTACTTATCATGTCCCATGGACATCTTAGTTCATACATTTGCCCCAGCTCAACCAGCGGGGGAGGATAGTGATTAATTTCACATTTATTTTATGACAAAATTTTGAAACGATGATTGACAGAGATAGCATTTTTAATAGTGCCTCATTTTGACCAGTGCTTAAATATGATTGAATCAGTTCACTTCGGATAATAAGTGCTATCCATTACTGGGGAGTTGGGAGATCTTCACCAGAGGCTATTGAGCTTTGGCAGCTTTTGCGTTGTTACATTCCAAACGAACTTCATAACGAACTTTCTGCATTAACTTGCGAGACAATCGGCATTTACTTAAATATTCAGTATCAAAAATAGTTTTCTAGCTGTCGCATATCCTTCCTATAAATTGAACTTTTAAAATTCAATTTTTCTGAATAGTCAAAGCACAACTTCTTGAAGTATTCCTCCGTATAACATGCGCACACCATCAAATCATTAATTTTTACGAGCAAAACTTTATGATAAAATTATTACTTGCAATATAGAACGAAATATTATTCCCGGAAGTGTAATCAACGACAGATACTTAAAAAATCCGCTTATACTGCATGGCACACGCACCCCCAGACCAAACAGTCCTTCAATCCTCTCCTTCACACTTTACAACCCACTCGCGCCATTTTTCGACAGAACATATTTGCAAATGAGAATCATAAGCGCGGCGGGTGTTCTCCGGGTATCCATAAAAATCCGGATAATATAATTTATTTGCTTATTTTTCATAATATTTATCCCGTCATATGTAGCAGGAGGATGGCGCGCTTGTCCCGTTGCCCGTAAATACACGCAGACATGTTATCGTCACATGAAAAGTTCACAAGCATAAAAATCTTGGACAGTGAGAAAATACATCGCTTGACCGTTACAGGATTTTTATGATTTTTTCATACTCATTCTCTCCTGCCGACTTTCGGCAATCGAGTAAGAAATCAACGGCAGTAGCCCGTAGATGGCGTTATAATATGCCTTGAGACATACATACGCATATGTGATGTTAAGCTGCATAGCTAGGAAAGAATATATTATTTTTTCTGGTGTACTACTTGGGACAAGTGCTGCCAATCGAACTACAGCAAATCAAAGATCAGGAAAGTCTATAAAACTTTTCATCCATATACAATTTATTATTATTTGACGCCTTGAAATAATTTTCCTTCCAAAATGACGAAGTCAAATAGATTCAGAACTCACAATTTGAGATATTTTCATCTGAAATCTATTTCGAGCTGATAACACTCTCTATATCCTGGAATCATTCACAAGGAATGAGAACATATAGAAGTGTTGGAACACAAATAAAAACAATAGGCGAAAATAGACACAACAAAGGCTACACTTGCTCCGTCAACAACAAACTCAGCCATAACATTGAATCCTTGTTAATATCCTAGCTATTATGCTCCACATGTATGTTCCGCTTATTATGTGTTTTATGTTCGTAATATAGGCATTGGATACTACTCTTTCATATCTATAATGGACGGGTTGTTGGAGAAACGAATTCTGGTAGCAGCAGTAACAACAACAACAACAACCTAACTCAGTGTTAAGAGAATGGGAAGTTTAAGGCTAGTAACGTCACGAATCGTATGAAACCGTGAGGATATGGAAACAGAATAGATTCTTACGGTTTATCTGCATAATCTGATTATTGTAATGAAACGGAATATCTTGCAAGATGCAAATGAATAGGAAACGAATGTGTTGATGAAATGGATTCAATTTTCTTTCATTTATATGATATGGTCTGTAAGGAGCAAAGTATTAGAATATTTCTTTAACTTGACTGATTATCTAACAATGAGCTCATATTTACTTTTCTCTCAGATATCCGTGATAATTAAATCCCTCATAAAACATTGCAGATAAATTATTAAATGTTATGTTGAGGTATTTACATGCAAAATAATGTTAATTATTTATTGCTTCCACGAATGAATTGAATCTTAACAGAGAAGCATTATATTTACCACATACAAAAAAAATTCGGTGAGATCGACATTAAGAGGGGGGGGGGGGGTAAGGTTTGTTTCGTCTAAAAAATACCTTTTTTCATGAATTTATTTTTGGAAAAAATTATTACTGTAGGTTTATTTTACATATTATTATCTAAAAGTACAACATGTGAAGAATATTTAAAAAAAAATTGTCCAAAAATAGAAAGAAATAACGAATTTATTGCAGATCTCCGTAGGCGCCTAGAAAAAAAGTTTTTGTGCGGTGACCAGCCTACAGCATCACTGGATCATTTGAAACCAAAAAATCAAAATGCTTTCTTTACTTTGTTACTTTATCTCTCCAGTGACGTCGAGTTTTTTTTAATTATTCAATTTTTTAATTTTTGGCACCATTTTGAAGCCAAAATAACGATTTTTGACGAAAAAAATTGATCTATTTGTTATTGTAAAATTGTTAGGAATTTATTTTTTAAAAAAAACTCAACGTAGCTAGAGAGCTATATAGCTATATTCAAAATATGTGTACAAAATTTCAAAACGATCGGTTCAGTAGTTTTTTCTGTAGGCTGGTCACCGACTTTAAAAATTACATGTTTGGGAAAATCGATTTAGAGTTTTGTACACTGAAAAATGAAAACATCCTGAGAAAAGTTGGATTTTCTTATAAAATACGTACATGTCATCATTGATGCCGTATCCATACCGTACATCACTATCATTCACGTTATCTAAGCCATCTTTTTGCTCCTGTCGATAAAAGTAATACAATAGAGACCGAAAAAGTTGCCGCTTGCCGCCGCTCAGCGCAGGTAGCTAAAAGGCGCGCAAACCTAAGAGGTACGGTTATTCAACCTACTGTAACTTCGTTGGTTTTACTCCGAATGACCTACAAATTTAATACAATATTCTTCAGATGTTGTACTTTCAGAAAAAAAATAAACAAAAATGGAAGAAAAAAAAGTTGTCAAACCTTACCCCCCCCCCCCTTAATGCGAAATGAGATCCAGAATGGGAGCGTGCCTAGAGCTTCAAGTTAGGTATTTTTATCGGCAGTGCCAAATCAATGCGGGTCTAAAAAGAGCCATTGGATCTCATCATTTAATACAGCTTCAGAAAACAGGACTTGGATTGATATATTGTTCTTTATATAATGGTTAATAAAACTAGCTTCGGTAAATTTCGAACATACATGCCCTTTTCTTATGACTTCAGTATATACTAAATGGGCCAAATTTTTCAATCGGAATTTATTCATCCCACTTTACATCAGGTCAATACTATGGTAGGAACTAGTGAATACTTTGATTATTTCTCAATTTACCCTTAAAAAGAAAGAAACTATCACCTCCTTTATTGCAACAGATCACTATATTGCAAAAATACTAAATGTATTATATTAAACAAAAAGATATAAAATTAGGTCGCATTAAGGCCCACATGACTAATTTTCCATTGGGGTGAATAAAAAAGCTATGATTGATTTTTATGATTGATTCCTATTATTATTAATTATTATTATTCTTAAGTGTTATAATTATTTTTATTATTTTTTATCTAGCCATAAAAGCTTTGGTAGAAAAAGACGCCTCCGCCACCTGGTCGTCTTCTAGCAAAGTTTCGACCTCCACGTCCGCACAAACCTGATAAAAAAAGTTCTGGAATTCTATAAATTAATCTTGACATGTTTATAACTATTTTTTAAATAACACTTTTTACAATATTGATCAAAATTTTGCTAACACACACAATAATAAAAATATGACTACGATGGTATTTGGGATCTGCACGAATAAATAGGGTATTTCAACAGTTTCAAAATTAGCCAATTTTTTTCTTTTTTCAGGTTTTTCATCCGCAATAAAAACACGGCTTGACCGATTTGGCTGAAAACTCATTCAGTTTTAAGTTACATAATTATACGTCGAATGAATTCAATCACACGTCTATTTGATCTTTGGTTCTCGAGATAATCGAGACGAAAAATAATTCCGATTGCACGTCCGTACATACACATTCAGACATCTCTTTTAAAACGATGGATTTGGATTTTGGAGACCTTATATTTAATTTTATATATTTTCAGCATATTTCTAAGATTTTTTTTGAAAATACTGTAAATATAAATTAAATTCTGAACAAAGTACATAATATCATAATTATTCAAGAGTATTCTCTAAAATTTTGGTCCAAAAATATTGATTACTGACAGGAAGTTTTCGTAGACACCTCAAAAAAGTAGTTTTGCGATGCACAGCATTACTCATCACTCGATCATCTGATGACAAGAAACCAAAAAGATTTCGTCAGTTTATCATTTTCTGGAAATAGCCACGTCAAGATAAATAAATAAATTTTGAGTTAGAGCGTTCACCGACTTTGAAAAAACTAAGTGTTGAGAAAACGCGTTTAAAAAACAGAAACAGCCGATTTACAGTTTATACCGCGTGGAAGAGCAGGGTTTTAAAATCCTGTAGCTCCGTCAGTTTTGCTCCAATCGACCTAAAATTTTAATTGGATACTCTTGAAAAGTTCTATTATTGAAAAAGTACAACAAAAAATGCAAAAAATGAGTAATGAGTAAAGTCAAAAAATTAAGAAAACACTAACCACAACAGGATTCTTAACAAATTTAGCTAACAAGCCAGAAATTATTACTCTCCTAGTATTAGAGAAATCGAATGAATTCGGCTGAGCGGTCCTGAACTATCACTGTCTCGTTTCTAGACAGAACTTTCTGAAAGTCCACAAACCCTAAAGTAGAAATCTTCTACCAGATCTCAAAAACTCATAATCTAGCTCGGATTAGTGCCGAAAAATTTTGCTGACATGCAGCATAATTAAACAAATTTTCTATTAAAATATTCTGAAAATAAGTTAACAATACACCAATAAAATTATCAAAACTACTTCCAACAAAATCAAAGTTTTTACATTCGTACAACAGAACAACACGAAACCGAATAATTTCTAAGCCAAACTGAATTTCCAAAGTTATTTTGAAAACAAGCAATTCAAAATTGTATCCATTCATGTCAAAAACTAAGTTCCAATAAATAATTGAGAGAGGAAATGAAAGTTCTTATGTTAATTGTAGCAGAATCTCCTCTTCTTCAAAGTGCTTAAATAATCCTATAAAAAATTCGAAAACAAACAAATTCCTACAGAATGATGATGTTTTATCCAATTAAAATTTTCTATTGGAAAAATTCTCCTAAAATTAAAATAAATCTGGAAAAAAGTTGTTGGGATTTTTTTTTTGAAAAGTTAATTTTTCATGATAGTTTTTCATATGATTTGCTCATCGAGTGATTGGATATTGTTGTTGAGTAAATCTACATATTTTAAAATACTTCGTTCAAGATGTTCATAACTATTTAAAAATAATTATAGAAATCCCAGAAGAAACATAATTAAAATTTTCGAAATACTATTTGCAAAAAATTTCTCAACATTCAACTGTCTATGTCTTCACTGCCTACCAATATATAACAATTATACTTCCACCAACCAAAAACAAGTCATCGCACCGTGTGTCTTACCACTCTTTCTCATAAAACAGCAGGGAATATTGTGTTTTTTTAAAACCATCCCCAAAAAAAGTTGATCTATACCAAATTCGTCGACACTACGAATTGTTACATTTCACTTTATGCTAGAACGTGAGCTCAACCATCCATTCAATTCAAAGTCGTCTCAAATCGAAAAATAATCCAACCGAAAATCCATGTCTACAAGGGTGCCAACATTCACTATAATAACACCACATGTGTTCATGTACCATAATCGAATCCACAATAATTTTTGGCAAAGGACTTTTACCGCCTTCCGAAAATTATTAGAAATATTGAAATGCCACTGAGAAGGCAAGTGAGCATTTTTCACTGAAAAAATGAATGGCCATTTTCCTTAAATTGAGATATGTCCTTCTATGGTTGCAATTGAAAATATTGAAGCCTTTCTTGAACTTTTAATACATCGTTTTTCTTGACTCTCTATATTCTCTTTATTCTCCATCCTTCTCTCCATATTTTTCAACTTAAAATTTTCGGTTTGATGTGTAAGAGGTTATCTTTATTTTTTCCAAAAAAAACTCAATTGATGCGCATTTACATAAAAAAATCTAGCTAAGATAAGGCGAGTAAGTCCTCAACTAAAATTTAAATAACCCAAAATACATCTGCCTGTCTGGAAAACGCACCCTTCTCACCACACTTACAAAAATTACTTCGTATCCATCAATCAGAACCCCAAAGATAAAGTTCTTTACGTTATCCTTGGATGTCATTCCTTGTCCACACCACACTCGTCACAGGACACGACCAACAAAATTACTTTTTCTGTCTGATAAATGATTGCACGTAAATGTTTCATAGCTTCAGGCTTCTGGCGGTGAGAAGTGGGTGAAAATTTTCCAAAGTTGGAGGCCCTACAGCGAACACCCTTATCCTTGCGTTCGCTCTTTTCGAACTTTTTGTTTAAAATAACCGCACTGGCAGTTTCAACTTTATTGAGTTTATATTCATTGAATGTATGGCATCATCAATTCTTTTGGGGGTTGAACGCATTTTTGACCTTTTGACCGAAGTAATAATCGAGTCAATTACATGAATTCGGGGAAAATGGTTTTTTATTTTATTTTTTTATTCTTGCCTTTCTAGGAAAAGTAAATTTTCATTCTAAGGACAGTTGTGAGGATATTATTGGATTGGGAAGCTAATGTGCGAAATGAAAATGGATAAGCAATTTCTTTTTGAAAGGAGGAATTTGAAGCGGGAGCATGGAAAATTGTTGTTATTTTTCTCGAAGTCAATCCAAGGTAAATAAAATTTTAGATGGAAAATTATGTTTGTTTGCTTTTTGGAAATTTCAGCGAATGGAAAATAATGTTAACTCCTAGTTTCAATACATTTAAAGGAAGCAGTCAACTTTTAGAGGTAGGAAATTTTAATATTTCAACATCATCAGTCAATATTATTCTATTTACGAAAATTTTACTACATCTTGTCTTAAAAACGAACTAATCCAAACATAAACTTGCAATGTATGTGTTTATGCAAAAAGTGATATTCTAGAGTAAAACGTTTTGATTGGTGCCCAAGAATTTCAACATGAACCACACAGATAGAGTGATAGAGCTCAGTCCATCGCAATAGAACTATCACCCCATTCAGAGAAAAGATTTATTATAATTTACGATGCAATATTTCAACCAAAATAACTGCCACGCTTGGAATACAAATAGTATTCAAGCGAAAGAAAGGAAATCGGAAACGGCACATCGAATCGCAAACTTTTTTCAAATCGCTGTCCTTCGCTCTCGGCTTGTATCACTAGCCGCATCCTTACGTGTATAATGGCTGTAATATTCAACATTAATCCTAGCATATTCTTTCACTGGCACACACGCCACATCGGACTTGGCGCTTGAATATTTTTTGAGCATCTCTCCGGAAACGGATCATTAAAATTATCCCCCTGAGGCCTAAGGGGTGCCAACCAAACAACTCTACGTCTAGGCATCGCTCTACGTTTTGGGGTTGGAACACAAACGAAAATTGGGAGCCCGCGGCATAAATGTGCCGGGTGCCAGGATACCCACCCGTTCCAATGCACATGGAGATCATATATAGACATGTGTGCTCATGGTGTTTTGTATGTTTTCGGACGTTTTTGTAAATGGAAAAATAAAGGCCAATTCGAACGAAATCCCTGTTGTACGAGCGGCAATCGAAACATACAAATCCCAGGGAGTTACCAATATTTTACAGGATAATGTGACATTTCGATTATTCTATTGGATTTAATGTGTTTTATGGTTTTCGGCGGTATCCTTTAGGATCATTTCTATATTTTTTATGCTTGGCTCAAGTATTTTTTATGCCACTCGGCGTTGGTTTTGTTTTGCGCGGGGATGTGTGTATTTTTTGCACTTTTCATGTTAACGACTCCGTATAATAGTCATGGTCATTCTAAGAACTCACATTTTATTTGCTTGGAAAAATGTAACGAGGCCAACACATTCAGTGATTAGTAAAAACAAACTTTGATTCAGCGCAATTCATGTAGTTTAGATACTCCCGAGCATAGTAAGCAACATAATCCTTGAATGGAATTCATATTCACATGTGGACTTTCACTTCATGGTAATCTCATACTGAGAATGGACCGACTCCGAGAAATCGACAAAATGGGGATTCAACAAATTATCTGAACTATGAAGTCGATTCCTAATGGGATCGTACCATATGTAGTGAAGACCACAAGAATTTCTACATTTTCTAACAATTTAACAAATCAGCCTCCAAATAGTTCCACAGTACATGGAATCTAACGTGTATGAGCTCCCAATCTTGAGAATATTTTTTTTGGTACGTTGACCAAACACCAATCCATTAACCGGAATCATAAAAGTAAATTTATTTTACTATTTACACAACAAACAGGACCCCGTTATCTTGTATGTACGAGCGCATATACGGGGGATAACGAAGAGAGATGGATGAAACAAAACGGAAAATGTCCCATTTAAAGGATTACAAAATGATATGTTATCATTGTTTCGGCAAAATGGCCTATTTTTAACTTAATTTTGTTTTATTAGCCGTCAACTCAATTTACGTTTGATCTACAATCTTTTGTTTTTTTTGCTTCTTGACCATAACCCAGTGTTTCGGCTGATACACATTAAGGACATAATAGAAACCATTAACGTTTTATTGTAAATTGCAATTTATTTCGTAGTATTAAATGATAATTTATATGATTGTATTTAAGGCTGCTTAAAATGAATATGTTTTATTATAATGATTTTAAAAGCTTTGGAACGTTTGCTCTTTGATTGGATACCATATTTTCGATTTTTAACGAAAATAATAAATATATTAGACTAGCATCTACGAGAATATGATTGATTATTCTTTATTGAAGCAACTCATTGCTCTTCAGTATCTTGCAAGGACTGATAAAAAGAAAGATTAACAAGTGAATATGTAATACATATTTTACTTTTCCTCTTGTCAATTTATTCAGCCCTCGCTGTTCTTCGTACCATATTTTACTTGCACTCAGAATTGAGGGTGTCGAATGAAAGTTGTATCATTAATTCCACCGAATAAACAAAAAAGAATTGTATGATATATCGTATTCTCCCGGAAGATCAAAGGTAGTTATTAATGAGTCTTATCATTTATCTTATCATCCAGTTTTTTTACACTTACATGAATGTATCACATAAGAGGTACAATTCAGTGGTGCTCATTTTATTTCACACAATTAAAAGTTTAGGCAGAGGTAAATGGAAGTAGTCAAAACATCGATTTTGGTTCGAAATTTATTCTTTCAGTATATTTTATTACAATTAGCGAAGGCACAATTTTTTCGGTTCATTAAATTGGAATAACTTGCAATATAAACATTTGACTTGGTATCCTAAACTATTGTTATTATTGTTAATATTATTGTAATGCATATTTATATTTTACTGAAATGGTCGAAACTCACGAATTATTTAAGTTGCTGACCAGTTAACTTGTAAGATTGAATAGAAAGCTTCATTTAAAACTAAAATTTTATGCTTCTTCCTTAAGGGGACAACCTATTTTAGACGCTCGAAAAATGTGACATTTTGTGCGATTTTTTTAGCGATTGCAATACAATATTATAACGTGATTATTTTTGGGTTACTTAAGTACATGGATATGAATGTATAAGAAAAAAATTCTTTTTGGTTTTTCATAGTTTTTCATACAAAAAGCGGCTTTAAAAAGAATGTCTTGAGAATGCACGTCTTTGTGGTGTTAATGATTTTGGGGAAATGGCTTATTTGAAACAAAATTGTCAAAACGTTTCGTCTATGACAATGAGTATCGTTCGACCGATTATTATAAATTTTCATTCAAAAATACCAAAATGAGCGATGTTTAGCCAAATTTTTGAAAAAAAGTTGTTTTATATACCTTAAAATTTTATATTTTTCAGGTTCGAACGATAGCTCTCTATGTGTAAAATAGAAGTAAAAGATTGGTAAGGATTGGCAGTAATTCCTCCAAAAAGTAGAACATCGTATAAAAAATGTTGTTGTAGTGAAAAACATCTAATTAATCATACCTAACGCTAATCTGCGAGGCCAGCACCGTAAAGTATTTTTTAGCTTCTTCAAACATGTCATTATCTTCAGGACGAGCTGCTCTACGTTGAGCTCTGACTTCCTTTGAAGGTTCAGAGCTGCGGTGATCAGCATGGTATATGCGCGAAAAATTCATGACACTTTTTGACCGATTTTTACTACCATTGTCTCCATAATTTTGATAATTGGTGCATATCCTTCATTTTACATACAAACTGCAATCTTTGTAGCAGTTTTAACGATGTCTTTTCCACCAAACATTTTTTGGAGCCATTTGCAGACGTTCGCATTGAAGCTTTCATTTGGATATATTGTATGACCACCCAAACATATCCCAAATAGCTCCTCTTTCAATAAATCTTCGTATATAGGTATCAAGATTTCTTCAACATTTTTTGCAACAGGCAGTGAGTGTTTACAGCCATTAAGCCTTTTTTTAGCCTCAAGTTTTCGATACTCACACCAGGAGTCAGCTCCTCCTGGGCAATATGAATGCTGCAGATTTTCATCGGTTGATATCTTGTGATAAAAGGTGGCTCAAATACTTTTGCGCATTCCTTCTACAGAATCAACGTTTCTACAAATAGCTAAACCGTAATATGTAGATAAATCTTCATCAATTTCATTGTGAATTCTACCGGCTTTTTTAATGTATTTTTTAAGGTGGTTTATTTTGCTGGTAAACCTTTATTTCTTTCTTTCTTCGTCTTCTTCTTCTGCTTCTGCTTTTTTTCGCAATAGAATACGATTTTTTTTGCAACACAAGCACGCTTGAACACACGTTTTTTAGCGTGTAAAATGCACTCTAATTGTGTAAAACGCACTGTACAACATGTGGAACGCACTCTCATCAGCCATTTGAGCGTCTAGTACGCTTACGACATAATGCTTATAACTACCATAGGAATATTCGCATCAAGATGAAATTTTCATGGAAGATTCTTAAACACTTAAACTTTATAAAAATTTATTAAAAATATTTTGAATTTTTTTTTTAAATTAGGTTGTCCCCTTAAATAGTATTTTTCTTGGCCAGAAACTTTTAACTCTTACCAGAAGTTTTTTAAACCTCTCATTGAGTTGATGACTTTAAAAAAGTATTATCACTTTTTTAATTTTCTCTAGAATATATTTTACGAAATTAACTTCTCTTATCGGAAAATTAACGCATCAATAATTTTTTGCATGTTCACATTCAATTGAAATGAATAAGAATAGTTTTTCATGGACTTTCATAAATGTGCTTTCACATGCCGCAAATAGTTTTTAAGCAGGTCATTACCATCTACTATTTGCAGATGTAGCCACATGAAAATTCAACCTATAAGACGACATTCTCAGAATACTGATCGTAAGGATTAAAATCAATGAATCTACATACCAATTTTCTTTATCAATATATTCCAGCCGGTGCTTGGCTTCCATCCCAACTTCGCATGTGTTCTTGGGTTTCTACCCAAAAATCTAACATTTTGGATGGTTTGCGTTGTCTAAATATGTATGTCATTATACGTATGATGATATTCAGATATAATTACTGTATGAAAAATCGATAAGGAACAGGAGAAGCATCTTTTAAGATGTTTCGTCTTCACATTTATGGACATAAGACATAACATGTCCGCAGAAAGCACAGAGAGTTAGGGATTCATATGACCTTACAACGAATATCATATACATATGCCTTTATGTGTCGTGCATGAAAAATTGTCTGGTCCTAACGAAACCATCTCATTCGATTCTATCACACTATCCTTGTTCGTGTTCCTAACATAGTTATGTAGCGAAATGCGGGTTGGCAGCGCAGCGGTATTCTGAAGACAACTATTGGATGTATCACTTTGAAGTCACACTAAAATTGATTATAAATTTCAAAGGATGTTGTCCGCAAATGAGCTCATTATCTGGACGTAAGATCTTATATGACTTCACTACTTAGGTGAACTCCCTTATATGAAATGTCCTGACAAAATACTATGCTGGGAACCCCTTTAACATCCCATCCTTCCCTTTTTCATTCATCTTATGGTGTTGCATACCGAATTGTTCGTCCTTTAGTTCTTGCCGGTTCGTATTCTCAGCTTTATTTTTCTTCTGATTATTTTGTGAAATTCTGCATCTTTAGCATAAATATACGCCTGAATTGAGATACAATGGCACTGTACCTACCGTACCTCCTTCCATACTCGGTTGTTGTGTACGTACGAAGGATTCTGACTGGATTTAGTATGTACCACGGGAGACTTGCTTTATTACAAATGTTGTTGTCAGATTTTCCCCAAGAAATTGGACCTACTCGGGCAAAATGTTGCTCTGAAGTGTAATCTACAATCTGGTGTGTCATTTGCAAGTGTCCAGAGAAGGATCCCTAATAGAATTTATGTTAATAATACGAATATAATTACTTGGACATTCTTCACAAAGAGTCTTTCGTGAATATTGTATGCAAGCTGGAGTGTTTTGAATAAAATGTGGTTTTTATGGTTGAAAGTACAAGAAGAATAGTATTGTTTCGATTTTGGGGCTAGTAAATGATACAACCTGAAGCCAAAGAAAACATATGAAAAACTGAGGATATTTATACATATTGCAAGTTTTAAAAAAAAGTTTCTAAATGGCAATTATACCAAACTTAATTCGTATCAAATTGTAAAATCCTTGGGATTTTGAAAAAAACTGTATGCTTCATACCTACTATGCGTTTTAATTTCCGAAGAGGAAATCTTCCCCTCACTTTAAGGCTGTAGCTCATCTGTGAAGTACAATCAAAGCAATGGAAATTGTATAGAAAATTTGATGCCATTTTGCGGCTTCATGTCGAAGTAACTTCAACTCGCAGTAGGAGCACCAAAACAGACAATAGTGAAAAGTCCTGTTTGTTAAATTTTTAGCATTGCTGAAAGCGCCATTTCATTGTTCTGCGAAAAATTGTAACTTGATTTCAAAAAGTATTTCCTACAACTGCAAGTGCTTATTTACAAAATACTCAGTCAAAATAACGCTAAGCAAAAGGGGATGTTTAAGTTTTTTTTTGCCTCGGAAAACGTCAAGAATAAAAATAAACAATAATCAAAAGAATAAATTGTTTAGAGAAGTTTAGTGCATCAAATGGTATCAACATGTCTGATTACCTAGACTAGATTTAGGATGCTATCATCAAGTGTCAGGACTGTGTTCACTGGACTAGATTTCCAAAGAGCTCTCGAAATTGTATGATAAGTCAAGAGGCCATAGCTTATAAATTGATGTGCTCTTTTACAAGTGTCTTTCAATCTTTTCCTTCCAATAAAAACAACATTCTTAACAAATCCACTCTCCAAACAAATGCCAACCCCTCAAATCCATTTATGTTCTGTTCAACCTCGAATAAATCTCAAATTGAGTCTTACCACTTCATTACATCAAAAAATTCTAGCTTTTGTCCTCACAAATTCAAGCGGTAAACATCCAATGAATTTTCCATTTTCCTACATTTTCCCTATATAAATTCACGATTACCTAAATTTCAAAAATATTACCGTGAAAAAATATAGTTTCAACCCTCGAATAAAATTCATGAAAATTTATAGAAATCTCTTATATTTTTTTTGTATTCATTACATTTCGATCCCCTTCGGCGTATTAAGCATACACAAGTGTAAGAAGTACGGAATGTGAGGATAAAAATAAAAATTGCGTAAATAATGTGTGGGATAAAACGTAGCATTAGAGTTAAAACTTTTTAGGGTGTCCAGAAAGTATCTTTTTGCTTATGTTGTTGTTGTTGCAGATGTAGCTTTACTTGGAAAGTGGATTTGTGAACTCCAATCGTTCGACAACTAGAAGGGGATGGTAATTTTTTCAAAGTTAGATTCAGGGTGGTTTCTTTGAATTCGTTCCCCGTTTGTCAATTTGAAATGTGAGTGTTGGACTTTTTGAATGGTTTTCACAAATTTGATGTTCCATTGTGGCGTAATAAACCGTTTGACAAGCATTTTTCATGAATGTTTTTCTCCTGCCCTTTGGCAATGTGTTTTGAAAGGGGGATGAGGAAGGAGTCTAAAATTGATGATCTCAGTTTTTAGGTTGTTGATGAGATTTTTAGGATTTGCACTTTTAAAGTTGATCTATAAAGGGTGACTTATTTTTATGTTGATTAAACAATGAAGAAAACATGTGGAATGTAATTTTTGCATTGTAATGAATCTCTTTAGCGGTCGGACAGTTGTCCTTTACTTGTGTTTTGTAGGTGAGCGAGTTACAAACACTTTTTATTTGCACAATAGATGTTCCATTCCTCGACTGAAGTCAGGTAGCATTACAATCAATGAGGAAGGGGGTAGTGGTCTCACACCGTAACCACACCTTTCCACATTGCTTGAAGTATAGCGAAGAATATTGAACACAAAATGTGCACGCTCTTTTGTTATTAATCCAACTTTACATAAACCTCATCCACTTGAGAGAAAATGCATTTAAAAGCAACCGAACTATCTGCCAATTTTATGAATAAGGCCACTCGAAAAGTTGCAGCCATAGCCATCATCAATGGAGCAACAGCGTAAATCAAGCAATTTACTGCTTTAAACATTACCTCTAGTTTCTTTGGCCCAAAGACAATGTCCTCTTACTTAAAAACCTCAATATCGGTTTTCTGTCTTAGTCTATTTGCTTCAACAGTAATGTTATGTTAGTTCATTATTTTGTGACCCCATAATAGGCAAGTAATCACTTTGAAGTTCTAACATTAAATTATAACAAACGGTCATTAAGCCCTTGAGTTGTTCATGCAATTACAAGTAAATATAATAGAGTACTCTTATTTACATTAATCCATACATATCAGGTAAATCATATTTAACAATCATTGAAAATTAAATATCACATTCATATCACCATTTGCAACGTGCACAGTATTATTTTCTGCATTGTATTCACAAAAATCAAAATTCGGCACATAAATAAAAGTTTGTGACAACTTTTGCTTGTTTTTCAACTTGAAATTTATGAAATAATCGCAGATCAAAAATAAAATGAATAAACTCACTCATTTTCTCAGTATATCTCTAAAGCAGGAATACAGCAAGCATTTTATAAAAAAATGCCAACAATAAATCTTTTGTACAACTTAAATTTCTGCCACAAAAAAGCTACTCGTGATTTTTTGGAACAACATGAATTTTTGAAAAAAACCATTTAAAATAAATCTAAGACTTTATCCATGCATTGAACATCTACCAAAGGAGTTAATTGTAGGAAAAACCATGTTTCAAGCTTTAAATTGGAAAGAAAATAATGTTTTCGTACAAAATCAGAAACATAATCGAAAATTATCGGGCGAATGAGTTCCTAAATTCAAATATCTGAAGTTTATTGCTGGATACAATTGGGTCCCGCAGAATTTTTATCTGGCATGCGCTCCTCTACAACAAACGCTTGGTTGTACATGGTGTATCTTATTGTTCTCGCAAGGTAAGAGGTGCAAAGTCAAAAAAAAGTCATTCCACAATATCAAAATCTTATAAAAAAATTTCGCAAAAATGAATGCGAGTTTCATCGATTAAAGCACGACTTCATTTTTTGCAACCACGAAAACTTAATTGCGATAGATAAAAAATTTACCATTAGCACTGGACTAGTAAACCACCCAGGTTTTATTCGTCTTGTCGTGTTTTATTTTCGAGATTTTTCGTAAATTTGTTGAAAAATGACAAACTTTGCAAAATGAAAAACTTATTAAGAAGTATAACATGACCTTAGTATAATTATATACCTGGGAACTACGAAGCTAATGCCTTAGCTAGAGCTGGCACTGAGCTCCAGGATTATACACTAACACTCACGGAAGTAGCCAGTTTAAGGGAGGGGTAAGGTTTGACAACTTTTTTTTCTTCCATTTTTGTTTATTTTTTTCTGAAAGTACAACATCTGAAGAATATTGTATTAAATTTGTAGGTCATTCGGAGTAAAACCAACGAAGTTACAGTGGGTTGAATAACCGTACCTCTTAGGTTTGCGCGCCTTTTAGCTACCTGCGCTGAGCGGCGGCAAGCGGCAACTGTTTCGGTCTCTATTGTATTACTTTTATCGCCAGGAGCAAAAAGATGGCTTAGATAACGTGAATGATAGTGATGTACGGTATGGATACGGCATCGATGATGACATGTACGTATTTTATAAGAAAATCCAGTTTTTCTAAAGATGTTTTCATTTTTCAGTGTACAAAACTCTAAATCGATTTTCCCAAACATGTAATTTTTAAAGTCGGTGACCAGCCTACAGAAAAAACAATTGAACCGATCGTTTTGAAATTTTGTACACATATTTTGCATATATATAGCTCTCTAGCTACGTTGAGTTTTTTTAAAAAAAATTCCTAACAATTTTACAATAACAAATAGGTCGATTTTTTCGTCAAAAATCGTTATTTTGGCTTCAAAATGGTGCCAAAAATTAAAAAATTGAATAATTAAAAAAAACTTGACGTCACTGGAGAGATAAAGTAATAAACTGAAGAAAGCATTTTGATTTTTTGGTTTCAGATGATCCAATGATGCTGTAGGCTGGTCACCGCACAAAAACTTTTTTTCTAGGTGCCTGCGGAGATCTACAATAAATCCGTTATTTCTCTCTATTTTTGAACAAAACTTTTCCTAAATATCCTTCACATGTTGTACTTTCATATAATAATAAGTAAAATAAACCTACAGTAATAATTTTTTCTAAAAAAAATTCATGAAAAAAGGTATTTTTTAGACGAAACAAACCTTACCCCCCCTTAAATATTAGCTGCATAGCCGAATTCATACGAGAATCGAAGTGGTTCTCGTCATCCCACAGGTTTTAGTGCCACATCCTATCTCTATGTGGTATCATAATGGGCTTAAGTGAGCCACCTTTTGACAAAGGGGGCTGCCACTACAACCAACCAATACCATGACCTTATTCTCGAAAATTTGCAATTTCACATCCAAAAATTTGATTTCTTCCATACTATAGAGACATTTTTTAAAGCTTTAGTTGTATTTGAAGAAACGAATTGGACTTTTTTTAGTCGGGCCTGTACACATGTTTGTTCGAATGTTTTTTAAAACAGTTTCCATTGACGAATCTATACATTTGTACACTTCTGTAATTACATTGTTTCGACTGTCCATCGAAAAAAAACTCTACAAACTTTACTCTCGACACGTTCAATCCGATTTACCAATTAGTCATTTTCATGACAATTCTTTCATTTCGTTTGTCCATTCATTCATTTTCTCTACCACCCACTAATAATAAATAATAATGAGTTCAACCCCCGCAACAGGGCAAAAGGTATCTTCGATTCTCTCCCAATTTAAATACTAAATCATTCGTCCAGACATCGTTAATTATAATCCGAAACACGTTACCATGACCAGACTGTTCCGGTCCGTTCATACTCTTGTCCACCCAAAAATAGTAGCAGCAACACACTTTGTTCTTTCATTATTTTCTCAACGACCTAAATACACCCGAATCCCAAACCCTGCCACTATCGTCTTTGGTCCAACAAATCAAATGAAACACTACGTTGCTGACTAGTGGACCCGGCGGGGGTGTTATTAGTGTGTAGTGCCATTCTCTCAACGATATCAACCCCATTCGCATCTCACGTCGTCATTGACCCTCTTCCTCAACTGACCGACCGTTCTAGTGGATTTCTCATCCCCTTCATCGGTTTATTCCTACTTTACTTTTTGAACTCATTATTTTTCTGCATGTGTTCTTTTCTACATATAAATTGGTTTCCGTCCTCCTGTTCTTATAATGAGTGCCAAGATAACAAGGAGTGGCCGTGGTGGGTTCGGAAGGAAGCATGTAGGATGGAGAAGCCGTTCGGTTTGCCTTTCTTGCATCAACCACCTATTCTTGCTGTAGGTTCATAATACCTCAGATCAGAGATGCTGGGAGGCAAATCTTTCTTTGCTTCGCTTGAATGTTCAGCACCGAGCAAAAAATGAGAATGCAAATAACGCCCTTTTGAACTGAAACAAAAAAAAACTTCAGACTTAACCGAGCGTTCAAACATCGAACAAGGATCACTGTTTGAAATGTGATTGTTAGAAAATAGTCATCTTCCACCAAGGTGGAGTACTTTTAAACTAAGCCTTTTAAACAGGCTGCACCTCATATGCATACATATATGAAGCGAGCATTTATTTAGCCATGAATAAATAAATATGCAGTTTAATTTATTATAGGCATTTGTGATTATTACGGTCGTAGAAACCCGTTCCTGACCCCTCACGAGCAATAATCCAATCTCATTCTTCGACACTCAATGCAAGCAAACAATTAATTGCATGGACACCGAATTCCCTCCCATCCCCGATTCGTCTTCAACGGCAAAATCGATAGCGATTCCTCGTTCACCTTCTCCACATCCGGTCACCTCAATCGACAACCCTCGCTCGGCACGATGCCATTTAAGCAAACCACCTCAGTTCGATGTTCTTGGCTCTCATTCAAATGACTGCTTTCTCCAATTGCATCCCCCAAATCGTCAACCGGACGAGATGTCGGGATGTGGCAGCGAAGGTGGTGGCAACGTTCCGTGCTCGCACAAAGTCCTTCGAATCCATAAAACTGAACATCATACACGCATACTGTATATCACGTGCATACTAGATTTACATCCCTTTGTGCATACGAATGCCCTGAACCCTATTGGTTAAATTATAACTTAGTTTGCACCCTCAAGCAAAGATGCTGTGTGGCTACTATCGCGCGACTATCGTCGTCTTCTCGTCTCTCATGCTGAACGAAAAGCAACCCTGATCACACAAATGTTACGAAGCAATTTAATGGGGTGTTTTTCACCCCTTTTCTGTGTTAAGGTCGGCTTGATGTATGCAACCAACAGCAATTCGAATTATGAACATGCGCACTCCACATGCCACTTTCAGCACATTATGATGGGGCATCGTTTTGAAGGGTTGATTCTATCCACACTACCCTTTTTCTTAAAAATTTATCGGTGTTTCTATAATGAGCATATTATGTAAATAGGATGACAGAGCTGCCGCCTTTCAGTCGATGTGAGCCGGGTTAAAGAATTGGAGATGTTACTCGACAAATTAAATCGTGAGAAATAAGATTTTTGGAAAGTATGGTTTCCAAGCAATATTTCGATAATTTAATTTAGTAGCTTAGTCTATTAACGTTAGTCACAACTTCACAACTGAAATTTAATTATGAAAAGAATATTATTTTATAAATTAATATTGATCTATCAGTTAGAATATCTGAAAACCTTTATTGTGTTTGATGAATAAAATTTCATAGAAGCCAATCAAAAGAAATCACTTGAATTCAAAATAAGCAGAGACACATGCGCTATATATTTACTTCGCGGCCAGATAATAAACTAAACGCTGAGGAAGTGTGGCCAAGTTTTGTAAAACGATTTTTAATGTACGTGATATCCCCGAGTTGCATACTTTTATGATGAATTTTATTTATCCTTCATTTTATGTTCCAAGCCATGGACCTTCATCAAGCTAATACATTCACCATAAGTTTCGTGTGTAAACTAGCACCAGTGCTACCTAAGCTTTTGTCATCGAGACAAGAACCTAAGGTATTTTATCACAGACTCCAATCAAAACTTTTCTGGACCATAAGAAACATTTCTCTATTGGCCGCCAGCTTGCGTCTAAATAGTTTTTCGTTACATTTGATTTTAAAATCTCCATCTCTTCCATCACTTTAATGGAAAAAACCCTGCACTTGGGAGGTTGGATCTGTTAATCCTGTTATTAAATAAATAAAAAATTAAAAAAAAAATTAAATAAAAGATGTGTGCATTGTACGATTTATAGTTTGTGACCATGTTTGTGGCTGCTCCACTCTTTTTACATCTCGTCGTCGTTTGTTCTTCCGTTTTTGGTAGCCAATTAAAAAAAAACAGAAAAATTTAAAAAATTTACAATTTTGCCGAAACTGAAAGTGGCTCTATCATTTTTCACTCATTTTCACAACCAAAAATTTAGCCTATCCTCAAACCGCCCACTTGAGAGAACACCGCGACGGCGGTATGGTATGGTATGGTATGATACACTGTCCCAGCATCATTGAAATAGGAGAAAAAGAGAACAGGAAAATATAATTGAAGTACTGATACATAAACAATGTACATGATACATAAACAATAACTTGCTTCGAAAAAAGAATGATACTAAACGCCACAAATTGGGTACTATCACTTATACCGATTCTTATCGTCTAGGAAGTACTATGTACTGAAATATAAATACGGACAAATAGTGAAAATTGATAGTGATTTGAAGGAGATGGAGGTGGTTTTAGTCGGTTGAAATCCGGCATGCCGAGAGCAGTAGCGTACGCAGGATTTTGATAGGGGTGTCTTGTGTTATACAAACTTCGTAAACCTCTAGAAGTTTTTAGCCGTAGTCGAGGCAGAATTAAAGGAAACGTTTATAATTTCTTTTTTTTCTTCTATCGATTACTTTTTGTTGCCTCATTAAATAGCTGTGTGACGAAGTTACGCAATTTTGTATGGAATCTTACCAAATGAAAAAAAAATCTAAAAATTACCAATTCATAACCCATAACCTAGATTTTTTTATATTTTCTACAATAAAAAGATGATCAAATATACCAAGTATACATTTTATCATTGCATTTTAACACTGAGTAAATTTTTACAAAAATCTTTAAAGTGTTTTATTCTACGCGCAACACATCGTATCAATTCTACGAAATCGATCGATACAAGTTGATTTAAATTCAATCAATATATTGCCAGGTATGTGAATAGGTTACTGAAATTGCAGAATTCTTTAAAGTACCATTGGGAATAATGTTAAGGGGGGAAACCACTGTAGGATTTCCAAAAAATCAAAACAAAATTTGTTGCTCTAAAGTATACCTTATCATCATAGAAATCATGTAGCAAAGTTTCATATAGTGGAAAAATCTCTAAGTGAAATTTTAAATTAGCGCGGCGGTTCTCACTGCTCTTTCGGAGCGCAATCCGTGCGTATCTCCGCGCCTTTCCCGCGCGCTGTTGGTATTGAAATTTAGAACAATTTTAAATATCAAAAATTTCCAAACTGTATACGTGCTCTGTTGGTTGAACGTTAGCAGAGAACGCAGAAGTACGTATTTTGCAGACTAGAGGTATATCAAATTTATTCATGATTTTTCAATAACATAAACTTTAAACGCGTTTATCTCGGAATAACGTTTTTCAAACTAGCCGGACTCCTTTCTCAAACAATTTTTGTTCGATTTACTTGAAATTTTTACAGTATGTTCAAAACTAGTGCCTGCTAGGATGTACGTAGGATTTTTTTAACGTTGCATATTTCAATTGTTATTAACAATTTTCGAGCGTTTTTTTACACTTTTTTCAAAATGACGCCATTTTGTCAAAAATCATTTTAAAAAAAATCTTACGTACTTCTCTGGCGGTTATTATGCTTTATCGACAATTATTAACTTCCCAGTTCCCTATGGGAAGTAATTGTAATGGGGTCGATTTTGCGAATCCCAAATTTTGACATATCTCCACGTTTTAAGGTCTCTAGAATCCAAATCCATCGTTTTTAGAGAGATGTCTGTGAGTGTGTATGTACGTATGTGTGTATGTGCGTATGTGCGTATGTACGTATGTACCTATGTACGGATGTACGTATGTGCGTTCGGAATTATTTTTCGTCTCGATTATCTCGAGAACCAAAGATCGGATTGACCTGGGACTGGTTTACAACGACGCGTAATTACGTAACTTAGAACTGAATGACTTTTCAGCAAAATCAGTTAAGCCGTTTTTTATTTAGGATAAAAAAAACTGAACAAACGACTAAAAATTGCTTATTTTTAAACTGTTGATACGCACTATTAATTCGTGAAGATACCAAATACCTTCATAGTAATGTTGTTATTATTGTGCGTGTTAGCAAAATTGTGATCAAATTTGTAAAAAATGTTATTTCAAAATAAAAAATAAAAATTTATTTATGAAATTCCAAACTTATATTATCAGGTTTGGGTGAATGGGAGTAGAGACGCTAATGCAGTTAATAATTGGATATTGTTATAAATAATTTAATATTGTTAATAACAATCAAATAATATTAGTTATAATTTGATATTGTATATATAAAGTCAATTATAATTATTCAGTAACGATCAAACATTCTTAGAAACGAATGATTATTGTAAATAATAATTAAATACCCTCAATACTAGTTGTGGATTCCGAGGCCGAGATGGAGGATGAGGAGGTAAACAAGGCGGGGGACGAGGTTGCCGAGGCTTTGGTAGAAGACGACCAGGTGGTGGAGACGTCTTCCTCTACCAAAGCTTCTATGGTTAGATAAAAAATTGATAAAAGTAATAAAAGTAATTATATTAATTTAGAATAATAATGTTTAATAATAATAATTATTAATAATAGTAATTAATAATAAAAGCAAATTTTAGCATTTTATTCACCCCACTGGGAAGTTAGTCGTGTGGGCCTCAAGGGTCGCACTTAGACCACATTTTTTGTTTGATAACCATAATCTTAACATTTCAGGAGAAAATGGTCCGGCCGGGAAACCATCAAAAAATAAGCGTTTCTGGGGAGAGAGCCACCATTTTGTTTTTTAAAGTTCTGAAAAAATACAAAAAAGTGGCAAATACTTGCACAATATAGATCTTTTTATCAAATTTCGATGTGTTGTTAGGTTTTTGAGGGAAAAAATCCCAAAAAATGATTTTTTTACCTCTACAGTGGTGTTCCCCCTTAATGTTCAAACTAGATTTGAGGAAATATGTCTTGTGTTCGGCAAACGGAATCCAACACACTTTCCTAAATACTTAAATTAACGAATATACCTGAATCCTGAATCCTTTAGACCCAAAGCGACATTGAAAAAAATATTCTAATATGCTGCTTCTTAACGACTTTGTATAATAGAAATGTGTTTAAGATTTAAAATATTCTCAAAAACAAAATATTGTCATCATCCCTTGGCGTATTTTTATACCCGCCATTGGCAAATGACAATATCAAAATAAATAAGTGGTAAGTTGCATCCACTAAGAACATATGTATAATCAATCGTATTCATATACGCATTCAAAATCGTATTTATTGGTTATTCATTTAAAAAAAGGTCAAATAAGTTAAATCGTATGTCATTAAATTATCATTTCCTTATCAATGGCTTAACAGCGAAAACAAGACTATTCTCCTAAAATAATTAAAACTCTCACATCTACAAAATAATCATTTTATTTTCTCAATATTAACTACACTCTTCACTAATTAAACTAACATTTAAGTAATTATAAAATTGATCTTATCCAATATTATCATTTTTTATATAATCATTGTGACAAAAAAACATCATTCACTTGTGTAGATCATAAGAAAATACTTTCCTTATCAAAAATATTCAATAAATTTCATAATTTAATATCATTACTTAAAGACTTAGAATACTTTTGCACACAATAATCATGCATCTGTTTGCTTATTCATATATATTATCTACGTTACAATATAAATTAAACTAAGAGAAAACAGATAATAATGATTTCGGTATAGTTTAATGAAAAATGCATAATCGAAATTCCGGACGATGTCATTGAATAATCGATTTGAGTTATGGTTTTTTAAATAAATTTTGTGAACTAAATAATACGATTTTTTTCGTGAGAGACAGCATCATAAAGAACATAGTTGAACATAAAACAATGCAAAATTTAAAATAACAAAATAGAAAGATAATTTGATACTAGTTCCTTCTTATAATTTCTGTGTGATGATTTATTCACTTATTTTGTCTTTAGGTTATGAAAACCAATTATATATCTCCAAACCGTTGTCACAAGTGTTACAAGAACTATTCTAAATAAAAGTTTTATGGCAAAGCGGGAAAAACTAATTAAATATTGATTGTAACCTCTACAAATCGTTGGAACGCTATTTCAATACATTTTACACATTTTTCGCTTGTTTAGATTGAATTCAAAATTTTCGGGTTGCGTTCCTCTAAATTAAAATGTATTTTAAATTTTGTGCCAAGACGGACTTCTAAAATTTCATTTACGAATCAAAGCGATCAAAAGTCATTATATATGCGATGGAAAATTTCTAGCTCATAAACTCAAAAGTAAATATATGTTTCGAATGAAAAATGAGAGCAGTTAAAGAGAGAGTATTAAAGGTAGTTCAAAGAATAAATTATAATTAAATATTCAATTAACAAATTAGAAACTTAAATGCCAAACAACTGACGCTTTATGCATTTGATCAATTTTCTTGCATACATCTTTCACCGTCTCTTTTATCTTTTATGCAATTCTGTCTTAGTTTGTTCATAATTGTAATGCATTCATTAATTTGTGAATTTCATGTGATAAAGCTACTAGTCCAGTTTTTTTGCTCGCTATTTACAGAAAATACTTTTTCAAAAATATTTTCCACTCAATTTATCAATCATCTCTTAATTCGTAAAATTTTCAGGTTCATTTCATTTTTCATTTGTGAATAAAATCATGGATGAATAGTAAATATGTTGATTTCGTGATAAACAATATCAACTTTAATTATATTCATGACAAGATTGATTTAGTCTTTAGTGGAGTGCCTTCTTCAGTATCAATATCACCGTTTCGCATAGTTTTTTCGGGTGGAGTATTCCACGGTTGTAGCTCTCCCGATCCAAGGATAACATAAACTATAGATCCAAAAATGTATGTAACTGCCAGGATCCAGAAGACAATTTGCCACTGATGGTATGTTTGCTGTAAAACCAAATAGCTAGGCTAGTTAATCGTTCATTAAGCATATATAAAATGAAATGGCTTACATTTTGGTTTGTTAAAGCTCCAACCATATAAGCAGACAGGAATCCTCCGAATGAGGAAAGTGTATTAGCTAGACCAAATATCGTACCGCTAAAGTTAGGGGCGATATCCAAGCCGTTACTTAAGTAACCAGCCGTCACAGCACCGTTCAGAGTTAAAGCTATTGTAAATATGGCCACAGACCAAGCCTCTTGATGACCGAAAAATACTTGGGCTATCATCATGATTCCAGGCATGCAAACAGCTGAAAGTATAGTTTCGAACATTTTAGTCAAATATTTTTTAAAATAAATATAATGTGTAAAGGCCATAAAAACGGCTGGCATATATACGAGGTGTGTGAGAAAAGTAATGAGACTGATTTTTCATTAACCAAAGTTTTTATTTTTTTCAAACAACAATATTACTCTTGAAAACAGTTCCCTTTGGCAACCATACACCGGCGAAGTCGGTGTTTCCACTTTTGGTAGCGGCGCTGAAAATCTGAAACTTTTATGGCTTTTAACTGATCGATCAGTCTTTTGAATGTTCTCCAGAGTTTCAAAATATCGTCCTTTTAAGACATGTTTCAATTTTGGGACAAGTAAAAAGTCACAATGATTCAAATTAGTTGAATAGAGGTTGAGGAACAACGTAAATGGGTTTTCTCAACTGTTCTTCTGTGCAGTTGTGAGGTTTTTCGGCACCATTTTGATGTACGGTTAAATTTAGTAGTTCACTCATCATCCTTATTGTTAAATGACGGTCTGATCTCACAAGAGCCCATACACGTTCAACGTTTTCGTCAGTTGAAGGTCTCCCTGAGCGGGGCTGATCTTCAACATGTTCTCCGGCTCCCAAAAATAATTTGTGCCAGCGAAAAGCTTGTGCTCTTGATAAGCAATGTTCATAGGCCTGTTTCAACTTTTCAAAAGTTATACTCGCGATTTCACCAAGTTTAAAACAAAACTTGATTGCACAACGTTGCTCTAAATTCCGATGCTCCATTTTTGTAACATACAACAAAAACACAAGTTGACTGATGGCGCTGTCAAAAATAATGTGTAAGCTGTACGGAGTTGATACTCGGACTGAGAAAGTGGCAGGGATAAAAAAACCGGTCTGGCACAGACCGGTAGACACAACATTGCCAGATTGCGCGCAGTGTTGCCAGTCTCATTACTTTCCTCATACACCTCGTATGTGCACTTTTGAATGAAGTAAAAATCATTTGAAAATATCCAGCGATATAACTTTCATAGTATTTGCAAAAGAAACAAACATATAGTCAAGCCTATACAATCAAGCATCATACGTGATAAACTATATTTCTTTATTGAATTTAGTTGGAATATTTACTAGGTTCAAACCAGTTTAAAAGGAAACATCCCTTAACAAATATAGCTAAATAACTAGACTTCTGAGATCTTTAGTAATTTATTTTGGCAGGCTGCAAATCGTACCTGATTGCAGCTACATCGATTTTCACTCTTTCAATACATTCTATTAAAGTAATTTTAAAACTTACCAAAACCAGTGAAAATTTTTCGGGTAGCAGTAGTTGTAAGTTTTCCGGTCGAACGTAAATAATCCGCTAAATATGACGCTGCCACAGCCATCACATATTTTCCTAAATACGGTAATGATGACAGCAGTCCATTCTGTAAAATAAAATTGATTCGTTACAAAGGTTGAGGTCCAAAAAAATCATAGAAGAAAATCATCAGCAATACAGATGTATTTGAAATTATAAAAAGAGCATCAACGCTTTAAAAAGCGTTCAACTTTTTTTTGTACCTAAACCAAAGTTAGTGTGTGTTTGCTATATTTGGGACCTACAAGACCCATTTGCAAAATTTAGACGTACCAAAGAATCGAGAAATCAAAAGAATCATGTGGAAAAACATTTTTTTCGAACGTTTACGTCTAAATCATCTAAGATTCAAATTATCTTGCGCATTTTTCAATTGAAATTAAGGATTTCAAAAACCGACATTTGATATGAATTGGCTAAGGGTTAAAAACACTCTAAGATACAGACAAAAGACGAAGCATCTAATAAAGCTCAAAATAAGTAATGATGCTTAGGTTCTACACAAAAGGTACTATTTGCCATCAAACGACCTACAAGCCTAGCTTTTATGAACTTAAGGGGGTTATAGACTTTATACACCCAAAAAACTGACCTATTTTTAAGAATTTATTACAAGCCCCCTGGAGTAGATATTAATGTAATTCTATTTCGATTCATTAAACACCTTGTCGAAACATACCAAAAAAATTTATTTCATTGAATTATTAATATCATTTTACACAAAATGGCGGCATTCTCCTAGACATATAAAAAATGCATATTAAACGGTGACAGTGAGCCTGAAGCGAGAAATGAGCGGAAACAAAAAATTCAAAATAGGTTTTATTTAGTAAGCCAATTGCTATCATCTGAACCAAAATTATACGGTTATGTACAATATTAACAAAATGGTGGTCAGTGAAAAATAGCTTTTCAAAATTCGAGTTTTTTTTTGTAATTTTTAAGTTTAAAAAAACAGAATAAATATGTCTTGAAACGACCGTGAGTCGTCACACGATAACTATACATGTTTTCAATAAATGATAAAAAATTCAGAAGAATCGGTTCAGTAGTTTCGGAGAAATCACTGTCACAACATGAAAAAAAATGGTTTTGAGTATACACGCACATTAAATCGAGCATAACTATAAAAATAATGCCTGGATCTTGCTAAAGTTTTAACACGATATTTTTGAGAATATTTACTATCGAAATTTAAAATAAGTATTCCGAATTCTTTAAGATCTTCTTTCACTTAGCAAAGATAAGTTGATTCCTAAAACTTGATGAAAGAAGAACATCGGCAATGCTCATTCTTAATATGAAGGAAATTTCTAGTAAAGAGAATCATAATTTTTTTTCATCTTTTGCCGTAATTAAATACGAAGATCTCAGAAAGTACAACTGAACGTTAACTTTCTGTTAGTTAGAATCAAAAGAAAATGTAGAACGTCTAAAGATTCAATTCGTCAGTCTCACTTTCTCTAACCAAACCAACGAAGATCAAATAATGAGATGGAATAGAAAAACCTGGCTTTATCCAACATGAAGAATAATGAGAATTGATTTTTTTCTGTATCTTTGTGAATGATTAACACCAATTTCTCAGGCTTCTTGTTGTTCAACATTAAGAAAGAGTTTATTCGCAATCAAAGCGCGCTGCAATTTTTTCCGCCGTTTAAATGATGATGTACATATAAAAAACATGTACATCATCATTTGTAGATAGAACTCAAGAAGTAAGTGATGTAAGACTCGATAATTTGGATCAATTTTACTAAATTGGAAGCTCTCCATCAGAAGCAAAAAGAAAAGCTAAGAGTCCACCCATTCATTAACTACATCCAATCAAACGCAATTCAAATTGCAACTAATCCATTAAGTTCGTTATCAAATGTTGTGTAATTCGTTACATCGTTAAACCGAAAGCACAAAGTTCTCAAGTCATTTCAGGAAGACAAATTCTTAATCTCTATGAATTGTTTACAGCCACATATTCTGATATAATCAATGAGTTTCACTGTAAATCAATTTATGTGTCATAAATAATTACTAAAACATCTCAACTCTATTGTATCAACAAAGTATTTATACTAAATATTTGAATTGGATCGTCTGGATCTTTCGAATAAGTCGCAATTGTTATCAACTACATATTTCTCGCATGTAACAAAACCAGGGAACTCCATACGTTGGATTGATGAATAATGTATTGAGATTATCAATTATGCATGAAGATGAGTGAAGCACATGTTATAATGAATTGATCTTGAAATCAATTAGCAACAAAAATATTCTATTCGGAAACAAAGTATGTATTCTCAATTAAATCATTTTTGAAAAAATCAAAATCAAGTCTGAGCAAAATAAAATAAAGCAAGCCGCGAGGTTCGACCCTTGAGGTCCACACGGTCAACTTCCCAGAAATATTTACATAGATATTAAAAATATAAAACACAAAAATATTAATGAAAAAATGCTACTGAAATAATAATAATAATGAGAGGTGCTCATAACAGTAATTGGAATGAGTTAATATAAATCGTATCATCTACGGGAGCGTCCATTAATTATGTAAGGATTTTGGCGTGTGTTGGGGGAGGGGGGGGGGGTTGATTGAATATTCATTATTTTTACATCAATAAAACTAATACTTATATCTTATTTTGCAGTTGGTCTTGTAAAACATTGAAAATGCAGTCAATAATCGAGGTGTAAAAGCATGTAAAAAAAATACTATTACAAATGGTCAGGGAGGAAGTAATTAAAATCTTACGAGCACTAAAGAACAAAACTAATAAAAACTACAATTTTTTATTTCATGAAAACCTTTTAAAGCATATGATCTTGCAAAGTATTGACTAAAAACATTTTCCCAATCAAAACGTTGATTGCCACAAATGCAAATTTTATTAAATTTTTTTTTTTCAAAATTGAAGCAGTTTTTTTATTGAAATAAAAACACGATACTATTAACATTTAAATTTTCAAAAATATTAATAAGCTTTGATTGATCTAACAGCACTGTCTTTTGAATAAGAGATATCAGGTAATATTGTTCGTATGAACCCTTTTTACATTGTGAATTTTAATGGTTTTTTATTTTTAATTTAATTTTTATTGTAATCATGAAAAAAAGTTTTGTTGGGTTTTTTACAAATTTTGATGAGAGTTTGTAAACTTTATAAACATTGATGACTATGTTGTGGAAATCAGGCAAAAAATTTATTTTTTATGGAAAAACCCCCTAATGTTTTGCACTTTTTTTATTAAATTAAAAAACGGCTCCACCATTTTTTCCTATAAGTTTCAATGAATCACAAAAATGATAATACGCGTCGATTGACACCTTAACGATGCAAATCCTATATTTGGTTCGCGAGATATAGTGCATGACAGAAATGACTTTCAAGGGATCAAAATAACGAACATCCCCGACCGAAGTGTCTCAAAAACTAATCAGCTCTTAAGATTGCAAAGATGCTTCGATTTAGACCGTAGCGAAGTCCATACAAATTTTTTTATGTGAGTTATGCTCGTCGTAAAAACTGTCCACGTACGTACGTACGATTTTTTTTAATGTTCCCGCCTTTTTTCAATTATTGTTTTACGAATTATTCCACAAATTTTCCTGCAAAAATCAGCGTGCCCCCTCTCAACGGTCAAATGTAGTTGTTTTTCTACAGACCCGCCCTGGTCTATAGTAGCTATTTTTAAATTTACTGCAAATTAATCATTAAGTTTTTTGATTGCACAAAAGTCAGTAGTTATTTTTAAGTTTACTGCAAATTGATCATAAAACTTTTTTATCGCATAAAAGTCAAATCTGTTTCATTTATTTTTGCACTAAAAATTATATGTTTCACTTGAATCCAAACTGAAGATATTGCATTCAAATCTGAACTGTGCCTCATAAATTTCAGGTAATTGCCTATGAACCACGATTGATAGTCGCTCTCATTTAAAATTCATGCTAGACTCTATTAAGTCCTTGCACTTCACAAGTCAGTCATTCAACCTTCAGTACTCAACATAAACACGGCAACCATAACATATTTTTTCTACTATATGCGTACGTACATATACGTGCTGCATAAATTCTCATTGAATATTTGCGAATCCGAATATATTTGTACGCAAACATGCGTCAATTAACAAAACAACAAATTGATTGATAGGTGAAAAGCATGTAAATCAAAACAAGGAAAGATTGATACAAACAAGTTTCTTTTTTTTTTACTGTTTATAAATTTCATTCGAAATGTTTTGCTTCCTTATTATTGTCAATTATAGTTCATGATCAAAAGTTGCATTTAAACGAAAAGTTGTTGTCCTTAATTGAATTTAATGACTGGTATTGTATATCTATCGAAAGAATTTTCATTACAGAATATTTCACCGTTATATTTGCATTCTTTTCTAACAAAGTAAAATAGAGCAGAGCAACGCAAAGGACACAGATCAGCTTACATTGAATGTTTATATAGCTGACGGATGTGGATAAGTTGAAAGGACGTTTCGAGATTCAATGAACTATAGCAGTTATTAATAGGTGCACTTTTCAAATTTGAATATATATGTGGATTTTCGACACCCATTCGATAGTCAATGATTCATGAAATTCTGATCAAAAAATGTACTAAGATACTTCCACTTACCTTCTTAATATTAAAATGCAAAATATATTTCATATATGTTGGCAATTGATTAACAACAGTGAAGTAACAAAACACCGAACAGCCATGAGTGATAACAATCGCCCACACTGGTGCGGCGGTCAAAAGTTGACGCCACGGCACATAACTTGGACGTGTTTTCGAAGTCGATGTACCAATTGCCACCTCAATTTCACGCCTCTCCTCAGGTGTGATTCTTGGATGTACGGCAGGTGATTCGTAAACGACTGCGAACCAAGCAAGCGACCACACGATGCCGATACCACCTGAAATTTATTAAACCGCATGAGAGGCATTAATGAACACACAATGACTATGCAGAATCATATGCTTTTGTTTAAGTACTATTATTTTGCAAAATCCAGACGGAGAAGCGCATTAACTTCAACCAGGTTGAGAACTTGCGATGACCATATTCAAGAAAGAGGCCAGGCCAGCAATCCTTGATGGAACCACCAATCAACAGCATGCAAAAAACATACCTCATTTTCGATCTTCATCACAGTCAATTTATCACGTCGCGAAAAAATTGAATCAGTTATTATTTGATCCTAAGAATCAAAAAACCTCAACCGAAAAAAAACAATTTCATTTCGCGATTCGCAACATTCTCGCGTGCATGTGATAATTTAGCCGCCAAGCTCCCACGCCACAAGTCTCGTGATGTTCGTTACAATGTTCATTATGCGAACTGAAACGTGTGGCGAAGACACCTTGAATACGAATTCAATAAAAACAAACATCTTCAATGCTAGAAAAGTACTCCACGCGCTAGTGCACTTGTGTTGATGACTCCTCGCGCATTTATAGTAAATAAAAAATAAACCGGTTCAGAAAATCTTATCTGGAATCGCGATCCATTCAGCCAGCAGATAGATAGATATTTGCGCGCCAAAAAATACATATTTAATTCATTAAAAAAAATGTTTGCGATTAAATTTAATTCAGATTTTAATAGATGTGTAGCGAATCATGATAATTTTCTTCTCGGAAATATTTCGATATATTCATTAAGTATACAAACAACACAATGTTGTAGATTTTCAATGCTAGTTTTAAGATTTAAATATGGACACGTTTTTCCTCCTTTCGCTGCATTTAGTATAACGCCATTAATCATTCAATTTGATTTCCTGTTTTCCTCTTGTAATAATAGCAATCAGTGACGGTCACCGCTCAATAAAGTCATGCAAAAGTTGCACTGACACATTTTCAATTAATACAACATACCAAGGTGAATAAACAATGATCAAATCCATTGTCTACGTCTTACTCATATTTTTCGTTTCGTGGGTAATTCAAGCTAATATCGTTTATTGACTAAACTATCATTGAAAACCTATCTTAAAATTCTGACTTACCCGTGAAATAAAATACGCTCGCCCATCCACAATATGAAATTAGGAAACCACAAATCGGCATTGTTATTGCAGCACCAAGCGATGAAGCTGTAATTTAAAAGAATATATTTACCATTAAGAATTGTTTACAAGCCGGACTAATCTGGAAGCGTTTAACAAGAAAGATACTATTGTTGGAAGAATGTGGGGCAGCACAGGATAGTGCGTTCAGGTGGAATATCCTATTTAAGATCAAACCAAAACACAGGACACATCAAATAGTAGTTCATAACAAAAGCAGCCTCGGATACCCTCATTAACTTAAATATCAACAATTGGGTATAAGAATCAAGTAACAATTTTGACTTGTCTCGCTACTATTTTTAATAATGTCATTTGCTTTTCAAAAACACGAGTAATTTGGATGATGGCTGTACGTTTTACTATCAAGAAGATAATGGAATTATTCCTTAAAAATGACTGTTGAACAGCACTATACAGGATGCGCCATCTGGACGTACCCTATTTCCACATTGAATAACTCCGCCATTTTTCAGCCGATTTTGACAGATAAACACAATTTTGAAACGTCATTTAGTGCCATTTTAGCTATGAGTCGATACACACCAAAAAAACGCGCTGAAATCGTTGCGCTTTACTTTGAAAACGATCGTTCAATTGTGAAAACTGTGCGTGCTTATCGCAAAAAATATGGCAGGCATACGGCGCCTACAAAAAAGACAATTCGTTGTTTGATGAAGAATTTCTTTGGCCACTCGCCAGGTTCCTATTTAACAGGGTCCGCGACGTTCCAATGAAGTTGTTGTAGCGGTAGAAAAATTGTTGCCGATAACCCAAATACGTCGTATCGCCGCCGATCTCAGGAGTTAAACGTGAGCGGAACGACTCTAAGGAGGATTATGAAGCAAGATCTCCTTCTTTTCCCATACAAAGTGCAACTTACTCAAAGATTGGTGCCAACGGCTGCAGAGCCTGATTTTTTGGGACAAACTCTTAACGACGGACGAGGCTCACTTCACCCTATCCGGCGGAGTTAATAAACAAAATTGTCGAGTTTGAGAACACAGAACCCACACGTTATTCATCAAACACCACTGTACGACCAGAAAGTAACTGTTTGGACAGGGGTGTGCTTCGGGCCTTATTTTTTCGAAGTTGGAGAGACCATCGACGGCTCACGCTAGCGTGGGGTTTTGGCGCACTTTGTCCACAAATGCAGAAAAAAGGTCTTTGCTACACCCCAGCCGCTACGATGAAGTTCTTGCAGAGTAAGTTCCTAAGACGCGTTGTCTCAAAAAATGGTGCAATGGAGTGGCCTCCTCATTCGCCGAATTTAACGGTACCAGACTTTTTTCTGTGAGGCTATTTAAAAAGTAAAGATTATGCCAGCAAGCCGAAGAAAATTGACGAACTCAAAGCTAATATACGAGCTGAAATAGCTGCTATAACGCCCGAAATGCTGGCCAATGTTATGCAGAATGCCCGCAAAAGAACTGCTTTTTATGTATCAAATGGGGGTGGTCATTTAATCGACGTTGTATTCTAAACCTGGTTTGAAATAAATGGCATAGAATATCCTAAAAAAATCTTGTTCATTTGTGAAAATCGGCGAAAAATGAAGCTATTCAATTCAATTCAAGGGTAAGTTCAGATAGCGCATCCTGTACAAGATTGATAGGAGTCCAACATCGCTTCGGATCATAATGGCCAACAAATTGAAAAGATCAGTTAACTGAAATTTATTTCAACGTACCTACAAACTATCATGAACATAAGGAAGTTGAATAAAAAATATAATGAGATAAGGATTATTAAGGATGATTCTAAAATCAATTTATGTACGTGCGAAATTCAACTCCCAGTATCAAATCCCGACTACGGAGGAGAACATGACTTAGTTTGAGGTGCATTCTTAGGTCAAAATACGAAATTGTAAACAAAAAATATTGCAGAGATATTCAGCAGGAATATATATGTTTCCTTAAACACTGGACAAACTGCATCCAAGTTGAATTTTTCAGCATGAAAAGATTCAATACACATGTCCAGGCTGTCGCATTCAACGATTTGAAACATTCAATTTTGAGAAAAATACGTTTCACTGATATTTTCGATCGGTATAAACAAAACCTTGCAATTTATTCGATTTTCTTTTTCAAATTAATTAATAGCATTTTACACGCGTACTTTTAAGACACATTACTTTAAGAAAATTCAAACGAAAAATTGAAAACATCGATGCCTTCTGTAGATAAATGATGTTCCAACCATAATTAACATAAATGTGGATGACAATATCAAATCAAAAGAATGTATACATCAAAAATTCAAATTCGAAAAAATCAGTTTCGGTGGTTTGTTCTCCGAAGATTTATTTAAAAAAACATTCCATATTAAACTTTTTAATGTAATGCGACGTTTATAAATTTGACTAATTCAAGGATTTTAGTATTGATTTTGTTTTTCCTTTCAAATGTTAAATTTTCCCAATTTATTACTAAAAAAAATCTACAGTTGATATGTACGTACCCATCATATTTGCAATAAATTTCGACCGTTCCATTGGTGGAATCCAAACAGCAGTCATTGGATGAATCGCAGGCCATGATGCTCCTGTGAAATAAATGAGGAAGAAAAAAATTTTTTTTTAGTAAAATAAAAATAGTAAGCATAGTTCAAAATATTATTCAACATTTCTGACTTCGAATGCAATTTACTTTTTCTATTGTTTTGATCTTTACTCTTTGCCATTCTCTTCAAACTGAACATTAGCCATTTACAAATCTAATATGGTTTCATTTTCTATATTTATAAGACGTGTTCTTAATTGATACTATGAAAACTTATTAACGCGTTCCAGTTTGTTGTGGCGTATCAATGCAGTTTGATGCTGGACCAAAGTGATCCATTCAAACTATTTGAAGTACTCCTAAGTGGCTAGAATAGAGCTAATAGCTTCAATTCGTAAAAGTAGCTTCCAGATATCAATATAGAAAATTGCTTAGTGAAACTTTAATAATTTTACCATATACAATTTAATTACTATTTAAACTCACAGGAGTATTAACGCAACCAAATTACAGGGCAAAATCTCTATTGACAATCAAAGCAAACTACAAACAGTTAACACTTATTAGTTTTCTACTCACCCAACATGAATCCCAACAGCACACGTACAATAATTAGCGCCACATAATTCAATGTTGCTGCAAAAGGTGTGACCATTGTAAGGACACTAGCCCATAGCATGGAATGTCCAAACACTCTTCGTCCACCAATTAACTCGGCCAATCGTCCTCCAGGCAACTCAGTCAAAATATAGCCACAAAAGAAGCTGCCCAAAATGAAATTTTGCTGGTATTCATCCCAAACAAATCGTCCTGATACTTCTTCCGATGTACTTGGTGGTGGTATTGTGCTGTTACCTTCGGTCAATCCTAATTTCGTAATATTCGTTTTGACCATAGCAACAATTGCTATTGTAAGATTTACGCGCAGGGCATAGTTCAGCATGAAGCCGAGAATAACCATAAGATTCAATACTTGTCGACATGTTAGAAAGCCTGCAAGAAAATTAGGGGTTGGTTTAATCAATAGTAAAGTGGAACATGGTGAAAGTAGCAGAGACACTAGAAGGTCTCTTTACAAAGATAAATATAAATGAAATATCAAAAAATTGTGCATTTGGTGAAATCCATAAGCTTTATGACTAGCAACTCGCAATAACTTTAACATGTCAGTATAGCAATCAAAGAGAACTTGGTATTCCAAACATACAGCATTTAACCTAGTCAATAAATAACTTCGTTCATCTTGAAGTAGGACACTCTTAATTTGCTGATGCACTAGACAGTTCAAAGTCATTGAGTTCATACTGCAGTGCAAACATGACTGTAGAAGTATCGAAGAATTTCGGACTCCAATTCATAAGAATATTTATTTATTTGAATAAACAATTCTTCATCACTGCAAACTGCATAACATTAATTTTATCTTATTGGACCCAGATAAATGTAAGGCTTCTTGAAAAGAATACTCTTTAAATAACTTTTTACCTTCAAATCCTCTCTTTTCTTTCAACACAAAGTTCTAATAATCTCATCACTTTTGTATTGCAATTCTCAAATTCATGTCTGCTTAAAAATAATTTAAGAATTTGTAATGAGACATGAAATTAAAGTTCTTTGTCAATTTCAGCTCAATCTTATTCATCAATATAAATTTCAAAAAATCTTTCTAACAATTTCACTCATTAGTAATCTCTTCATCAATAACAAATAACAAAATTAAATCTACAAAGTTTCTGGACTTTGAAGCTTTTCGTGATATGTTAACCCACAAAAAGAAGGAGGCTTGTTACAAAGATAACAAATGTTTTCAGACGAGCCCCTTTAACCTATATTCTTTTTTTTTGTAAATTTCCATTGCAATTATTCACTCTTATCACGTTTCATTTATATAAATCGCGTTCAATTAATACGGGTGGTATTTTTGTATCCTTATTAACGGAAAAAGAATTGTAATGCATCAATAATTGGAAATATACAATTGTTTTTTTTTAAAGTTGTGTAATTATTGCAATTCAAGAATACGCATATAATTTGATCGGCACAAGATTTATGTATGTAAAATGATATTTAACATACAATAGAATGCGGATTGTATCGATGACCTCGTCATCACAAGAACATTATTGTTTGTTTGTTTGTTTGTTTTTAAATCGAAAGTAGCAATTAAAGTGATTTATGGAAGCTCACATGCAAACTTGAATAGATCTTGTCGGGAAGTCGATTTGCAATTAACACTGTTGATACTATCGCTTATTATATGCTTGTATTTATTATATATATATTTTTTAAGTAAATGGAATATAAAAAAGTGTTTTTGGTTAGAAGTGTTTATATTGTTAATATTTTCTGATTAAAATACTTAAAATTCTGAGGGCGGTACGTTGAATTTGTAACGTAATAAAGAGGGGGGTCTTTGAAAATGTTACTAGGTATTACATGGGGGAAGGGGGAGTTAAAATTCTTTAAAAATTGCGTTACATAATATATGGATGATTCCTTACGCCAAATGAGTATTTAGATAGACCTTTGGTCATGAGGGTGGCTTTAGATTTTCAATAATTTAAGCCGGAAAATTATAGACTTTACTTTAAACAATTGATATATTTATTTATTATCACCACATTTTCCGGAGTAAACACCAATCACAAATTATTAAATGTAAAATTTAAAGAGGAGCAGAAAGCAGGTGACCTTTTGTTGTACAGCTTCAAAAAAGTTCTATATTCAAAACAAGGAAACCAACATAATTCAAAATAGTACGTCCAATACTCATAAATAATTCGACAGCACAATCAGGATCCTAGAAAATAATGGCTCAGTACAGAGGACGATAGATTTAAGGTCTTGGTAACAATAACGAAAATGTGAGCGTCAAACTTTAGTTTAGGATCGAAGATGACATCAAAATTTCCCACTTGATCAAAACAGGACCAGAATCTACTACAAACACAAGGAAGATGGACGGGATCTCAAGACAGAAAGTCATGTATAACCATTACGGATGTTTGAGGGAATTCACTTCAATTTAATAAGACGAGGTCTTCTTCAAAATCTTTGCAATTTTCAAGAGTTCGAATCACTTTAAGTACTGTGATAGCATCAGCATAAAAGAGAAAGAAAGAGTTAAACATTGAAGGAATTTCCTGTTTAGCACTGGATTCAAGCCTTCAAAACTCAAATTGAACTTTAATCAGGCATCATCTGTTTACAAGGCCTGTCGTTCTGTTTGATATGATCTTTTTTTTGATGGAAGTCTCTTGTACTAAGGGTACCCTTTGATCTGAAACACACCCACTAGACATCCTAAATCACTCATAATGACGATCAGCTATAAGGATATATTTAGATCGAGCATGCACAATTCCCACGTTCCACGCGCTGCATTGCTCAGCGTAATGCTCTAGATAATTCATGGCTGGTCAACGTCTAGACGAGTGTGAAAGGATCATTTATGACCTCATAAAAATTGAATAAAAAAAACACGACTATCCATGGGAACGAGGTTTGTTTAAGAAATTAATTAATTTTGGTCACACATAATGCGACCCCTATGCTTGGGTATATTGATTTTTGATAATGTACATAGAGGTTAATTCCTTCTTTTAATTTTACATTAAGATTTCTGTACATAGATTTTAGGAAAAAAGCGCTGAAGATTTAATTAACAAGCCGCGAGGTGCGACCCTTGAGGTCCACACGGTCAACTTCCCAGTAATATCTACATAAACATCAACAACATAACAACAATGAGAGGTATTCATAGCAGTAACAGGAATGAGTTAATATGAATCATATCGTCTACGGGAGGGTCCATTGATTACGTAAGGTTTTTGGTCGATGAATATTCACGCGAATCAATTGGTGGGGGCCTTTTTGATCTTGAACATTTTTGTTGGTTTTCAAAACTTAAGCAGTTTTTTTAATTAAAAGACTATAAAAACTGTTAAAAAGCTGCTCAATTATGCAAATATTTTAAAACTTTGATTGAATTTACAACATTTTTTTAGAATAAAGGATATAAAGTAATAGCATTCGTATGAACCCTCTTTACATGGTAACTTTGAATGATTTTTTTATTTTTAATTTAGTTTTTTTCATAATCATGGAAGAAAATTTTGCCGGTGTCTCTTCAAAAACTAATGAGAATGTATAAATTTTATAAACTGGTATCACTGTGCGGTGCAAATCAGGTTAAAAAATATTTTTTATAAAAAAACATAATTTTTCGCATTTTCTTCTATTAAATTGAAAAAACGGCTGAAACGAATTTTTATATTGTTGAAAACTTCACAAAGATGTTAATACACGTCAACTGACACCTTAATGATCCAAATATTATATCTGGTTCGTGAGATATAGTGAATGATAAAAATGACCTTGAAAATCTTGATGAGTTTTAATGATTTTTTATTTTTAAGTTCATTTTTCACGTAATCATGGGGAAAATTTTTGATGGTGTTTTTACAAACATTGTTTGCAATATATAAATTTTATAAAGATTGATTACTATTTTTTGCAAATCAGCTTAAAAATTTATTGTTTATGAAAAAAACCTAATTTTTTGCAGTTTTTTTCTTAAATTAAAAAAAAAGACTCTAAAGATTTTTTTAAAAATGCGACAGATTTACGAAAATATTAATACGCGTACAATGACACCTAAACGATGCAAATCCTATGTTTGATTCGCGAGATATAACGCATGACAGAAATGACCTTGAAGAGCATGCTGACTGTTAATGATTTTTTATTTTTTATTTGACTTTTTTTGTAATCATGAGTAAAAATTTTGATGACATTTTTATAAAAACTGTTTGGAGTATGTAAATTATATAAACTTTGATTACTTGGACAAGGTTAAAAATTTATTGTTTTTGAAAAAAAAAACACAATTTTTTGCACTTTTTTTTAAAAAATTAAAAAACACCTGCAACGAATTTTTTTGAAACTTGATAGAATCATATCAATGTTAATACGCGTCGATTGACACCTTGATCAAGCAAATTTTACGTTTGGTTCGCGAGATATAGCGCACGACAGAAATGACCTTCAAACGGGCAAAACAGCAAACCCCCCCCGACCGAAGTTTCCCAAAAACTAATCAGCTCTTGAGATTGTAAAGACGCTTCGATTGACATCTTAAAAAAGTCGATACGACTTTGTTTACGTGAGTTACGCTCTTTGAAAAAACTGTCCACGAACGCATACACGTACGTACGGACGTACGTACGTACATACACACACACATACATACTTCTTTCTAAAAACACTTAACATATACTCGAAAGACCTCAAAACGTAAAGATATAAATAAATAAATTTCAATTTCGATTTTCGAGTCGATTACAAGAACTTCCCATATACTGGGAAGTTAAAAATATGTGGTCTAAGTGCGACCCTTGAGGCCCACATGACTAACTTCCCAGTGGGGTGAATAAAAAGCTATAATTTGCTTTTATTAATAATTACTATTATTAAACATTATTATTCTAAATTAATATAATTACTTTTATTATTTTTACCATTTTTTTATCTAACCATAAAAGCTTTGGTAGAGGAAGACGTCTCCACCACCTGCTCATCCTCTACCAAAGCCTCGGCAACCTCGTCCTCTTCGTCCTCGTCATCCTTCTTGTCCTCCACTTCGTCCTCAACTTCGTTCTCCATCTCAGCCTCGGAATCCACAACTATTATTGAGGGTATTTATTTATTATTTACAATAATCATTCGTTATTAAAAATGTTTGACCGTTACTGAATAATTATAATTGACTTTATATATACAATATCAAATTATAACTAATATTATTCGATTGTTATTAACAATATTAAATTATTTATAACAATATCCAATTATTAACTGCATTAGCGTCTCTACTCCCATTCACCCAAACCTGATAATATAAGTTTGGAATTTTATAAATTAATCTTTTTTTTTAAATAACATTTTTTACAAATTTGATCACAATTTTGCTAAAACGCACAATAATAACAACATTACTATGAAAGTATTTGGTATCTGCACGAATTAATAGTGCGTATCAACAGTTTAAAATTAAGCAATTTTTAGTCGTTTTTTCAGTTTTTTCATCCTAAATAAAAAACGGCTTAACCGATTTTACTGAAAAGTCATTCAGTTCTAAGTTACGTAATTACGCGTCGTTTAAAACCAGCCCCACGTCAATCCGATCTTTGGTTCTTGAGATAATCGAGACGAAAAATTATTCCGAACGCACATACGTACATACGTACATACGCACATCCGCCCATACGCACATCCGCACATACGCACATCCGCACATACGTACATACACACTCACAGACATCTCTCTAAAAACGATGAATTTGGATTCTAGAGACCTTAAAACGTGGAGATATGTCAAAATTTGGGATTCGCAAAATCGACCCCATTACAATAACTTCCCATATGGAACTGGGAAGTTAATTAGAGTCCATTGTGAAGTCCTCCCGCCACATTCGGCAAGTGTTTCAATCCAGACTACCATATTCGGCAGTACCAGCCTTGATAGGCTTTAGAAATATAGACATTTCGCGTGCAATCGGGACTAGCGCTTGTCGCTGGACCACATTAGGGTAAACATGTTATCTTTCATTCGACAAAAATGATCATTAACCAAAAACATATTACAGAAGAAATAATATTAGACGGGATTTGATAGAATTTGGCTACAGGTTTTTTACAATTGAAATTTTGCAAAAATGTAGTACAATCCCCAGAAGATAATTCACAGGCTATAGAGCAAACGTCGGTTTTAAGAGAATTGTAAATTGGTGATCGATCGATTGATTAAGCTGAATGCTGAGACTAGGATAATGAGGATCAATAGGAGCATATGGAACAATAACGATAGATACAGAAACAAGAAAAGATGCAAAATAATTATGGACAAGATGACTCAAACGACTATTTACATTAAATGGGAAAAAATAAGGAAAAAGACAATATCTAATGTTAGGGTTGAGAAATTTAATTCTATTTTTGAAATATACATAATATTCCAATGAACAATGACAAAATTTATGCGCGAACTTTCGAACAAACTAAACATATTTAAGCATTTAATCATTATCAATTCTACGCAAAGTAGATGGCGCCACACTTTCACTATTTACATTCACCATTTTCCATAAAATTATGCAAATTATTATAAGATTGACACTTTTTCCTGGACGAGACCCATTAAAATAAAATTAATTTTAACAACTTCCAACATCATTTGGGAACTGTATAACTCATTGAAATATCCACTTCGCTAACCGTGCGAGAAATGCAAAGTCTATGACCTACAAAATTTTCGAAAAAAAACAAATCCATCCATTAATATTCTCTACACAAACAACAACGTTTCGCAATTAGCATAATTCGTATCGCAAATTATGGAAATTACACGTTTTTATTTTGTCTGAGCAATCGCCCCACGAGATGCAAAACTGATTTTAATATTTGCGAAGGCCGCGTAAAGGTATTTACAGCAAACAAACAATTCCAGTTTAAAAAAAGTTTACAATGATGTAATATGTGAATTGATTAACATCACAAGTGTGGAATTTTTATGTAAATTTATTGGAATTCGTCCTAGAACGCTTGTTGGTGTCTGATTTGCTTACAATTGGGTGTGTTGTAAAAATTTCGGCAATGACATGTGCAATTTTTCTTTGTGTTTTTAAAATAACTATTCACAGAATTGTTTCTGTTAATCTGTATTTTTAACCGTGATTGAATGGTATACAGAATGTTTGGATTGAAATTTAAACGCTTGTAAGTAAAAGTTATTTGTTGTTTGTAATCAAAAAAAATTAAAATTTAGACCTTAAAAGGGCTTCCTCTCAAAAGGTTCTATTGACAATATAGAATGAGAAACAAATTCCATGAAAGTAGGATCTTTCTGACCAAGTCAGTTAAGTTGTGTTCATTTATGGTCGATTTTCAAATTCTTCACGGTTTTCTGAAGACACGAAGTTGATAGTCAATGTAAAAAGATTCCATTCAGATTAGTTTAAAGGGCGTTATTCCTTGCCCCCAATAGGTTGTCAAAATGTAGATAGAGGATCAAGAGGACAAAAGAAAGACCTTCAAATATTTAAAACCTTTCCAACAAAACTTCTTTTAAAACTCAGCTGGAACGTCATCAATTCGAATCTGAAATTATATAACATTTTGTACATCCTCTCAAACTTATCTCTGACTTTGCGATTTGAAAACACACAAATAGTAAAAAAAAACCCGATAGTCATTGATGTTAATTGTACTTGTACTTTTTGACATACATGGTATCCTATATTTAGCGAAACTCCTTCGGGAGGGTAATTCTATCTTTTTATTTCCACAATGTTTTCTTTATGTTCCTTTTATTAATTTGCTTCTTATTGCCACTTCGTTTAGTAATTTTGGTAGACATTTTCTCGCTCTAAAATGCGCAATCATTGATACGTCTTCTATTTTGCTAAACCAGCGAAAACTTAACAAAACAAATATTGCTTGATATTTTTATTATTCTTTTCCATTAAAACGCCAAAGGTTTTAATTTTTTCCATAAATATATTTCGGGAGTAAGTTGCTCCCTTCTTCAGTGGTGATTATTTTCAAATATGTTCATGTGTCCTTTAGGGGCCATCCATATATTACGTAACACTCCAAGAGGGAGGGAGGGTATTCGAAAATGTTACTAAAGTGTTACATGGAGGGAGGGGGGTCAACCCAAATTGTTATGTAACAAAATATAAAGTTAGTCAAAATAAGTTGAAAATTATTTCTCTTCATATTACAGGGTATCTCAAAAGAAAGTTTACATATATTATTATCATGTTATGTGGAAATGTTAGACAATTTCTTGGTGCCAGAACTGCAAAATTTATCTGGCTATAACCAAAACCAACCTCACACGCATCCAATACGTCTCTGCCTAGAGTGCGTGAAATTTTCCCTGGCAAATTATTCTCCAGTAGAGGCGCCATAAAGTGACCTTCACGCAGTCCTAATCTAACTCTAATGGTCTTTTTTCTGTGGCGTTATCTCAAATCAAAAGTTAATAACAGTAAACTGACTTCTCCAGCACATTTGAAAGAAAATATTCGCTACGAAAATGCAGCCATCACGTAGTCGTCCTGCCGAGACGCCATTGGAAATTTTACCGTTCGACTAAAGGAATGGCGTGAACGCGAAGGTTTACATTTAGATAATATTATTTTTAAGAAATAAATTTCTAAATACTGTACTTCAATAATTAATAAGCATTTTTTATAGACATCTTATTTTTTTATTTTCTCGACTCACAAAATATAAACGTTCATATGAAACATCCTGTATTTTATTTATTTTATAATAAATGAAAAATAGAAAAATGTTTTCGGTTAAAAATATTCACATTGTAAATATTTTCTGATTAAAATATTTAAAATTCTGAATTTGTTACGTAATAAAGAGGGGGTCTTTAAAAATGTTACTAAGTGTTAAAAATTGCGTTACGTAATATATGGATGGACCCTTACGCTAAATAAGTGAACATTAGCCTTCAGTATTAATTAATAGAGTTTTTATGTACCAAGTAATGCAAGGTAAAAACTAGGAAATGTAGTTTTAATTGTTGTAAGGGTTTTTGCCAATTTTCAACTCTTTGCCAGTTCTCCTAGGAGTATTTTTCATAACCTTATTTGACTAAAATTTTATGCAAATCCCAAAGTGCTAAAAGGAAGAAAAACTATCAACTCTCTTTTCCATGATACACATAAGATTACAGCAAACTGAACTACATTCGAAAAATCGATTTACTCTCAAATACCTAGCAAAAAATCCACCCCTATGTTTGAGAGAATAATATTATAGTTGCACAAGGTCCAAATAATCTAATTGGCTTTAATCCATAAATCATCACCTTGAAATGTATCCATAAAAATAGATCTTCTAGTTGCATATGTATGTATTTCCGATGACCATTATAGTTTTTCGTATGCATTCCCGCATCCGCTGAATTTTAGCCAATTTGATTTCAGTCATAAAATCTATTTCACATCATCGTAATTACATTAATTGTTTTGTAATATCCTGTACTAACAATTGAAAATGTATCTAACGGAACACAATTAAAGTGAAAACAGTCAGCAACAATGTTCCATTTAAATATTGTTTTTATACGCTTCAGATATTCAAATGCTTTCGTGATGCATTGACGTAAACACAATGAGGGTGGGTGGTTGGTTTGTTGGTTAGTTGGTGTTTTGTTCAATGACTCGAAAACAGCATCATAAGAAAGCAAATCGGAATCAACGATATAATATGAGAGGGGTGGGGGCGGAATGTGTCGGGTTCGGCACCAGAAGAACTTGAAGTCAACCAACATTTTTCAAGTGCTTTAAAGATTCTGTGCGGTTATAAATAGATACATGTATTGATTGATCAACCGAAGGAGCTATGTAAGTGACTTTGAGTATTGTTTGATTATTATCGGTCATAGATTTTTTAATGTAAAGTTATCATTAGGAGCAAGCCTAATATTCTAACAGCTGTGCAGTTCGAAGCTCAATTTCTTTGGTCCTTTATTAACTAGGAATTAGCACGAGCCAAAAAATTGATTCTTGGTTATAAGCCAAAGAAACCGTCCCCATGTGCTCGACATGAAAACATAACTTAAGATAACAGCCGACTGAATAATGTTAAAAGGCCTTTATATTGAAAATTACTTAGGGGCCATTCATTTATTACGTGACGCAATTTTTTAGAGTATATTATGCATTAACAATGCATCTAAATTTTGTTTATCACGCTTAGCGTCTGCTGACACCTATTCGCGCGGCAAATAAATTAAAAATTTGACTTCTATGTAACACAGTAACATTTTCAAATACCCCTCCCCTTCGAGTGTTACGTAATATATTGATGGCCCCTTATAGTGCTGTGAATAATTATAGACTCAAACATATTTTTCGAATTTTTGCAAAGCATTTCTAAGAAATGAATTTTTTGTCTCAACATGTTATTTTGGGATTCCCTGGAAATCCTTTCATCATCCCTTTCTTTCAACCGCGCTAAGTACAAGGTTAAAAATCCAAAAGTGTCCTTTTTCGGCTGTGAATAATTATAAGCTCAGTTACTGTTCGAAGTTTGCCAAGAGTGGTTCTAACGTGGATTTGAATTTTTATGTAGCGTTTTAACACTGTGAAGACGTGCAAGTGTATTTTTGAGAGTTTTGAAATTTTGTCGGTCCCTAGAATGCTCCGTGGAAAAAAACTAAATGATGTTGAAAAACATAGAATTATTGATTTAAGAAACAGTGCAAAAACTCAGAAAGAAATCGCGAATGAAATTGAAAAATGGCAGAGTGTAGTTAAAAATTCGCTGAAGCTTGGAACGCGAATTATGGCAGAAAAAGTCATCTGGACGTCCTCCAAAAATATTCACCTAGTGTGAAACGCGCAGTTTTAAGAGAATCACACATCGAACACAGGAGCTTCATCATCGAAAATTGAAAAAATGGGCTGCATCCTCCAAAAACTTTAAATACCACAAATGTTTGCAAAAACCCAAATTGACGAAACGTCACATCGAAGCTAGACTGAAATTCGCCGAAAATTTCATCCAAAAAGGAACCATTTGGGATCATGTGATCTTCAGCGACGAGAAGTAGTTCAATCTCGATGGACTAAATGGATTTAACGACTACTGGCACGATTTACGAAAGGATAGAATAATCATGCCAAGAAGAGCACAGGGAGGTGGTTCTGTGATGATTTTGGCAGTTTTCAAAAAACATGCTAGGGGCGAAATAGCCTTCGTCAATGGTAGACTTAATGCTGTCGGATATCAGGAGTTACTAGAGAATCATCTACTACGCTAGCAGAAGACGAAAACATTATTTTTCAGCAGGATAATGCACCCATCCATACAAAAAAAGTGGTTTCAGTATTTTGGAATCCAATTGTTACCATGGTCAGCGTTAAGTCCCAACCTGAACCCCACAGAAAAATTGAGAGACTCAAAAAAATAGTTGAGTCTATAATTATTCACAGGCCTGTATATTCCATTACAGCAATTTAACACGAAAGAAACCCAATAAGAATAAAACTTAAACTAAAACCACACATCATCCATGACTCACGCGCATCATTGCAATTGTGCCTTGGCCATATTCGAATTAATTCTCTTTTTATTGCCTTACTTCACCAAAATAAGGGTAACGTTCTTCGCCATCGCACTGGCGGCATTCACATACAGGCAATATGTAAATTATACGAAACACATGTGAGCTCATACTGTGCCGATCAGATGAAGCTTCAAATTCCTAGAACAGCAAACAAAAAATCCACAAGCAAAAATGGTACAAAAACGTTTATGCAAATTTTTTGCGAGTCCGTTGAATTTTCGAGGGCAATCACGAGATACAATATCAATTGAGATCACGAGTTTTGGAGATATTTTCGGGTTAGATGATGTGTTTTCATTCTTTCTTACGGGAAGCACATGCGTGCATGATACTCGAAATACCTGGTCATTGTATGTATGTATCTACATACATACATATGTGTGTGGCATGTGTTCCATGAAAGGTGGTGTAATAAAATGAAAGAGTTGACTGGCAATGACTTGACCTTGCTCAATGTATAAAGCAGTGTGATTTTTTAACGATAATTTATACATTTCCATTAGCCAAATGACGACAATGACATTTTTGTCGATTTCTTAGTATTCATAATTGATTTTTTATAGGTTTGTTGATTTATACAGAAGGACTGAATACTTTTCGAATTTTGGACAAAATTTTCCAATTTTATTCAGCATTAAGAATTAAATAAATACATGTATGTACATACATTTGTTTGAATTAGGGATGCATCCGATACCGATACTGATATATCGGGGATGCTTCGGGTTTGCCGATATATCGGTATCGGCGATATTTTCAAAGCCGATTCAACGATACGTTTCAAATTTCGCGCTGTATAAATGATGTAATATAAACGGCCGTGTTGTCACGTCTATTTCGTTTTCGTTCGAGTCTCGAACTAACTATGCTCGGAGAATCCCCGCGCTATATTCAGTCTCTTGTTTTGCTAGGTTGGCTGTTGTCGCGCGTAGTATTTTTCCAAGCAAATATAATTAAGAATTACATATCGTAATTAGTTTGTGTTTGTATATCATTTATATCCACTGTTTTCCCATGCATCGATACCGCATGCATGCATTCCGATACTTGGAGAATCGAACTTTCAAGCCAAATGTCGGACCCTCAGGTGAGACAAGCGTATAAGCATATAAATTCACATGCAAGATCTAACCCATTCACACCCATTGGTGGCATAAAAAGAACAAAATTCTTTCTTTGGAATGTCCGTACTTTGTATCATGTTTATACAATGGGCGTGGCTCATTTTTGACCATACTTCCGTATTGCTGTTCTTTCCGCACACCTGTATAAAAAGATGGGAAAGCATGGTCCTTACTACCCTAGTCGTTTGAGTCAAATAAAGTAAATCTAAATAGTAGTCATGTCAACTTCAAAATACAAATTATTGGAAAACATAAGAAGTCCGTCGACAGAAAGGGGGAATTTATCGCAATCGAAAAAATAGCGGCTGACATGTTATTGGCTCTTAATGAAAAATTTGATGGTTTGGAAAATGAAGAAACATATTGCTTAGCCACAATGCTTGATCCTCGTTACAAAGCACGACAGTCTACTATTACTACGGCAAAAAAAAACGTCTTGTTCAGTTACTTGATCTTAATGTTGTACTGCATTCCGAAACTATGTCAGACACGGTCACACCTACATCTAGTACTGTAACTATAAGTTCTGAGATGCTTACGAGTGGTGGGCTTTGGAGCATTTGTGAAAATATTAATAAAGAATCCGAGGAAGATGAGCCTCTGTCTACTCTGAGCTGTAATTCTCTCAAGAAAGTAGTCGAAAGATACCTAAGGTCTCCTCATATATCGAAAGATGCAGATCCGTACGTTTTCTGGCGCAATTACGTCTTATACCGAAACTTGAAAAAATGGCGCAGAAGTACTTAAAATTCCAAGAAAGTACTGTCGTATTTGAGGGATTATTTTCCACCAGGTTTTATTCAAACAGACTTGCGAAATTGCCTTTCTCCGCAAAACTTAAGAATACTTTGTTTTTAAAACAAAAAATTTACCAATGTAAATTTCAATTATTAAAACTATTAACTAATCTCAACCTGTCTGTTTTTTTATATTAACTTAAAAAAATAATCTGACTTCTGTTTTATTTATTTTACCTGAATATTTGAATTCAATAGGCGTATCGGTATCGCCGATATTTTTATAATAGTATCGGTATCGTATCGGCAAAAAGGCGTATCGAGGCATCCCTAGTTTGAATATCAATTTATATTCCCGTAAAACACTCTATTCAAACTATCATTCTAAGGAGCATCGTATGCTTACCACCATTAAATTTAATGTGGTAGGTATTCATAATTTATTCTCTAGCGATTATAAAATATGTTATTCCTGATTTATCACAGTATTAATCAAACAACCACGCTAATAGATATTTCCTCGTGTTCAGTTCAAGCGAGACCATTTCCCAAAAATACCATCAAGTATCACAAACACAAATGCACAGAATTTTTGCACATAAAACCACAATTAAATTTGATCGATTTTTGCAGACTTCAACAAAATCGTCATTTATTTTTTAAAACAATCTAATCTTTTCAATCTTCACGATGGCCATTTCCACGCGAATTAGTTTACATCACAAATGACATTGGAATCGTTAGAAAGTCGCAAACGTGTGTGCAAATATTAATTTCGTTTAACGTAGTTTTATGCTTTTTGCTTTGGTGTTTTCTTCGAAATTTTTGCAATGTATTTATTTTCTGTCTGTTATTCTTGGCAGTTTGACAAATGAACGCAACACAATGATAACAACTAGAATCGTCTCGGCAAGAGCACATAAATTTCTATGAAAAGATTATCTCGTGATATTGTGACACACCCCTTTAAGGATCTCGCGATTGTAGACCTTGAAATTTAGCATCAATTAATTTTTTAGGAGAAATATATATATTTGTTTTTTGTATTTTTGGTGGCACGTGAAATACTAACCATATATACCACAACGCTTCCTATCATGTATGTAAGTCGGTTTTAGAAATATTTTTCACAAAAGTCATGGGAAAAAAATCGTACAATCAATAATTGACACGTTAACCGATAGAATCATTTATCACTTACTTGCTATTTTGTATATTCTGCGTTCAGCATTCGCCATTAGAAGACACTCTTACGTCCAATCTAGTTTGACTTTCCTATTAGAACTTGTATATTCTTAAACAGTGTCTGGAAAATTAAAAGAAATAGCTTTGTTAACTATACTATTTACCCAATTAATTATCGTAACTTTTAAATCTATGGTATTTTATTCATTAGCATGTCGTATGTTAAACGCTTGCACAAATAATGTTTAAGATGTGGAACTTTTTTAAATTAATCCAATAAGTAGCATTGCACATGATTCAAATAGATCTGTATATTGAAATTTCTAAAATTTAATTCAGCAAGCAATATTCAGAATTTGCATTCATGCCAGAATTTGCTTTTGTACAAGCAAATTTTTAAACTTACAAATAAAGGACACCACCCTAACTTTAATTTGAATTTTTTTTCCTGACTGAAATTTTTTTTTACAAATTTCTTAATTATCAAGGAGTTCACCGTTGATTTTCCTTCAACTCCTATTTAACTTTGAATTTATTTTTATCCACCTCAATCGCCTTCCCTTATAAGCGTAGAAGTTGTATGTGTTTTTTTTAAATTTCTACAACATGTGAGTGTACACGTTCTAAGTATGAGCTCATTATTGTCGCCGCCCTCGTAGTTTTTCTCATTGCATTGTAAATAATTCTTGTCTGAAATTCAATTAATCCACGCACTAATTAAATTTAGTCGTGAGCGTGAAACAAAGAACAGGATACAATTACTGAAGTTAATTGTCAAGTACGAATGGTCAGTCTCTGGTGATATATGATAGTTTTGGACAACTTGTCGAGAAAAAGTCATTCTGAGTCTATTGAACGATTTTATGACGACCACATGTCTTGCTGTAAGTCCTGACTAATAAGTGAAGAAATTAAACAGGAAGTATTTCATTGAAAGCATGTGGGTAGTTTGAATCAGTACTCTGGTTGCAGTATATAAATAATCGCTTAATGTTACTTTCAAATGTTATCGTAAGAATGTAGAAATGAAAATACATTTCGCTGTATGAATTAAAGATATTTTCTCCATCGAGCTTTGAAAATAATAGGCAACCAACGAAAATCAAGCAAAACAGATCAACCCATGCCTTCCATTAGGTAGATTAGTTCCTTGTTTAACCTTGCTTTCCTCGAAGTTAATCATTAAAACACGGGGCTCTTAAGTCAGAGTTACGAAATAAGCTCGCACCAAAATCCCCATAAACGTACTACTCAGTAGCCCATAACTAATGTTATGAGTACTGCTTTTCCGAGTATGGGTTCTAGATCTAATCTGAAGCTTGCCTGGACTCCTTCATAATCCTTGGTGACGATTTGGACCTATCAGCATCCTTGCGGCTTTTTGCGTAACGGCACTCCTGTCGTAAATGCAACAGCACGCCAATGCACCACAATACAGAAGGGTTGCCGAATAAATTCGGTCTCAAACTGTATTAGAAATGAAAGTACCCGCTTTTGGGTGTCAACCACAGCCCCAAGTTTCAACCTCCACAGATTTCTCACCGGCAGCGACAAGTCCCTTAGGCCCCGGATCCCTTGGTACTAGTATACCCCTGGTGAGGTTTCGAGGAAGCACAGACACAGCCTCCTCAATCTCCTCCCATTGCAGAGCTTCGGATTGATCGCCGTATTTTAAGGCTTATCATGTGTTTTTAAAAATATAGCACCCTATTATTCGTCACACCTTTACCTCAGCATCCTGTTGTAAGGATGTTTTTCTGAGAATCGGTCAGAATCTCTCCTTCTTTACACTGGGTTGGGACAATTCTCCCACCATCACCTAGGAGTACCAGTTTGCCTACTGAGTGCAGGCTCAGTGACCTTACTGGTGGAAGCAAGGCCTACCTAATCCTCTGCCGATTTCTCGGCCTCGGCACTGGGTTACTTCGTAACTCCACGCCGAGCCCCCAGAGATGCTGCAGAATCTTCATGCTCGGAAGCATGAGGACTTCAATGCGCATCCAAATGGGCTCTACCCGCATATGGGTCTTAGCCAACAGTCACCACGTTCGCACCCCTCCTATAGGGGGTCCTCACCACGACCGGAAGAAGAATGACCGCCACTAAAAACTTTGGTATTGAACTTTAAGAATCAGTTTGAATCTTTTATAAAGAAGGACATGTTGTTAACACCTATGCGGGACAATTAAATGAGGCTGTTCAGGAAAGGGAAACCGTATTCTGGAAAGTACTGGGTTATCACACAAAGAATGATGGGTCGTTTTTCTCTGTTGCTTCCCCTGCTGCTAAAGAAGTCGTTGAAGCAAAGGAGCTCTTTGGAACGTTTGAGTTGATTGTGGGACAAGTATATCATCCAGTAGCCAAGCCTGTTTTCAGCGTCTAAGTAGTGTTGTTGAATACATACTTAGTTTATTGGGGACCAACATTTGAATTTTTATATAATCGCATAGCTCAGACCCAGAGCGGAGGGTATGCGTACATCCCATTTAGACTGAGCACAAACATGCTGGTCGCTATCTTTTCGTACCTACCTACTTAAATTTTCAGGGAAATTTACAGTCTACGGGCCAATTTATCGCTTTGTCTGTTGACATGATCTCTGGTTGGAATACAATATCGTGTTCAGAAAGTCAAAAGGATAATCTTAAGACCTCGCTGCTGAGAGAATATACCACCAAAGCCAACCTTGCTTGCCCTCAACTTTCGATCCATCCGTATATATTTCGACCAATTTTTGTATCATACGCTTTTCATTGTGACCTATCCGTCCTTAATATGGTGGAGTGGTTAGTATTTCTGTCTTGCCAGAGATGAACAACTTTCAATCGAGCAGAAGACCATTGCCTGGTGTCTGGCAATCAGCTCGACCGGGAGCAAAACTAGGGAGCATAAAAGGCGCTTTGATCGGGGTAGTACGCAGAGCCCAGAAAATCGCAATAGCCTTGGTTTTTTACTTTGTTTAGCTGGTTTAAAAATACCAAATTCAACGTCATAGTAGGTCCATAGCATCACTTATTTTATTTAATTTTTTGTTAAAATGGTACCACTACACAAAATTCAGTCATCGGTCAAATTTAATTCTAGACTTTAAATTCAAAGAAAACCAAATTGCTAAAAATAAATTGAAATTCTCACAATTAAAGTAAGCCCAGTAATAACATATACTGGTCTCTTCATTAAGAAACTGTTAATTTAGATAAATATTTCTAGAGATAAATCTAATGTTCTTTTTAATGGTTTCGCCCAATTTACAGACATCGTGTCTTGTACAACTTTAGTCGGATTTGATTGAAGGAATTTACATCCATGTTTTCGATATAGACATATCGATTGAAACATGTCTGTAAGGTTACATCATAAACCTGAAAATGATTGTTCATTTCCAAGAAACATGCACTTCAATTATAAATAGCGTTGCGTCCAAAATAAAACCCACTTACATTTTAAGATCTGCAATTATAAAGAGACCAGCATTTCATTAATAGATAACGATCATGTATTCAAACTGTGTAATTTAGGTAAGTGACTTTGATTAACAAACACTGGTCACCATGTAGTTATTGATTTCATTTAATTTTTTTTATCATTTAGACTCACTTTTAATTTGTGAATTTCGTAAAATATTGAAAGTACATTTTTGAATGATTTTTCATCTGTTTTTATTTGATGCATGCTATTTTGATCATCAGATTAGATTCTTATTTGCAATATAAATAGAAAAGAGTTTACGGATGGACTACTTGCTCGAAAAATATTCATTAATAAATATCTATAATTAAATTTGCCCTCAAAATTATCCTAGTACACAGTCTCATAAAAATGAATCACATTCTCTTGTAATATTTTGTTCAGATAATAATTCCGCGATACATTTCTATGAATTAAGATATAAACTGAATATGCAAACGAACGTAAAAATATTTTGAAATGTCTACTATAATTTAGGGAAAAATTATTTAAATATCTTATTATGATAATTTACACTTAAATTTTTCCATATTTACTGTAATTCCAAATCAATGAGCAATACAAGTGTTGCATTTTCACAATGCTTTGCTAAATGATCCACATTCATTCACATATAGATTTCATTGGCAACAATGTGACAATTGATTCATAAAAAATTCACAGAACAACGCAAGGCGACCTCAAAGAAAATTCACACCTTTCAAATCAGGTTTAGCAAGGTGTGGAAAAATATCTATTGCAATTATTATCTGGGCAAAATGTCGCGCCATTTATTATTTGATGGAAAAATCAAATTCAAAATAATTGGATTTTCCGGATGATAAAAAAATTAGCAATCAAATTATGAAATTATTTCAGTAATCATTGAGACATAGATGAGAAGAAAGTCTTGTTCATTGTGGCTTAGTATTGAAACGCGGCACGTGAGTAAACCTGGTTTACAGGCAATTATTCATTGTTGATTTTTAACAAGAAACACCGAAAAGTGTTAATTATTTTCAGTGTTTTTAGTTTTCAATTTCATATATTACGTCTTTTACCGCATTTTAGCACACATAATTTCGTGTTAATTAATCACGTTTTGCGAACCCCTTGAAACGCAGAAAGCATTTTCACATGTTTTTGTGAATTGAAATCATTTAATTTACTAATAATTATTCAAAGAATCTATAGGAATATGAGATTTGATAAGTGGATAGGTTATTATTTTTTCTTAAATACTTTAACAAATGCTAATTATTTTGTTCCGAGGCTGAAGCGTTTTTAGAAAACGAAATTGATTCGTTCAAATCATGTTCATAATATTTCCTTCTCCAGTAGTAAAGCTTGATTTCAAGAGATATTTTTTATATATATAAAGTAAGTAGTTTAATCGAACTCCAGTCTTCGATAGAATCTTAAAAAATCAAATCAAGTTCAGATATGACCAAGACATAAAATATCAAATCTAAACAAACGTTCAGATGTGTGCAAAATAAACTTGCATATACAAAAAACAACGCACCCAACATCTATTTTAGGTCAACTCAACCAGTTTTTACATAAATTAAGTAAAATACTACTGCGTTGGAAAAGCGTAACAAAGCTTTTCATTGAGCGATATTCACATCCATGAAAAACCACAAACTGATTTAGAGATATCTGAACTTGTTCACAGTGCAAAAAACTCATCAGTCTATTTTATTTCGCACTAAACTCTATAACTTTACAGATAAATCGCTAATATGTTACAAATGTTAATTAGTTTGTGAATATTTGTTATTTTTTGTGTACTGGAAAAATACACAAATGTTACGCGTGCATTGCATTACAGTTATAATTACTACTGCACAAGGTGATGATGTGGTAGACATTTGTATCATGTTACAATTTTATAGCCATATAATTAGTTTAATTAAGTGGAAACCTGAGTTTGACTTAAAATCACCATGAAGATTACGATAAGTTCGTGAAGTCGTAAAATTTAATTTTCATCACATGTTGGCTAGACTTTAATGTTTGCTTGAATTAAATTTTTGCAGAAAAGGTGGAATCAATAAAGAACGACAGTTTGCGATTCTTACTAATAATAAAGTAATATTTTTCCGTTATTAATTTACTTTTCCAGTAGTTTAAAATAGAATCAAAAAAGTGTGGCAATGCAGAATTTATTGGAAGGACGGGTTTCCTGCTGAAAACCAAATTATTTGCATATTCAATTATTTCAAATGAAAAATTTACTAGTAAAAATGAGAAAAGATCAAACAAAACCTTTCGGCCAAAGAAAATGCCTTCAACAAATCAATACGCGAGAGCAACATACATTTCTAAAACTCATTATTAAAAAAATAAGAAATGCGTAGTAGCTACATGTAGATGGAATATGTAAGCAATTGCAATCCTCTTCATTTAACATATTTTCGAGCCTCGTGACCACATAAATTAATTTCACAAATTTTACCTTCCGCACAAGAAAAGGTCGTAACTGTTCCTTTTTTGACTTTAAGCCCACTATTATGATGCTAATTTGCATCTTTAATTTATTGCTAACCCACTCACCTTTATTCAGCGCGTACCTGTCACTCGAAATGATTTTTTTGAATTCACTGAATATTTTTTGGGCGCACACCAGACTTTACAAATACGTCAACAGCGCCAGCAACCATGCAAGAATTTCAAATAAACCTGCACTAAATTCGCGAAACCCGAAGCAAAAGAATCTTCTTGTGTTCGTTTTTTTCAGCTATTGTGACTTTTCGAATTTTTTGCGGAAGCGAGACTCTACTTTCCAAAAAATAATAGTTTAAATAATTGTCTGTTATTTTTGGATCCGTTCACATTAATATTTGAACATTTATTTCGACAGTTAATTCTTCGTGGATAGTCTATTTTCTGCTCCACTTTAATAGCTGGCGGACGTGAATATTTAATTGTGCCAACATAAATTTGTAATTCATTGAAATATCTACATACATCTGATTTCACTGTCTGGCTAAGCAGATAGTCTCACAGATTGTTTTAGTGCAGCGAAAGACCGAACTATTCGATAAATGCAATCTTTCATTCACACGCGCACGGTCACGAGATATATTTTGGTGAAAATTTAAGATGGTCAATTCAAAAATAGACCACACAAAAGATATCGATAATGATGAAGATAAAGTCGTTGAAAATAGTTTTCTTATATTTTTTGGCCCCCGGATTATCAATCACAATCGCTTCTAGCGTCCTTACACTCACCAGGGAGCAACAGTACCAAAGCAAGCACTGATTCAGTTACACTTTTACTTAAAACTCTTTTTTTTGTAAACTATCCTGTATATCTGTTATACTGGAACGACCACTCGTTAACTATTCCAGAACAGATTGTAGAATGGAAGAGTTAACCCTAAATTCTTTGTTGGAATATCTACTTCGAGTTTGAGTTCTTTTGAAACTTATTTGCAATTCCTTAGATATGAACACGACACTGGTTGCAAACGAACTAACCTCATGTGTTCAACGGTTGGGTCTTTTTCTCTGTTCACACTCCCGTCGCCATTGAATCGAGTCACCGCCATGATAGCGTCATCAAAGTCGTACATCAAAGCAACATACCAACAGCACCCGGCATCATTCTCACATATGTACTCGTATTATATATGAACAGACGGACATACGGACAGTCGTGTGGACGGGAAAAAGTGCACAGCTTTTTAATTATATCATTTGAATTGTATATGAGGCTGTAGCGCCACCATTACAGACATTCGTCAAACGTGGACCGATGCCAGGTCGATGAAAAAAGTGTCCATCAACATATAACATACCACAGGACGATAACTTCAAATGATTTATAACTAATCGTACAAATTTTAGGTGATTTTATTCACATGCAAACCCACGTTGGGCGCCAGAACAAGATTCTGCTTCGTGCACTTTATGAGAAAAATATTTGTATACATGCTCCTAGAAATCATATATCTGCATGTATACAGACGATCATCCACTATATTAAGATACTTATGTACCTACATCACAAACAGACCTACTAGCCGAAAGCTTACGACTAAATACAGTGCCTAAAATATCACTACAAGCATCTTTTTATCTTCGCTAGTTCGTTTGCAACTATCGCAGATACAAGGCTCTTGCAACATGCTGCACACATGGATCAATTTGAACTCGAACCACTCGGCTGGTTAAAAAGGGTGTGTGAGATACACACCCCACATCGTATAACATCTGGTTTTTAGATAATAGCTCATTTCGTCTAGGGAAGGACACGGGGCTCATTCAATTCGAGAATTCTGGAGTGATCCTGGGAACGTTTGAAATATGTTCGAGGCTGATTGATTTGTTGTTGACGGTTCACACGGTGAAATAAGATTGCAGATGGATGGGTCATTTGGTAATTATAATTTAGGTAACTGGAATGGACGATAGATCTGTTCACATTGAATATTACACCAAATTCAGCCAGTTGTTAAAAATACTTACATATTTAATTAGATTTAGAGTTAATGCAATGAATGATTTTCTTTTTCAAAGTGAAACGAGAAGCATATCGTCAGCGTCAATGCAGAATTTTTTTTAAGGAGACAAAAAAAGCTTCTCATAAGCAATGGAAACATGAAAATTGACTAAAAAACATTTTCACGAAAAATTGTAGTTACAAGGTCCTGCATTGACGACGACGATATGTACATTGCTCTCGTCTCGTATTACAATACATATTAGTTATGTTAGCTGTACAAAGTGCATCAGATAAATTCTAATTTAGTAAATCATCATTGCTGATGCATTGATGATTTATTGGAAATTTCAATTGCTTTTTTTAATTTTTTAATCTTTAATTCATGTGTGTTAACTTGAAAGAGTATACATAGTTTATCAGTTGTAGAAAGTTGTGTGTTCTCTTGGTGAGCCATAATAGATAAACACTTGGTTTTTTTGACTTACAAATTTTTATTAGCACGACGCGTTTCGATCCTTAGATCATCTTCAGGTTACATACATTGTACAATATTTCTTGGTTTTATTCTTAAGTAATTAATGGTTGAAGGAGTGGTGATTGGAAGGGAAGGGTAATATTATTTAGCAGGTTTTCCTTTCTCTTTGTGGCCCGCCGAATCTCAAGGCATTCCAGGTAGTCTAGCTTTTTCCCCTTGTTTATTTTATGTAGGATATTAGAATTGTTAATGCTAAAATTATGATCTGTATCTAAAATATGTTCGGCTATTCCAGGACTTATATTTACCTCTCTAGTTGCTTTGATGTGCTCATTGTATCTAATTTTAAAGCTCCTACCTGTTTGTCATATATAAGCTGCATCGTAACTATCACAGGTTGCACGATACACTCCTGAATGGGAAAGGGGATCATTTTTACTTTTGTTGTTAAAAAGTAATTTTTTTAAATTAATTCAAGTCGAATGAATGAAAGATGCTTCAGTGTTGTATTTTAAATATTTGGACAATTTACTATTACGTAATTTTACTTTCTCCGTGATTGAACATTACCAGCTTTTTGAACTGGATATATTTCTTTAATAATTTTCAATTTACGTTTTTTGTTTATATGGCCTAAAATGAGTTGCTTAGGGTATCCATTATTTTTGGCTATATTTTCAATGGTATAAAGTTCCTTCTCCAATTTTTTTTTTGGAAAGTGGAATATTTAGAGCACGATTTATCATGGATTTAAAAAAAAGAAGCTAGCTTAATATTTAATGGATCGAACGAGTTATAAGGAATGAGCACATCTGAATAAGTATTTTTTTCTGTAAATATTAAATTCTAATTTTGATTTTTTACGAGTAATAGTAAGATCTAAATGGTTGATAGTGCCGTCTATTTCTTTTTCCATTGTAAATTTGATGCTATTACTGAGGCTATTTAAAAAGGTTTAAAATTTATTTAATTGACGATCTATACTATCCCATAAGCAAATTATGTCATCGACATATCTATACCAGAAGAGTATATTTTTAGAATGGGGATTAACTGAACTCAAAATAATTTTTTTCTCATAATCTGCTGGAAGTGGAAAAAGTGGTGATCCCATTGGCATGCCGTCTTCAAACGAGAAGTATTGATCCTCATATCTAAAATAATTCTGATTCTAACAAATTTTGTACAGATTGAATAGTTCATCTGCTTTTGCCTTAGTTTTAATTTTTCCAAAGATAAGGTCATTCACTACTAGGTCAAGTTCCTTAATGGGAATGGAGGAAAATAAATTTACTATGTCTAAAGAAACTAAGCTATAATTTTCAGGAATTTGGAAGCTTTGGAGTTTTTGGGTCAGTTCTTGAGAATTTTTAATAGAGAATTCTGACACAAATTCTGTTTCATCTACAAGGGTTTTGTTGAAAAGTTGGCAAATTTTATTAGTTGCGTTGCAAAAGGAAACTACAGGTCTAATAGGAATATTTGATTTGTGAATTTTTGGTAGGCCATAGAGAACTGGGGCAGAAGGGTTCATTTTAATATATTTAAAACTTAACTTAGGGTCTAAAATCAATTTGCAATTTTTAATAAAATTTCTTACCCCTATTTGAAATTTACTTGTGGGGTCTTTTTTCAATGCAATAGGTTTAGTTTCATCTATCTATCTTAGCTTCATCTTATCTTCAATTGTAGCTTCATCTTATCTTCAATTGTTGCCATCGCAATCGATATTGAAGCCACTGTTGAGGTTGTTGTTCAAAAATCCATGGTGGTTAAGCTGGACTGTTAGTGCTCGCTAGTTTTTCTTCTTCTTTTCCATCCAACCTGGAGACGGGGAGATCCTTCTTCCCTTTGCGCTGTGCCATTCCAATCTGCAAGGAAACTAACCTGAGCAAATATGCAATAACATTAGTAAAACAAAACTACCTCTACCTTCCGTAATGAATTCTTATCCAACGGCCGAAGTTTGTAAAATAGCCCAAACATTAAATTGGCAAGGCATGATTTCCATGGAAAGAGCTAAATTCATACAAAAGATTTACACCGTAATGAAATTAGACAGAATTGGAAGGAAACACTTACAACATGAGGAACACGAATAATACAGCTATCACATTTGCCAGAATTAGACCAGTAACAAAGCAGCTAACTTTTTCACTACACTACCGGACAAAGGACTAACTAACAAAACTACAATTACAATCTGCCTATCCCTTATCCCGATTCGCGTGCGTCACGTCGCGGGAACAGAAACAACCTGAATGCTGGCTAAACTGTAAGTGGAAAATCAGTTTAGTGTATCCTATTTGCTATTGTGTATCATGTAGCTCGTCTAGAGAATTCAAAATATTTATGCTTCATTTATTACCGTAACCAAAAGCAGAATAAAGTTGTCGAAATTAAACGCGATATCCCACGTTGGATATAATAATATTGACCTAACTCTAATACCAGGCTATCTTGATGATTAATAATATTTCAGTCATTTACAAAACTAAAGCCACTCCATTAATTTTCATTTCTAGCGGCACTAACGACATTTTAAATTGTTGCTTGTAATGTTGCTTGTATGAAAATCTTATCACGTAAAAGTTGGAAAATTGAGCTGGTGGGGTGAAAGGTTTTGTGGAAAGTTCAGTACATAATGTTGCGTAGAATAACTCTTTCGTACAAGATCTAAATATTGATGGAACCAATTTCCTAATCAAAGTGCAGATACAAAACATCGTTTGTTTGTGATGGTTCGATATCTCTCAACGAATCAAATATGATTTTATGAAACAAACTGATTCATGGGAAGAAAGTTTCATTAAGCTGGGTGAGGACGATCTCAGATAATGAATAGATTTTGAATACAAAAAAAAATGACTTGAAACTTTAAATTAAAAATTTCATTCTATCTTCATTTTATTCTGGCCGAATAAATACCATTGAAGGAAAATCCTGAAACAAATGATATAATATGATTAAAATAGTCCGCTTAGTCATAAATTTATCTTAAGATAGCAGAGCTCTGTTAAAAAAATTCCATTTTTTTCATTTGGGATATTTCTTTAGAAAAATGCCTTAAAAATACCTGTACAAAATTTTATATGGATATCTAAACTGGTTTCTATTCTACAGCGCTCGTAGTCCTACTTTACTTTTTAGAGCGCAAGCGGCCTTCAAGTGCCCACTATGTAAATATTCGACTATTATACCCTCTAATACAACACATACAAATTATATTACATAGTCTAAGTTAGTGCATATTCGAATTTCACAGTGTAAACATCAGACATTGTGATTGAAAATGCTCTCAAGTCGAAAAAGACGACTTACATACTTTTTGTGTGCACGTCGTAGATTTGTGAAAACATTACTCACATATTTGAAATTTTTAACACATACTTATTAACTATTGAACTACTGCTCGGGCAGAGCAGTTCAGAGCAAAATAAAATTTGAACGATTCTAGAACACTTTATCAATCGAAAAAAAAAGTCAAAAATTGTTACACGTATATTCAAACTTGCACCAAATCGTGAAAAACTAACTTATTGCTTTAAATTTAGGATTGTGCAGTAGTTTTGACTCAAGAATAATTGATTTTTTTAAAATATATGGTTACATATGGATGTTTTTCTCATGACTTTACGAGGTGCAATCCGCTTTTTTTTGTTCAGCACAGTTCAAGCGCTTGAAACGGCCGCCATTTTGTTTTTTTAAATTTTTTTTAATAGTATGAATGTGAGCTTTTAATGTCGTTATCTTTAATAGCTTATTTTTTTATATACATTTTTTTAAAAAATCCATTTTCGCCGTTTTACCAGAGTACCCCTTAATACAGTCTGACGACTGAATAATGATCGACTCTTACATTGCTGTCTTATCTGAAAAAGTGTCTCCAACGTGTCAGCGATTATTATGAATGGCATGAGATTCTGGCGCCGACAAAGCGCATTCTATAAATGGAAAAGAAAGTAACTGCGGGTGAGACATGGAGTGATTTCGAGTTGTTGCAAATAAGGTGATTATAAGTGTACCAATCAAGTCCTAAGCCTGAAATGAGAACATGAGAATGAGCTTTCTAAATGCTATTACAATTTATGATTAATGCTCGCTTATCGAATACAAAACCATGTTAACAATAGCTTTCCTAGTTTGGCATACATCCAAATATTTGGATAACGAATAGAGGCAGCTGTGCCGTTTTTATTAGTTGTCCAGGTCCTTTTCAAAAACATCGATTATTGCACTAATTTTTTGTAAAAGAATGTCAACTTTTTTCACTTAATGTCAACTCAGTTTCAACATCAATTTCTTCGAATAGTTTATTAAATTCTTGGCAGTTAGGTTTAAAATAACATTTATATATTTTTCTAAGTACCAAAGGTGGTATTCTTATGTAATAATGTATGAGTGTTGAACATGTTTTAAAATATTTTTCATTTAAATTTCGAAAACTCTACTGAATTTCTCGTAGTGGGATGTTTTCACGATACAATGAAAAAGAGGACTAATTTTTCAAAAATAAAATTCAAAGATCCGCATTTTTTTAATTAATTTTTCATAAACGGTGGTGAATTGTCTCGCGAAAGCACTAAGTCTTGAAAAACCTTTTTGATTTTTCTGTTTCATACTTGTAAATTTTGAGAATAACTGGCCATGGGGTACTTTTCGAGGTGTCAACTTTGGTGCTCTCTATAAAATAGCTTTATAATGAAATTTTAAAAAGAAAATTTTTGTACTCTTAAGAGATAGATGTATTGTTGATAAAATTGCATGTTCATATTCAATGAAGGAGCTTAGACTCCTAGTTACTAACTAGTGATCTTTTATGTTTTTTTATAGAAGATCGCTAGTTTTTGATCTTCTAATGTGTACTAGTACCTTAAAACATAACAAAAAATGTTACCGACTATCTGACATGAAAAAGGCTTGTCTCCTTTTCTAAAGCAATTGCTGCTGCCATCTTGGCAAACATATACATACGAGGTGTATAAATAAAGTAATGAGACTGGCACCGTCGCTTTCGGTCCGGCAGCGCTGAAGACGAGAGCAGCGTCAGGTGCGCATGTGAAACGCCTCCAGTATGAGTTTGAACTCGCTACAGTCATTTGTTTATCCGTAGCGTTAGTTTTCGTGTAACAGTTTTTTCTTGTGCGTTCTAAAAATGAGTTGCATCAATTTTGAGCTATCAAGTTTTGCTTCAAACTTGAACACAATGCAACAGACACATTTGAAAAACTTTGGTAGGCCTATGGAGAGAGTGTTTTGTCAAGGGCGCGGCTATTTTGGTGGTTTAAGGAATTTTCAGAAAGAAGAGAGTCGATTGAAGACGAACTACGAAGCGGAAGGCCTTCAAGTGCAAATTCCGATGAAAATGTCAACAGAGTCCGAGATCTTCTGCATTCTCGACGGTTGACAGTCATAATGATCGCGGAACAGTTGAATTTGAATCACACCTCCGTTCATCAGATTTTGACCAATGGATTGGAAATGAGAAAAATTTGTGGAAAAATGGTTCCGAAAAACCTTTCCCAAGACCAAAAAGATCTCAGAAATGGAAGGAGTCTTGACTTTTGGAATCAATTGAAATGATCCCCGTTTTCTGAAACGTGACGTTACTGGTGACGAGTCTTGGGTGTTTGAGTACGATCCAGAAACCAAACGCCAGGCACAACCTCTCTAAGGCCCAAAAAAGCACGAATGAGCAAGTCAAAGATCAAATGCATACTGATTTGTTCTTTTTGATAGCCACGGAATCATCTACAAAGAGTTTGTGCCTCAAGGCCAAACGGTTATTCAACACTTCTACCAAGAGGTCCTTGAAAGACTTCGAAAAATAGTCTTTCAATAAGTAAGTTTTTGGCCAGTAAAAACATTTATGTGGCTCCTCAGCCTATTTATTCACCAGACTTGAGCCCTTGTGACCGGAGAGGAAATTACCTCAAGGGAACTCTTTTTGTTTTTGAAAACATCCAAACGGTTGTAACCGACCACCTCAAGGCTGTTCCAGTATCCGAGTTCCAGTTATGCTATGATGATTGGAAGGACCGTCTTCAGCGCTGTGTGGCTTCCCAAGGGAACTATTTTTAAGGAGACTATATTGCACTGTAATTATATTTGAATAAAAAATTGCAACAAAAATCAGTCTCATTACTTTATTTACACACCTCGTATATGTATACATATCTACCTGTATGTATGTATAAATGCGTGTAGGATATCTTATTTTATAGATAGATATCTTATAGATTATAGATTTTAAAGATAGATATATTTTTATAGATATCCTACACGATTGCTGCAAGGCGCTAGCTCAGTATATTATCTTAGTAGTAACAATGGTTAACTTCAGTCAAACCACGACTTTGTAACCAATAATAAATACTGAAGCGCATACTCCTTATTTTAAAATCGTATCTTTCTGTCGTAGAGGTAATAATTGATCCCAATTCTAAAAAAGACGCCATTCAATTCATATTTTTCAATTATCTATTTGCAAACGACAACCATAATTTCTTGTTTACTTTTAATTGAGTATCAAAACAATTGTAAAATAATTATCGACACGCACTACACACGAAAAATTTGACTACCTTAATTTCAACAACAAAATTCAACATCTCAAGGTCTTACAGCAATTCAATATGGAAGAGGGTCCTCTCTACTGGTAACTTTCCGATTTTAGATCATAATGCTACATGTATTGCTAACAAAAACTACGCAGATGAGACGAACGAATAAACAGTTTTTTGTTGTAGATTGAATTCGCTACCCAGATCCATCAATTTGGCATAATTATAGCAGTTTTTTTAACAGGTGTATGGATTGGAAATCATATTTTGCCGCTATTGGTTTAAGTCAATTGTATTGACTCGATTACTAGAATATGATATTGAAGATAAAAAAGTAAGTGAGTGAGTAAAAGAGACTATTTAAAATTTATTTCATAAATTAACAGTTGAAAATTGAGTACAATTCCAACGGTCCAATTGTATTAAAAAATACTAAACACACATAAATTAGACTAACTCGTGTTTTAGCATGAGTTGAACATTATTTATAGCAACAATTCTTACCTTTTCTTAGGGTATTTTCATTCAGAAAAAAATTAACTACAAAAAAATCTAGATATGTAGATCCATCCACGAAATGATGATGGAATGAAAATTTGCAAGCATGCAATAATTTTAGTAGCCAGCCAAGCCGTGCTTGCATGAAATTGTATCTCAATATGTATGTATGTATAAGAAGATAGTGGTCTCACTGAGCGAAGATAGTGGTCTCCCTGAGCTAGCAAATAGCCAAGCTCGTGGAAATTTGAGGAGGCCAAGCCGATCGAGCCCCCTAAACGTCACCAGCCAAGAAAAGCTCAGAAATTCAAACAATCTTACGGCGCATATCCACATAGTGGAATGGTTAGAATGTGCGCAACCGGGGCAAGCTTTACATGAGCTAATTCCCAGGGTTGGGAAACGTTTGATCGATTTGGAATATCGCCAATTTAAAATGAATTTTCATAGTCGTATTTCATTGTTTAACTTTGTGATTGTCACGCAAATTCCTCCCGTTTAATATCAGCCGTGGCTGACATACCAAAATTCAAAAACCTAAACCAAAGTCGGTTTACAAAGAGGCCCGAAATGCTCTAAATCGAGCTATCATTATTAGCAAGAAAGAATGTTTAAATCAAATATTCAGTAAAAGCGAACGTCGACCCCTAGGGACCCGCATACAGGGTTGTCTCATGGCAAAGCTATGTGCTTAGAGATCTCCACAGTTATTCTGCCCACAACTCCTCCTTAAAATTATCACTCAATTCTTTTTTTCTCATCACTAAAAGAACCCAGAATTGATACCACCATACCCGTGAGGATCGTCTAACCGCAGAAATATTCTCGACAATGGAAGTGGCAAAATTTAATTTCAATCCCAAAACATTTGTCTCGATAATACCATGATTAAAATGTTCGAGTGTGTCATTTACCATCGACTACTTTCAATTTTAGAATAAACGGATAGGTTCTATGAAAGGTTACTGAACTGATCATCTACAGTGGGCGCCATAACCAAGGCTTTTGAACTAGCACAAAGTGTAGCTTCCAAAAAAGGATACGATACGGTGCAGTTGATACTTTGAATATTAAAAACGCATTCAACTCAACGAACTGATGAGATCCCTTCACTACAGAACAGAGAAAACTAGTCGTTCCTCGGGGCTTCGTTATCGGCTTTTTTTTAAATGTAGTTTACGACGACATTTCACGTCTCCCAGTGGCCCTGATAAGCAGCTGAAGGACGTGGTGCTATATGCGAGCGAAGCAATCAGTTCGATCAGAACATGGCTTAACTCAGATGGGTTGCAGCTAGCGGAGCAGAAAACTGAATTGGATCATATCACAAATATGAGGAAAATAAAGACCACTCACACCAGAGTGGGAGGCTTCAAATCTTCTCAAAATCAGCGTGAAAGTATCTGAGGATGATATTCCGACAACAAATTGAGCCGCATCTCAAATAGGTAAAGTGGTAGTAAGTCGTGAAATCTATTTAATCTCAAAAGTCCTTTGAGCTGACTGTTTGGATTCTACCTAGATGTCTATGGAATGCTGCATTGAGCTCACATAAAAGATGCGTTCTCAAGTCTCAACTTTTTTCTGGCGGAATCGGTGGAGCTCATAGTTGGCATCTATTTTATTATACACAAATTAGTGCTACATACGACTTTGAAAGTTTCAGCATTTATTCCAGCCTTGAATTTTTGGAAAAGGATCAAAAGTTTGAATTGTCCAAGAGCAGACAAAAACTTTCAGAGGTCTTTACCAATTTTAAGATTCAAAATCAAGAGGAAGGACACAATTAAACCCTTACTTTGCCAGAGAATGGCTCTGTACTTAGAAGTATAGTCTCCACTCTACGGAAATCTGCTAGGCTTATGTGATTTTGAATCCATTCTCAAATCAGTTTGAACAAACATATGTGTGTAATTTCCGCCTGGCAAACTGATGGCATAATCATCATTGTTCTTTGTTTTAGAGGATACTTTGCATGTATTCTTAGATGTTTAATGTACATGTCTGTTTTTATGATTGTTGCAGACCAGATAAGTGGTTCGTAGATTGATTATTGTTTATTGTGAAAAATACAATAATCGAATTAAACAGTTCGATCATTGAATGTTTTTTTGATAGGATTCATGCTAATAATACTACAATTCTTGAAATTAATAAAATTAGTAGTAGTATTAATCTTATTGAATTAAATATTTAAATAAATTTAGTAAACCTTATGATTGGAAGTCATATATACTGATTATACTATATAAATAATTATCTTCCTCATCAGTAAATTGGGACGTTTAAAAATAATCAAACGATATCAGGAAGGATTTTAATAGGCTATAACTAGTGGTGGTTTTAGCCCAATTAGTCGGAAAAAATAAAGCAGGTATCAACACCGATACATCTATCTTTCTCATTAGCTTCATCATTACTTTCACAAAGAATTTGGAAATAATGATGTAACCTTGATTATGATGTAAACCAACGAGCAGCACCACGAAGAATTATACTCTCCTCTATTACAGGCGCGAAGTAAGCGAAGCTTTTTATTAAATTCTAATATATCGAAATCAATAGCCTTTTTAATCAGCTAGAAAATCCTATTATACGATGGTAATATCGGAAAAAATTATTTCTTATTATGTGCTTCCTTTTGGTATCATTTTGCATTTATAGTAGGTAAAATAGTTATAGGGAAATTATTCAAAAAAAAATGATTTCTACATCCTTCAATTTAAAAATTTGCACATTCGCAAACAAGTATTGCCCAAGAAAGCTTCCTCGAACTAAAAAGTCTATCTAAAATCGTGTTTTCGTTATTAAAATTTACTTATGAAGTTTTGTAAAAATACAGGCAAAACAAAATTTCACACAAAACAAAAATATAACATCGCATGTTTTCAACTTTGCAAAATATTTTCATCTCATGCTCCAAGGCTATTTAAGAAAAATTGGTCGTATGATTTTCACGTGGTTCATGGAGAAGAGAATTTAATTTTTTTGAACATAATAGAATCCTAAAAATATATACGGAATGGACAATGCGTTAAATCCACAGTCGTCAATCTCGTGCGACAAACGAATGTGGTGGAATGTGTGGAGTCATTACTAACACTAATATTCCACCCACAATTTTGTCATATGTCCTCACGTTGAGCTTTCTATCATGCCTTAGATGTTATTTTTATAATGGACGATAAAATCCTCAGCTGTGAATAACACATTCAATGTGAAACTTTTTAAATTTATTTATTTAAAATTTATTAGTATTTTAGCATTTGGTCTAATGAATATCAACTTTTTTTTTAGATGGAGGGTTATTAATACCGCCTTGATAATTGAACCACTCAATTAACGTCTCGTGTCCTTGGTTGGAATATTTTCCTTCTAGCTAACTCAATGACCTAAAAACTGGTTGTATTTGGATGTTAACCTTATATTGCAATTATCAAACATGCATACATTGTTAAACGGAGCAACCGCCTCTTAGAAATACCTTCAATTTTATCACCCTTGCCACATACTTGAATACTAGCTAACGATCTTAGGGCTCCCATGGAGGAGCACATCGACTGATCCGTCGTCCTCGCAAGCATGCAACAATAAAATCACAACAGTTTATTAGCATAACTACCTGTCGTTTACCTGCGACTCGTACATAAGTCTGCATTGGGTTTCTACTTTTTTCGTAATCCCATGTCGCCGATGTACTTTTACGGATGGTCGAGCACTGCAAGAAGACGACATACAATACAACCTATCCGGGGAGCCGTGAAAGCTGCTGCATATTAAATACATACCGAGGTGCGTGCGTAAATGCAAACAAAACCTAAAAAATGCATGAAAAATGGCTTTGATCTGACTTATTTTTAGTATCATCACCGACTGGTTTTTCAGTTTATTTTTAACTTTGGATTGTTGAAGATGTTGAGGCAAATGAATTCCACTAACGAGATACACATATGACTGGACATTCCCGTCAGGTGCATCATGATTACATAGTGGAGCTATCTTCTTCATATCGGGTCCACATTATCATAAATATACATTTATAATATTGTATTGATGTACGAATGGACCACAGGAAAGACATTGTTGCGGTCATCGAAATCATGTTATTAATTCAAAACAAGATTTTTATGTAATGTTAACTCTGAGCTTGCCCAAAAATCAGGAGAAAATCTCGGAAAACTGGTTTTACTCACGTGAAGCCAGAAAAATTAAAATTCACAATTAAATCGAATAAAGCGAATTTGTAGGGCGCGAGGATAATGACCTCCAAAAACGTATCATGTGGATTTATTTCAAATGTTGCCCTTACCAACTGTTTTCAATATTTGTATTTCTGTTGTTTCTGTAAATAAAAGACAAATTGTAAAAATATATTTTTATATCGGAAACAATAAGTCCAATACATCTTCTGATTTTTTTTTTGCAGCGATTCGTGAAAACAAATCTGGTATCTAGTGATAACTGCCGTAGACTGTATTTATAGTAAGTTTACTTGTGTTCCTATTCACTACCATTTCAAAAATTGCAATTTTTCCAAAAACTGTTTCAATCTCAATACTAAGTGCATCTTAATTATCGTCGATTTCATTAATTGCTCTCTGAAGGCTACGTAAATAATCGTAGTGAATTTATGTAATAATCATTTGTAATATTTATTCAAAACTGTTGTTCAATGGAATTTGCACAGTTAATTGCACTTTGACTGCTTACATGTGTTTGTTTCATTCATTGTCTTAATTTCAGAAGTCTCAAATTAATTACATTTTTTTTGCATGTTTTTAACCATTTTTGGTGTGCAAATATGCACAAAAGAATTAAAATAAAAAAAAACTACAAATTAAAATCCGAAAGCAGAAAATGTTCTTTAAATTGAAAACATTATTTTCTAAACAATAATACGAGGGACGTTTGAAAAGTCCGTGCAAAGTCCGAGAGATGGCACCACTGGCGCGTATTGAGGTCATGTTTAGTTAGTAGCATCTCTTGAATGAACGCACACCAAGTTTCAGCCATATTGGTCTATTTCTTTGTGTTTGGCATTCGTGTGAATCAAGGAAGTCGAGTGATTTTCAAGAAATGGACAAAAAAGAATTTCGTGTGGTGATTAAACATTACTTTATGAAAAGCAAAACGCCTCAGGAGACTAAAGAGAAGCTTGATAAACATTATGGTGACTCTGCACCTTCGATTAGAACAGTTTATAAGTGGTTTCAAACTTTCCGGACTGGCCATATGGGCACAAGTGACGCTGAACGTTCTGTGGAGGTTACGAGTCCAGACATCATTGATCAAATCCATGATATGGTGATGGATGACAGAAGAGTTAAGGTGCGTGAGATTGCTAGTGCTATGGGCATCTGAACGGGTACATAATATTTTGCATAAACTTTTGGACATGAGAAAGCTATCCGCAAGATGGGTGCCGCGATTGCTCACGCTTGACCAAAAACGGAATCGTTCCAGAAAAATCCGGAGGACTTTAAGCATCGTTTCGTCACTGTGGATGAAACATGGATATATTACTATACTCCTGAGACCAAACAACAATCTAAACGATGGTTTACCAAGGGGGAATCTGCATCAAAAAAGGCGAAGACCGTTCCTTCGGCCGGAAAGATTATTGCGACTGTCTTTTGAGATTCGCAAGGGATAATCCTCATCGACTATCTGCAAAATGGTGAAACTATTACAGGTGCATATTATTCATCGTTATTGGACCGTTTGAAAACCGAGCTGCAAGAAAAACGCCTGCGATTGGCCCACAAGAAAGTCCTTTTCCATCAAGACAACGCACCAGCACACACCTCAGCAGTTGTGGTCGCAAAATTAATGGAAATAGGATTTCAACTCGTTTCAAATGTCCCCTATTCTCCAGACTTGGCTCCCTCGGACTACTAACTTAAATATTCGAGAGAGTATGCATACATTAAAGTGCTTACCACATTGAGATGACTTCTTCTATTAAAAATAGCCCCAAAGAAGGAACTACAGCAATGAAATTCACCATTCAAATTATTACCATTCCAACAGGATAACTATTTAAAATGAGAGCTTTTATGCTGAAAATTTTATGGCAGAATTTTTCATCCAAAAAATTTGCTGAATTTTTTAATATAAAAAATTTTCAAGGAAAATATGATGAAGAAAATGGATTTGGTTTTGAAATTCGAAAGTATAATTTCGTTGCCTTCACACAATCCCTTCTCGAGCCCTTGCAAGAATAAGAAAATGGTTACAACCTCCCGAGATTTTCCTATATTTGTATAAAATATCAATAACTAAAATGAAACCATTCCAATATCAAGATATCACTTTTAAGAATTGAATAGCTAAGGATCGATTCCATACTTGATATTATTCGAGGTAGTGTGAGTCTTCGAATCTTGAGCTTCGCCGCCAAATGTTTTCTAGGTCGGTTAGGATTAGCTTCCATCTCATCAATTATTTTCAATTTTTACTTTCACGTTTAACTGTCTGCACATTGTAATCACTGCACAACTGCCAACATGAGTTTTTTCTACCACATCAAGAAATAAAAGAACAGTGCATGAATGCATTCCTAGAATTTTAAAAAGGTGCAAAGTATGGAATTTTTGGCTCAAAGAGATTCCACATTGAAAACATCTCCTTTATAAGTGAAAAGGTCGGCTAGTTTGCTTCCACCAGTAGGATGTTGTAAGTGATAATCAAGTTCAACATTCCACGGCAAAGGTTAAGATTAAAAATTATAAAAAAGTTGGTGATTGTCATTTTTCCAAGCGGGTGGATGAACGGGCCGTGGCGGGGAGAGTTGCAAAACCGCGAATACAACGTGTTATCCCTATTTATATTACATTTATGGTAAAAATGACATTCATCCACTTTTTCATATATTTTTAATTAATTTAACTTAGATATTTATTATTTATGAGACGATTAATAGTGTAAGGAAAGAATCTAAACAATAAAGCTTTATTCATAGTAAATGGAAAAATATATTCATATAAATTCATTCAAAAAATTGAATTTGAAAAATAACGAAAACTGATCTCAAATTGAAACTCGAACAACTTGTAATACTGTTAGGCCAGCCGCTAAATGAGCCGCAGGTCCGTGACGTGACGCAGGCCAACTCACGGCGTGTTTCTGCGAACCACACATCTAAAGGGATCACCGCATGTTAGAGCGCAGGCTCACCATATGCAGGACCTGCGCGTGGTGAACCTGCGTGGCGCAGTTTTAGCTTCGCAGTTTTCGAACGTTGGTCGCAGTGAACACTTGCTTGATAGAAAAATGTTGATGTTTTCAGTGTGGTGACAAAAATGGAGGCAAAATTATTTGATATCTCTGGAAGCACCGAAACAGCAGACTTTGCCCAACCAGACGAGGACATTAATTACTAAGTAATAAGTTTTCACGCATGTGATATTGTTTTGTGTTAATTAAGTAAATGCTTTAACGATGCCTGGTTCTCATCATTTTCACATAGCAAACAACAATCAAAATAACTGAAACTTTACGGTTTACCTTAAAAATACAGCTAGCTTCTCTTCGGTTCCAATTGGCTTGGTAGCGTTGCATCCTTCTTGGTCAATTTCATTTTTGAAAACTGTATGGCAAAACGTTTCCAACACAAACTCACTTTCAAAATCTGATTCCGAACTTAAATCTAACAATGCAGCAATGTTTGACATATTTGCCTGTGCTTTAAGTCGATGCTATTCGGAAATATTACTATCGTAAGGTACAGCAAATATTAATTTTAGTTAAATCTTTTTCACGGGTCTGTCACAACTTACTGATAGTTTCTGGAATGCACGCATACCCTTTTAAAAGGCGAGGACTAATTTACAATTCGACATTGTACAGTTCTAAGTATATTAGTTCAAAAAATAAGCCGATCAGGAACAATCACGGCAACAAGTAACCGCCTAGATACATTAAATGTGTAATATGAGCTGATAATTACATCTTTTTAATTACACACCAAGAAAATTCTTAACCTTTTTTGCCTTTTCCAAATTTACTTGCGTCGCAAAACTGGGCTACAACTAGCAATGATCATTGCCGTGACTCACACTGCGGTGAAAAACTCACCATGAGTCGACCTGCGGCTCATTTATCGGCTGGCCTTATTGTATTCTTAATGCGGGGTATCCCAAAAATTAGTAGTCATTTTGACATTGTCGATCTTTTAATTTCATTTTACGTTCAGAACCCACAAAGGAAATGTTGAAATTTACTTGTTTTTGCGAAATTCAGTTTTCTAGCTTAAAAATTGGAAGACAATCTGGACAAACATTGTTGGAAACTCGAGAGCTCAATGGATTATCAGTGCGACTGTTTGCGAGAATTGTAAAACGAAGTCATTCTACAGGTCACGATATTATTAAACCTTTTAGAACAAGAAATACTCTAGAAAACAAATCAAAACCAAGCAAACGAAAGATATTTTCAGAATCCGAAGAGCGGTGAATGGAAAGGGAAATAAAGATGTGCAAAATTAAGTGCTTCAAAATTAGCTGTAGCAGTAAAACCGCAATTTGATGACGAAGTGAGCGCACAGACGGTGAGAATCGTACTAAGGAAGAATAATTTGAATGGTAGAGTTGCCCGAAAAAACCATTCATTAGCAAAATGTTAAAATTCGCAAAACTGCACAAAAATAAAAAAAAATCGTTTTGGAAGACATCATTGTTTATGGACGAAAGTTAGTTCAACGTCTTTCGATCTGATAGCCAGTCATATGTGCGGAGAAAGCCAAATGTAGAATATAAAGAAAATAACTTACGGCCAACTGTTAAGCATGGGGGTGGGTCAGTCATGGTTTGGGGGTCCATGTCAATCGCTAGACCGGGAAATCTGCATTTGATTGACAGGATCATGGACCAGCTTAAATATCTACAGATTCTGAAGCAAAATGTTAGGAACAGTTTCAATAAAATAGGGAAAGCCGATGGTTTCAGCTTTTATGAGGATAACGACCCTAAACATAATGCTGCGAATGTTTGACTGTAGTTACTTTATATTTGCTCACATGTGCTTGACCCACCTCCTCAATCTCCAGACTTAAATGTCATCGAACATTTATGGGCACATCTGAAACATAAATTAAAAACCACACAATATCTAATGCAAAAGGCATCAAGGACGCGTTGACATACGAATGGGAAAGGATTGACCTTTCTTATTGTGAAAAGTTTGTTTACTTGATGCCAAAAAGATTACAAGCTGTTAGAGCAAGTAAAGGACTACCAACAAAATATTAAAACCTAATAAAATTTCTGAAACTTCTTACTGTCTGAGTTTCAATTTGAGATTAGTTTTTCATTCAAATTTAATTTTTTGAAAGAATTTATATGAATAAAGTTTGGTTTTGATTTTACCGATTCTGTATTACCATGAATAAAGCTTTATAAAAAATTCTATTTTGTATAAATTCTTTTCTTGCACTATTAATCGCCTCATAAAGAATAAATATCTAAGTATCCGAGTTTTACTTTGATCCACTGTGATTTATTTATTTTTTATTTTTTTGATTTTTTGCAAAAAAAAATAATCTTTTATTTTTTTAAATTTTTCCACTTCTAAACAAGTCTAAAAATCATTTCCTAGATTAATTTTACGGTTTCATATGATCGCTGGAAATAGGCAAAATAACCAGGGGCGTGGCGAGCTTCATGAATTTGGGGGGGGGGGGTGATAAATGTTGAAAATGCCGACTTGATTAGAAAAATTTGCCGACTGTCCGACTTTACAATCAAATTTCTTGAATATGCCAACTTCGGCACGAAAATGCCGACTCGCTACAAAATTTTAGGGGGGTGTCACACCCCCAACACCCCCGCCTCGCTACGCCCCTGAAAATAACCATTTTTTCAGGGGAAGAACTTGCATAACTTTTTATGGGGCCATGACATAGTAGTAATTTTTATGCCCTAAGTAAAAGTAATATGAAGAAGAAATTGTTTTGGCGGCATAAATTCAAATACTAATATGTATTTTCACATTTTTATTGGATAGCAATAATGTTTTATAGTTAAGATGAATTCAAATTTGAGTTTCGAGTGGTTGGAAACATTTCACTTCTCCTGTAATCGGAAACCATAACAGTCAATCGAATTTTTAACTGTGCCCTAATTATTTATGACTTCACATTTATATTTTGTAGCACATTCTATTATAAAATTCCACACCACATTTTACTGGTTCGTCGTTGTTGCCGTGAAGCATTTAATCAGATCGGAAAATGGGGCCGATTATGCCCCTCGGTAATGGACCATAGCGATTGGCTCTGGTAGTGGGCTCGCCTTTCGATCCGCCGCGTATGTTAATTTGCGCGCAATTATGCAAAATTTCAGAATATTACAAAGCATGTGACGCCTTTCAGCACACGATGATCTCATTGACCTTTTTGTTGAGACGTGCGATTGTGCAGCAGAATCGAGGACAGCAAGGTCGAGGCTCCAATATACATCATTATTATTATTGTTGTATGAAGAAACGAATAGCGAGAGTTTATTTGCAATAAACAAACGACCAGAGCAATAAATAACACGTAAGCAACATCACTGGACGTGGCTTGTTTGGTCACTTAGAAAGCGACAAATACGACAGTTGCTTTGCAACTGTTATTATTCACCCGACAATTATGCGTTTCACCGGTTACCAAAGAAGTAACGAACTTATTGGCGATGGCGGATGATGTGAGGTGGCGCAGATCAGACCCTACAGCGATTACAAGTGCGCTCCGTGGAAGTGATTGACTGCTATTCGGGTCAAGTTAACAGCGAGCTGAAAATCGTGGCTGGGTCTGAGATGTAATTTCTTTAATTACTTTGCACTTGCACAAAGCACCGACGAGGCATATGGAGATTCTGCTTTAATGATAATAGTCTTTGAACTGACCTTAAATCTGCAAACATGGAAAAGGAACTTTTTATTATATCGCACATTTTAATAACATGGCGACAGCAGAATTATGTATTTCTTTGCAAAAGAATTATGAAATTCACATCAGAATTGGATACCTGAGTACAAATTTAGTACTAAATTTTCACGAAACAAAATGGTCGTTATAAAAAGGTGGGTAAATTTGCTGAATAACATTAAATTTATACAAAAAAAGGTAAAATCGCCCGAGCAGGGTTTGATGGCAGTGGAAACAACCCCAAGCGTTGGCCAAGCATTGGCGTACAACGAACGGCCAACGGTGCCAGTGCTGGCCCAGTACTGGCTGAGTGCTGGCTGACTACTGGCCCAGTAGTCCATTCGAGTGCTGGCCCAGTGCTGGGGGTTGGCACTGCGCCAGCACTGGCGATCGGCACTGGCCCAATGCTTGAAGCCATTACTGAAATATAACAATTTATGATATAAGCAGAATGTTAAACGATTCGGAAGAAGATCACTAGTGAGCTTCAGTGCAAGTTCGTTATATTAATAAGTATTGCTTAGTTATAATGCGCGAATTTATAGTATTGCATTAATATTGAAATGTAAAGTGAATGGCAAAGAAAACATGTCAGAAATCACTGCATTATTTGCAATTCTTGTTGAACTCATAGTTAATATTGATGGAACGCATAAACGTTCATTTTGTGGGTGTGGGCTGAACAGTATTCCCTTTCGTAGTCGTCGATATTTCGAAGAAATGTGTTGCAGGCGAAGGTAAATGGCACGAAAGTCACGTTATTTTTTGTTCTTAGAACGAACACACTAGTATACAATTTTTCACTATTCATTTTTACACCCGAATTGCTTTTTACAAGAACTAGAAGTGTCCCTTGAAAACAAATGAGTATGTTTTCAAGGGTATTTTAATATTTTTTTAGACGTATGAATAAATTTTAGATTTCGTAGCAAATTTTTCTTTCAAACTAAATTGAATAGTTTTTAACAAAACCAGAAAACGTTCAAGATGATTTTGAATCCTTTTGAAGCGTAAATACAACGTCTTCTTGCATAAAAAGTTTTGTATAATTACATCAAATTTCGTCAATTGAAGAAGTTAACCATTTTTTTCTGATAGAAATATTTGTTGAATACTAATTAACCATTTTTCGACCAAATTAATTTTCCTGATAATATTTGAATTTTTTAACAACACTTAATTTTGCTTGCAAAAAAATGTGACGAGGAATCTTTCATCAAGCTTTCATTGAAACATTTTATGTGGCCTTAAAAGCAATTTTTTGATCTAGTTTGATATGAATCTTTTTTTCTTAAATGGTACAATACATCACTAAACAACTCACCGACAATTTTTGATAGTGCAGAATACTGGAAAACGACAATCAATTGATGAAAAATCTTATATTCATAAACAAGGGCAGATCCATTCTTCAAGTCAGGAGAAGGCGACTAGCTCACAAAACACAATAATCTATGATATACTAGCTAACGATTTTTTGGTTTAGTTAATATCGCTAGAAATCAGACTCATAATGATTAAAATTATTCAGGAGACTGGCAACCGAACATTAAAAAAAGACGCACCCGATCAAAGTGTTATCAATAATTATACAAAATTATGATATTAAAACATGTGTGCTGAAAAATCAAAGATAAATTTGACAAATGATTTAGGTTATCAAACTGTTTAACTTTGAATACTGAACCAACTGATTAAAATTAAAATTAGACAATTTTTTAACCTTATATTCTACTTTTAGTATTAGGTTATGAAATACGTAACGATATCAAACACTGAGGAAGGGATAAACTAGATCCAAAATTAATAACTTAATAAGATTGGTGATAGAAAGCTGTTTTCTTATACCTAGTCATGCCATAAATATTGATACAACTTTAAATGCGACCCTTGCGGATGATAGCTAGCAGGTAGCTAATTGTTATGTTGGTAGTCCTGATTGTTGACATATGCTCTAAAAACGCGCCAAATCTTGTCAGTATATCTTGAGCCGTTATGATGGAGTGGTCTAGCAAAGAGAAGCACATCGCTGTGATTGCTTTACACAAATGTGGAATGAAGAAATGCTGAATTTTCGAAATACTAAAGCCATTAAAAATCACGCGTGTTTTCCCGTATCGAACTAACGCTTTATTCATTGATACTGGAGATGTAATACACCGTAAAATATCCGGCAGACCTCGCTCCGTTCGTAAGCCAGAAGCCATCAAAGCTGTAAGGTTCAGAATCGCAAAATATTCCGTTCCACAACCAGAAAATCATGTCTCGTGAAATGAAAATTGCGGCGAGAACCATGAGTCGTATCATCAAAGAAGACTTGGGCGGGCAGCTTTCAGAAGACAAACAAGACACAGATTCAATGCCGCTTTAAAACGAAATAGGGTGGAAAAGTCAAAACAGCTGTTATCGAGATACGGTAAAGGGCAGTACAAAAGAATACTTTTTACCGACGAAAAAAATTTCACCGTGGAGGAATCCTTCAACAAACAAAATGATAGGATATACTCCAGGTCTTCTAAGTAGGCTACAGAAAAGATTCCGAGGGTTGAATGAAGACATTATCCAGCATCAGTGATGGTTTGGTGGGGAGTGTCCTATGAAGGTGTCAATTCTATCCATTTCTGTGAAAAGGGCGTCAAAACAGCTGCCAAAAACTATCAGTCGGATATCTTAATGAAGATAGTGGAGCCCCTAAGCCAAACCATGTTTGAAAATAAAGAATGGGTTCTCCAACAAGATTCCGCGCCTGCCCACAAGGCAAAAATCCCACTAGAGTGGCTAGAAAACTATGTGCCAGAATTTATCAGCGTTAATTTGTGGCCATCAGGCAGTCCAGACCTTAGTCGCCGCGACTACAAATTGTGGTTAGTATTAGAGGGTATGGTCTGTTAAAAACGTCACCACAACCTGGAATCGTTAAAACAGGCATTGAAAAAAGCTGTGGACAATTTCCCGATGGAGGTCGTGCGAGAATCAATAGACCAGTAGCGTGACAGACTTCGACGCTGTATTCGAGCAAAAGGCGGCCATTTTGAAAAATTTCTTTTTCATTATGTAGTGTAATAGTTTTACAATAAATGGTAAAAAAATTTAAAATCCAGCTAGTAGTTTCATTATTATAGTTAAAGCATCTTGTATCAATATTTATGGCACGACTAGGTATAATTTCAAAGATATTACTTGATAACTTTAATGATGGATTATATCAAAACAATCGGAAGGAATTTTCAATAACCATTGCCCATAGAAAAGGATGAAAACGATGATCCTAAACAGCGCACACAGCGTACTCTATAATCTCCAAAAAATAGTAAAACACATACAATAAATGTTTGTTTTATAAACACACTATATGTTTGAGATGCAACGAATACACATGCAAGTGTAAATTATCAACAAAAATGAACCATTCCGAGTTTCACACTTGCCCGTTGCAATTTCTGGTTTGTCTTTATTCGGCATCTTTTGAAAATACTCAATTGCATCTTTTAGGAATAAAATCGCAATACACCTTTTAGCTTGATTTAAAGAAGAAGACAGAATTGTCAGTTGTTGAGGTTATAGACGTCATTGACGAATCCAAACAAACCTAACTCATAACTTTTGAATTTAGAACCAAAAAAGTCCAGAATACAAACAAAAATGGCACATAAACGTCCAGGGAACAGTTTGGTTCCCATGAATGAGCCCAAACGAACGCGAAATGAGCTAGCGGGATACACAAACAAGGATAAAGCTCTAATGGAGCAGGTAAGCATAGTCGACGAGCATATCGCTAAAAATACGAAGTGTTTTTACTATCTCAACGATCTTAGGGTATACAAAGGACGTCAAATCTATTCGCTCCGATAATTTTATTAGAAGGACATCAAGGTGAGATTTACACTTGCGAATTCCATCCCGACGGCGAATTGTTAGTCTCATCTGGATTCGATCGACAGATTTGTAAGTTATGGGCACTGTATTAGCTTCCGGTCTTCTACTTTGTTTTACATTCTTTTGCAGATATCTGGAAAGTTTACGATGAATGCGAAAACATTATGGCCCTTACTGGTCACACGGGAGCTGTCTTGGAAGCCCATTTCTCCACAGACGGGACAAATTTGTTCACCTGCGCGACTGATAAAACAGTCGCTATTTGGGACATGACTAATGGTACACGCGTACGCCGACTGAAAGGACATACCGGGTTCATCAATACCGTGCAAGGAACGCGACGAGGCGTCCAAACACTGTGCTCGGGGTCGGACGATCGAACAATCAAAATATGGGACGCTCGCAAACGGTTCTCCATTCACACCTTCGAAAACGGCTACCAAGTGACGGCCGTGTGTTATAACGACACCGGCGAACAAATCATATCGGGCGGAATTGATAACGACATCAAAATCTGGGACACGCGAAAAAATGAAATACTTTATAAGCTGCGCGGTCATACCGATACAGTAACTGGTCTGGCACTGTCGCCGGACGGCTCGTACATCCTTTCCAATTCAATGGACAACACGTTGCGAATCTGGGACATTCGACCGTACGCGCCGGCCGAGCGTTGCGTGAAGATATTCACCGGCAATCAGCATAATTTCGAGAAGAACTTGTTGAGGTGTTCCTGGTCACCGGATGGTAGTAAAATTTCAGCAGGATCGGCTGATAGATACGTGTATGTGTGGGACACAACGACGAGAAGGATTCTGTACAAATTGCCTGGTCACAATGGTAGTGTTAATGATATCGATTTTCATCCCAAGGAACCCATAATACTGTCGGCGTCCAGTGATAAAAACTTGTACTTGGGTGAAATCGATTTGTAGAGGAGTTTCAGTCGACGATATGTTAGTTCTTGTCTGAATGGAGTATTTCATGTATGAAAGCATTTAAGTAAAATGGTCTAATCGAGTATTCTTTATTACTTTGATAGTATTGTCGATTCTGATTGCATCTATCGCACCAAGCAGTATCAAATGCGGGTCATGGATTCATTGCCCTCTTCCTGCCAGCCCTATTTTATTGATATATTGAGACTCACTTGTCTAAGAAGACTGTTCAGTAAAGCTGGTATCCACACTTAATAGTAAATGGTAGAATAAAAGTAATCTTCGTCAATTCGTATCAATGTAATGAAATCCTTGCAAAAATACTTCATCCACTAGTTCAAACGGTCATTAACAAAATCTACAAGCAACATTCGTACGGGCATTCACATATAACAGTTCCTCCTGTTAAAAACGACGTGATGATTAGTGTTCAACATCCAAAAACTCTGCTAAATTTCTGAAATGAAAATATTCCCTCAAATATTAGCATAAACACACGAACAAAACATACTTACTCGATATGCTCCCTTAATAATTTTCAATTTCATTTGTTTCATTCCACAAAATACATGCATTGTCTTAAAAATAATCTTCCTACGGTTAAAGTCGAATAGAATTATCACAAGTAAACATTTCCTTCGGGCATAGCTCTTCTGACGACTCGCATTCATCGTTCGCTAGACGGGCAATGTATTCGAGACGCTGCTTTTGAACATCTGTCCGAAGAATTTGATTCCTGTGCTGCCGCCGGGTATCGTTCCCAACAGCATGAACATCAGCGCGATAATTTGCGCGACTGCAAAAAGGACCGTCAAGGCCGTGCTCTGGGCGATCATCGCGAAATAGAGAGTGGCGAAGAGGCAAGACGTGTAGCTTACGGAGGCCAGCAATCTTGGTTTTGAGAACATTTGCTTGAAAAATGCAACAAATCCCAGAAGAAAGCAAAAGCTGTTGAAGAAATGATATGTTGCCGAGATTCAAAGTAGCTTCCGCAGTCAAAATCACCTCATTATGAAGAACCAACTGCCCAACGTGTAGAGGAGTGCAAACTTCCGGGCCTTCAGGATCAGGACGGGAATGTAGAGAGTGGAGAGCACCATGCAAAATATCCCAAGCCCAAGACACGTCACAAATCCAACAATTCGCTGCAGACGTGTCTGAAAGTGAACGTAACGCAAAACAAACAATGGAAATTGCAGCCGATTTCTGCAAAAAAACATATTGAGTTTACCAGCTTCGGACAGCATGATTCTTGTGTGTCTTTCAGCCAACTGTTTGCTTCCTGAGCGTCGCTCGGACCGCCAAACAAGCGCCCGAATTCAGGAACCTTGATGGAGGGCATGTCCAGCTTGAAACCTGTTGACTTCTTTTGGTCGCTTTGCAACAGCAAGTACTCATCCAAATCTTGCTTCAAATTCGCCATTGTGTTTACACTAATTGATTCCGTTATCAGTTCCTGTGTTTAAGACAATCTTTCGATAATAAGCAGTCTTGACAGTCAACGACTTGGGAAAGTTCAGCAGCGACCACTTATTTATTTTACTTGATAACGTCAACAACAAGCAGTCAAATGTCAACATTGGTTTCGACCTCCTTCGACAGCACTGCCAGAGCATAGCTGATAATTGTCAAATTATTTCGACAGATGAAAATCGATGGATTTTTGAAAATTAGTTATTCATTCAGTTTTCATTTCTTTGATTTCAACAGTTAGTATATAATCCACCAATTTGAAAGTGTTGTATATCGAGAAGAATTAAAGACCAATCAAATTACTGAGACAGTAACTAAAAAAAACTATCACTCTATAATTAGAAAAATCGGAAAGTAGTTGATAATTAAGTTTGTGCTTAGTTTTTAATGTTAACTTTATATGTATTTTATAAACGAAACATTCTGTGGTACATACATATCTAAACTCTTTAAAATTTAGTGGAAAATGAAGCAACCAGACGTGTGGAAGGGACAGTGTTTTAGTAGTATCCATGAAAGCAAAACAGTTAATCCAAACTATTCGCACATATGATTGTCCAATCAGCATGAAACTCCCAAAATATGCTGTTGAGAAACTGTCTCCATTTCATCAAAAAGTCTTCAGTGCATGCACCAATAAGCAGAGGTATTTTAGGTGCAAGAATCACTATTTTTGAACCTAGAAATGAACAAAAAATGTTGAACTTTTACAACAGATGGTCCCACAAATACATGCGCTGTAACAATCCAATGACATATATGTAATTTTGATGTATCATCGGTCAGATGTCAAAGCCAAACATTGTGTGTGCATAAGTTTTTTACTCTCATGAAAATTTCGAAAACCTGCAAAAAACAGCATTGCTGGGATACTTTTTTGTCAAGAAAACGTTTGCAGAAAGTCATCGTTTGCTGGTGGATGTTTATGGCAACGATGCTCTATCTAGAACACAATGTTTTGAGTGGTTTAAACGCTTCGAAAGTGGTGATTTCGATATCAAGGACAAATAGCGCCCTGGTTGAGAGAAAAAATTGAAGACGAATAATTAGAGCCCCTTCTCAGTGAAGACTCGTGCCAAACGCAAGGTGAGCTCGCAAAAGCACTAGGCGTAACACAGGCAACCGGTTCCAAGCGTTTCAAAGCGCTAGGATTTATCCAGAAGGTAAGAAATTGGGTACCACACGAACTGAAGCCAAGATATGTTTTGCATGTCTGAAATGCACCTTGAACGCTACAAAGAAAGTCGTTTTTGCATCGAATTATTACCGGGCACGAAAAATGGATACATTATGATAACACGAAGCGCACGAAATCGTATGTGAAGCCCGGCCAACCAAGAACATCGATGTCAAAGCGAGAATATACACGGCTCTAAGATAATGCTCAGTTTTCGCTGGGATCAGAAGGAACCAATCCACTACGAGTTGCTGAATTCAGGTCAAACCATAACGGGGCCGACCGACAACAGTTAATTCGTTTGAAGCTAGCATTGACAGAAAAACGGCCGGAATATGCGACCAGGCACGAGTCTGTAATTTTCCATCATGACAATAATGCTCGACCACACGTTGCTATACCGGTCAAAAATTATGTGGACAACAGTGGCTGGGAAGTTTTATATTTTATTTTCCTCACCTGAAATTTTTGTAAAATTTTAATCCTCTCAGTAAGTCTCAATTTATATAATGCTAACAATTTATTTCAACATAACTTAACTTTAAATATTTCTAATTCACACATTCAACACAGTTCTCTTGGCGGTGGCATTGTTGGTAGCTTCCCGATAATAAATTCGGGCGCTTGAAACGCTTCCAGTGCTTCAGGCGGCAAATCTTCCATTTTGCTGTATGCTGAATCCATGAAGCAATCGTTCGCTCCCGTCAGACCGCTGACATTATTCTGCATTCCGAAGGGTTGTGACGGGTTTTGTTGAAACACATTGGTTGGAGCTCCAAAACTGTTGGCTATGGGCATCGTATTGTGTTGCTGTTGTTGTGGTTGTTGCATTCCGCCAAACACGTTAGCAGGTTGCGCAGCCCCGAACCCCATTGGAGGCTGTTGTTGCATTTGCGGCTCTGACATTTGCATGGACGCACCAAAAGCATTTGATTGCTGCACCATCCCGGTCATACTACCCCCGAAAACACCCTGGCCTGGATTTGTTTGCCCGAACATGCCGGTCGGTTGTTGTACTGGTTGCCCGCCAAATCCTAGGACTTGCTGCTGTTGTTGCTGCTGCGGTTGTGCCGCTGGCTGACCAAATAGTCCTCCAGCAGGCTGCATCTGACTACTTTGCTGGGCGAACAGTCCCGTTTGAGGGGTAGTTGTGTTTTGTGCGGCAAAAAGTCCTGACGCTGGCGCCCCAAATGCGTTTGTCGAAGCTGTCATTCCAAAACCGTTGGCTGCTTGATTATTTTGCGGAGCTGCGCCGATTTGAGCAAGTGAAAATGCGTTCGACTGAGGCTGCTGTTGCCCGCCGCCAAAAATTGAAGTGTTCGGCGCTCCGAAGCCGGCACTTGCCCCGAAACCGGCTTGTTGGGCGTACAGTCCGGCAGGAGTAGCAGTTGCAGTTTGACTCCCACCAAAAATGCTTGCAGTATTCTGGACCACACTGCCGAATCCTGAACTAGCAAATGGATTCCCCGAGGATGCGTTGCTTCCGAAAAGTGAGTTTGCATTCGTGTTTGGTGCAGCTCCAAAACCTCCTACAGCTCCACCGCCAGCCATTGAGAACGGATTAGTCTTTTGCGTCTGCTGATCAGCATTTGGGTCCTGACTGTTGTACAACGCCACCACCGTTTCAATCACATCACGTCCCATCGTAAGAAGCGATTTCATTCTGTTCTGCGCGCCCATCACCTCCAAAGAGAATTGTTGCGAGTACGCCGGGAAGTTGTTTTGTTTTTTCGCTTCATAGCACATGTAACGACATTCTTCGTAAGACTGATCGTTGATGAAGTTCGGCAGGCACGGTTTCTCCTTGAACGGACCGAAACAGGACAGTGGCCATTGAGTTCCCTTCAATGCAGCCTCAACCTCCGTCTTGATAAGTTGCCTGAAAGCATCACCAATATTTAATTGCCATTCAATACATATATAATACACATTCCACTGTCTAACGGTATTTACAGATTAATTTACAATAGTGCAGACAAAGGCCGATGGTTGCTGAAGAGGTAGTGCAATTTTATACAGTTTCTTCCTATGTTTTCGTTGTTTTGTTTCACAAAAAAGATAGAAGTTGGAATGGAACGCTAGCCACTCACTTCGTGTGAGGGAAAAGTTGCTCCTGCTAAGCCAGTCTCAAAGAAATCAAAATCATTCCAAACGAAGAAATCGATATTATGGAAAATATTTTAATTTTATATTATAACTAAGTTAATATTAATGATACGAATTTGTTTGCACCTGGACGTATTTACCTGACATCAAAATGTTCGTTGACGCATTTAGACCCGAAACGACAGCCATTATTCAAGAAATATTGGCACAAAACCATTTTCAAAACAGACCGAGAACTGTAATGTTTACATCCAAACAAACCAATTAATTGTCATCTGTCACTGCGTTCCCAGGCGGAAATATAAATGTCGGTAATGATAGATAACATTCCAATTCAAATATGACGTGTAGATGTCACTACCATCGAATTTGGCGCGATTTTTTAAAAAATAACCGTTAATCTGAGCTGTGGAACCTGACCACGTTCGACTTACCTCCTGTCTAAAGCGGTTCGTTCCACATTTCTCCACTCCACAACCAAACTCATCTATGCATCCCTTTCTAACCTGCTGAGAAATTAGTAATCGTATTAAAACACCACTTACCCCCATTTCTTCAATCCAATTCATTCGCAGCAACCTCTTTCTCCTTCTTTCATTCCCACCCGTGCGACAAACCCAGAAGAAATTCATTTCGATGCCCCTCTTTTCACACGCTAGTGTGTACGCAGATGATTTATTTCTCCAGCGTTTTTCATAGTACCCAAACGATTTTCCATAATTTCCACATCAGCATTTAGACTAACCGCATATGACGTACATAAAAATAGAAATTCGCATGAAACGTATCCTCTTATTGAATTTTATCCTGGAAAACGGTTGCTTTTGCAAAAAGTTTCATAAGTTCTTAAACGCAGGGGAAGCGACCGAAATTGTTTTGTATACATTACGCTTGAAGTGTGTGCACTTTTAATGGATGCGTGGAGGGAGTAATGAGCTGATTACTAGCATGAGTGCGAGCTGATAATGAACTAGCTGGAGAAATACGTATGACGTACACGAATTCATTTCGAGTTCACCACGGCATGTTTTGCTCGGTCGAAGAGTTCGAGCGAACAGGGTGCTCCAGATTTTAATGAAATTGCTGTGCGGAAAATTTATGAATTTTCTTGCGTGGCTGGATGAAAATGTGATTTTGATGCGCAGAATGGACACTTATCTGCCACGAGGAAGTTTTATTGTATTTGTGGAAGATCCTGCCCCTCACGAGCCCCGCAGGGCATTCGTACAGCGTTAAAGCATATTAGGTCGGATCTGCCGCGTCGCGTGCGGTGTGCGGCAACATCTTTCAACATCACCCTGTCCTGCTCATCGTGAAAATTCCGACTTTCGGCATTTGTTCGCCGCGAAGCGTTTCCCAGTCACGGAGTGAAACGCGATGAGTGAGCATCGGGAGTGCAACGTGTTATTACCGCAATAGTCGTTACAGTGTGTGAATAGTCCTTTTTTCTCTGCAATTTTGTGAAGAAGGCACACTAGAGACGCGTTTGATCAATCCTTGCACGGGGATCAGCTCGATTTGTGGATAAACAGTTGGAATTTCCGCAAAACGAACTGAAACAGCGAGTCGACGACGAGTGTGCTATTTCCGCGAGGCAGGAAAACGGAAACATTTTTCTATCGAGCGCGGCAGTTGTTTTTGGTGTGTTGTGTCGTCCCCGTCGTCGTCTTCGCATGTTGAAGCTGTACGCCATCGTACCAGAGGAGGGAAGCAGCGACAAGGGCGTGCGGAGTTTCCACACCGTCCCAAACACGGCGACGAGAAAAAGTACGAGGAAATTAAAGTAAATAAAAGTGTGCATTGGAGAGTAGCGAAAAGTCGGAAAACGTACGGCCTGGATGTGGAATGTCCGTCCGCAATTGTAGTACTCGCGGATTGTTTAGATTCGCCGCAAGCAAGTCGTAAAGCCGTAAATTGTCCGCGTTTGTTTGTTCAGTGCTTCTGGCATCGAGTCTCGGGTGTTCGCCAGTTAGTTCCTCATTCCCCAGTAGTTTTTTTGGTTCTTATTGCGTTTTCGTGTTCGGCGCCGTTCCCTGTCCTGTGTGCGCCGCTCGCCGAGCAACGAACGCTGCAGCAGCCCACCACGGCGGCCGAGGCCGAGCGAAATGTCTCCTGGAATACACCTGCTACACACGGGCACGTCGTGCAGGAGCAATAAATAGGATAAATTGTCCGAGAATGGCGTAAGTAGTCTCGTCCGTCTTGCAAGTCCTTCTTCCTTCAGGTTTTATAGCGGACGGTGAGCAGGCACCGTGACTGTCACATCCGAGGAGCCGCCGATGTCGGCGTCCCGTGGATTTCGAGTCGTTTCCCGCGCAATTTTTTCAGTCACCAGAACTTGATGGAAGACTTTAGGATGCCGAAGAAAATCTTAGGGGAGTGCCAGGGACTGGGAGAAAAGTGCTTCTCATATGTCCTGGATAGGGGAAGGGGGGCAGAGGTGACATCGTGCAGGGGCAGTGGATTATAATGAAAGCCATGCGGAAGTGGACTCGGACACAAGAGGCTTTGGAATGGTGCAGTAGCCCGCCCGTCCGCAATGGGTGGGGTAGGGGAGAATGCGGGTCATGCGAACCTCAGCGTGGTTCCTACTTGCAGGGGGTGCCCGTGCTTGTATTGGGGCTGCGACGACCAGGTCTGCTGGCACGGTGGGTGGGTGGGCGGCAGTCAGCTCAGGTCGCCTCGCCACTGGTGGGGTTGCTGCCCAATTTATTGATTTTCCAGCTGGCACTTTTCCCATGTTGTCGTTCGTTTTTGCGAGCCAATAGGTTCTTGTTTTCCGTGCTGGAGCTGAAATTTGGGAGGTTTCAGATGGAAGTGCTGTAAAGGATATTCGCAGATTATTTCCAGTGAAAAAGGTGACCAGATTTCGAAATGATTATTTTGAAATTTCAATGAATTTCGGGTCCTTGGGATGCTTTCCATGTCTTTTCCACCACCTAAACATTGAGAAGTGGAAAATTAATACAAATACCGCCCTGAAAGTCTTTAAAATGCTTGAATTCTTTTAAAAGAGTCCTCCGTGGTGACCTGCAAACGTTTGTACTTATATTCGAAAAATTTTGTACAAGATTTAAAAGGAGCGAATCATATTTCTTGTCCCCTAACCCTTCCATGATTTTCGCCTGAAAAGTACAAACAACTTTAATTCTTCAATCTTTAGCTTTAATCTAACACTTTATGGATAGTGGAGATGGATTTCATACTTTAGCAGCAAGAAAATACTTCACAATTGAATTTCCAGAAAATTGTCTAATGGAAAATTTCTGAAAACCTATGAAATTATTTTAGAAAAAAATATAAAAAAAAAAAAAGAATAAACATATCGTTGTTTTGCTTCAGAAATAAATTAAGTCAAAATATACGAAAATTTCCACATAAAGTTTAAAAATATTTTTTTCTTATCTGTTGAATTCTTAACTTGCCCGTTTTCCGAAGTTAACCGAAGATATCTCATAGAATATTCAAAAAAATCCAAAATTTCAATAAAAATCATAAAATTTCATTTAAAAACAAATCACAAACTATTATCGGAAAACTTCATGAAATATTACAGAAAAAAATGTCGCAAATATAAATTTTTCAGAAAAAAATTTTTCATACGTATAATTTTTGAAGGACCGGAAAACTATTAAATTTCTACCAAAAATTCCAACGGATTTGCTCATTAGCAAATATTTTTCGTGTTTTTTCTTTGAAAATTGAATATATCATCAAATATTCAATTTTTAAAGAAAAACCACGAAAAAATTTCAACATTTTATTTCTTAAAAAAAATTCATGAAAATTTTTCAACAAAATTTCGATTGATTTTTTATGAGAATCAAAGTAAAATTCAAAATCATCCTCCCGCCTATTTCCCTTCTCTTATAATTGTGTTTTTTTTAATGATTTTAAATTGTTCGTCTCAAAAAAGCTAAAATGTAACATTTATTTCAAAAAAACTTGCATTGAAAACTTCATGAATTGATAATTTCAACTCTAAAAATATTCGACACTAAATTTCAAGAAAAAAACTATCGGCGAGTGAAAAAAAAAATCATAAAACTTCTATCGAAATACTTTCGTATTTGTGAATGAAGAAATTTTATTTTCAAGGAAGAAAACACGAACGAAAAAGACATGTATTTAAAAAATTGCTTAAAATTTTTTTCTTCACGAAAACACATTTACCATTCACTTTTTTAAACAGTCTAAAATGTTTTTAAAAAAATATCTGAAGCAACGAAATTTCTCTTGAAGGCAATCTTTTAGTAAATTTTTTTTTAATATTTTCACAACTGTTAAGGTCGAAGCACCCAAAAAAGTTTGTCACATTTTTATTTAAAAAAACATCCAAATTTTTTTTAAAAAAATTTATCCAATTTTTGAAGAAAAATCAACAGAAACTTCCGGAAAAAAATTAAATTGTAAAAATCAGCGTAAAAAATTGCAACTGCATTTCCTTTAAAAAGGATTTCAGCAGAAAATTCCACAGAAATTATTTTAAAAAGATTTTCCGAAAACAAGAAAGCGAGATTTCTAACGAAAATTCTGAAATAATTTTGATATGAATTTTTTGGGAGGGAATTTCCCCGACATTTTAAGGGAAAGCGTCTGATATAAAATTGAGCAAACGACTACTATGAAAAAAATATTACGAAAAAAAGAAAATTTGTAAATAGCAATGAAATGAAAATCAAAGGACAATGATAATAATAACTGAATGAATCATCTTTAACAACGTTTTATCGATTAAGGAAATGAAAAATTCCTGCAATTTCTTTCTATAGAAAAATTAAATTTTGAAGAAATTTCCAGGAGAAAAAATTCAACTACAAACAGCGTAAAATAACACGAAAACATTCCAGCACTTCATTTTCAAAGTCCCAACAAAAATTAGATTGATTCGCACAAAAATCCGAACAGGAACTTTTAGCAAGTTCGAAGCCAAATTCGACAGTTGTTCTTAAACTCATCCTTCGGCAACTTCAAACCATATCAACATTTTGTTTATAATCCAAATAAAGTGTCAATGGAATCGCTCTTCCTCATCTTTCGTTTGATTGTGTCCCGTTATCCCTCCAACCCCTAATATCATCTTGGATATAATAAAAATCTTTTCACATACTTTCCTTGCAGCATTCCAAATCCCAATTTCCTCGTAAACTTCAACTGAAGTACGTTTTTATGGCTGGGCTGACTGCTGGAGTCCAGGCTGGTTGTTTGGTGGCGAATCCTCATAAAAAGTTGAAATCATTAAGGTGGCCAGTAGGAAGGGATGTGTGGACCCACTTAGCTAGTATGTAGTCGTTGCAGGATGTCCAAATCACATGGGGAAATAGACAGAAATCATCTGCTTTGCTACGTTGTAGCTCATCAACTAAAAGTAAATAATACCAAGTCAAGTCCCAGCCGTGTCCTTCGTGATAGATGTGTGTAGATGTAGGCAGCACGTAGCCCCGTATATCTGCAAAGTTTTGTACAGTCGCACTTTGAAAATGTGCGCTGTAATCAAGAACCGAGTCTGAAAAGAAGATGTACAGATGGTAAAGGACGTCCTGAATATTTCTCCAAAGATGATAATAAAATAATATTTCGGGGGAATTGAATATTGTCGGAAGCTCGATAGCACCACTACACCAGGGACGAATAACGAGTCTGGTGTAGTATGGCAGCAAGACTCACAGGAAAATCCTAAAAAGTTTTAGTTCGTCGTCATCAGCTTTGGGAACGCAGTAAAATAAGCTTGTGTGGCTTCGCCCGACGTAAAGGAGCAGAACATAACGTTTTTTGAATGTATTGTGCTGGTTTATGTATTGTATAGCCTGCAACCACCACCATACCTACTTTGCCTTTGAAATTGCTTGATCTCTCCCCTTTGTCCTTCCGTGTAGGTCGTCTTCACAGTTCAGAGTTTCATATATTTCCAAGGGTCGAACGAACCTTGCTGGATGGATGGATGGATAGATAATACGAGCTGGTAAGACGGAAACTGGAAACTCTGCAAAGAATTCGGAGCAGCGCAAACGTAAAACTCAAAAAGGATTGGGATGGGCCATGCGAAAACTTTACTCGAGCACTTCCAAAAAAAGCCTCGTGTAGATTCGTCCGCGCGGGCAAGAGCTGCATGGAATCCGGGCTGAATGTAAAGAAGCTTGACTGAACTGAGGATGTAGAATTCAATGTACGAATACGTGCCGATCCGTAGAATGTTTAGGGAAAGATATTTGTAGTGGGCAGCAAGGAATTTTGAAAATATCTTTCTTAGAAATTTATAGTTAGTCGGAGTCCTTTCTTTTCTCTCTCGGGAACTGCATGCGGGTGGATACATAAAAGGATTTTCTCTTCTATTTTTGTGTATCTAGTCAACGATTATGGAAGTACTCGATGCGGCTACTGCTGCTACTGTTATATGAGTTTAGCGTAAGAAACTGTCTGGTTTTAATGTTTCAACGAGCGTACACTGTCGGGGACAATTACAAATCCATCAGTTTATATCTACATTACTTGAAGTAGAGGCAACACATGAAAAACATCTGCTTTGATTGAATAACTCACACTCTAACTAACCACTTGTATTTCGTCACACCCTTGCGTTATCAGAATATTTTGAAAGAACATTAGATGCAGCCGTCATTTTTCTGGAGGTTCGGAATAAAAATAATTATATATTCACATTTTAATAGTAATTTGTTAACATTGACAACTTTTTCCATTTTTTGAAACTTCTTCTTGTTAACTTTTGTCTGACGTTGCTTCTATTGGATTTTTCAATTCATTTATGTCTACATTTTGTCAAACTTCATTGATGTTTCCTCTGAACTTGGTAACGTTGATGTACTTTTTGCCTTCGTCGATTTTTCTTATTGATCCTCACTCAATTTAGTACCAAGGTAAAGATGCGACAAAAGCTTGATTCTAGGAGCAAAAGACTATCATCCGGCAAGAATTTCGCTTTGAGGACAGCAATCCAAAATTATGCAACTGCTAAACAATTACGTCTCTAGTATCTACCAAAGTTAGGTTACTGAGCACCATAGTATTTATAGCTAGAGCCGATTGACGATACCCTGGTTTATTGCTTTTTGCCAAATTGGCTATAAGACAAGAAGAGGACGCACGCTTGATTCTAGGAATACGTATTGATCCTACCATCAACTATGATTTTGCTTCGATTGCCAGAGTTTTGAATAATCCAATCGTTCAACAATGAGTTTTTAGTATAATTAACATATCTAAACGAACGAACAGTTCGCTGATTTCTAAAAATAAATGTATTTTGTAGTTGCACATTGTTGATTCACCCTAAAAACAAATACATTCACTATTTTAAAAAAAAAAAGAATAACACCGACCGGGAATCGAACACACGACCTCATGACCGAGGGCTTCCTACACTGCACCGCTTCTGACAGACGTAAAAATTTACTAATTGATAAGCGACGCTAAAACCTTAAAGGATTTTTTTCTCAAAGTGGAGGGTGTTGTGGTTTTATATTTTAGGGATCGTCTTCTACTTATGTGTCAAATTTCATCCAGATCTGAGAGGACGAGGTCGTGCCTACTCCTTGTTAGTTCCATTTTACTCGTATTGTGATAATGGCTGCGTTATATCGCTGCAATACTAGGTTTTGTTCAGAAATCTTGAACGTTTTTTCGAAAAAGTTATCCAAAACATCATTCAGTAACTCAGTGGAGTCTTTGGAGTTTGTTTTGGATTGTAAGAAAGAAATTGATGTCATTTCGAAGTAGCAAAATGCAGCCAAAATCATCACGGATCCACCATAGAACACTGATCTGAACCCAACATAATGTCGGACTCTAAAAAAGCCTTTCTAATTCGTCTACCCGGAGGCAGAAAATGCATGTATTTTCGCCGAAGAAAACTTTGTTTCTGATTCCATTGATAGAATGCGTCGTTTGCCAGGTTTTGTAACAATAGATTTTTGTTCGTTGTTGTTTTTCCTGTCGTATTTTTCGATCTTGTTTGACACTTAACTTCCTAGCTCAGTTCCTAAACGCGTGGCATTTCCAAAAAAAATCAGAGCGATGAAAATTGTACTCTTCACATTTTGTTGTCAACAAATAAACCGATTTTTCACCCTCATTCGATTTCTTTTTAATACTGGCTTTATTTAAATCACTTCAATTTAAAATTATTTCCGGGTCACATTAAGGGGTTTATAATTTTCAAAAAATCGAATTTTTTATTGCATTTTTGGAAAGTATATATTTACAGAAATATCCCAATAAATTTTTTATAAAGATCGGAGCAGTCTAACTGGGCAACTTTCACTTTGTCATCCGAGAGCGATTCATTAAAAAAAAACTTTAACCGCATTTTTCTCGAAACAACATTTTTCGACGTCGCGTTGATGAAATCTCGGGAACTACTGAACCGATTCTCACCAAATTTTTACCAGACATTTATGACTACAGCTACAACGCGAATGGAGTGTTTTTCAAAATATTTTTTTTGGCAAAAAACAGTGAAAAAAACATGGTTTTTGGTACTTTTTCGAAAAATGTCCACCATTTTGTCAATTTAGTAAAAATCAAAACACGCCCTATTCGCGCTATAGCCATTAACATACTGAACGTAAAACTTTTTGATTTTTATGTTTCAGACCAACCATCTCGAAAATTTCATCAACAGCGCCGCACACCTTTCTCGTTTTTTTCGATATTTTTTCAACCAGGATTTTCATTGATAAAATCTCACATAAATGAATATTTTTTTCTGTGTATTTCGAGATTGAATTTATTGAGTGTAGTCCCTTCCTTCTCAATATTTATAATTGAAACCTATCGAAAAAAATATTGAAAATAACCCGTGTTTACATTGCTAAAATAAGGTAGACCCCTTAAGGGGGAAATACATGTGAAATTTAAAAAAAATCCTAATTTCATATTGATTTAAAAAAATCCATGTTGTTTATTCAGAAGATTTTGAACATGAAATCCTTAAAGTACATGTCTCAAAGTACTTGAAAATATTATTCTAGTAATTTTTCAACACAAAATGGCGGCGATGCGAACGAATGAAAAAAACACCTCAAAAATGCCTTGTACAACTTATTGCCATTCCCGTAGATCCTGTAACATTCAGAAGAAGAAAAATGTGTAAATAAGATGTATAGTTCATAGGCTGACCAATGACATTTATAAAAAAATGAAATTTTTACATTAATTTTAGATTAAACAAAAAAATCGAATATTTTTCCAAAAAATCACGTTTTAAATAATAATAGACAAATTATTTTTCGAAAATTACAAAAACATGTCGGTTCAACGATTAGATAATACTCTTTTGTAGATGTAGTATAAATTTAAGCTGGATCGGTTTAATATTTTTTGAGATATTTGTGCGGAAGTTGGAAAAGTACTACTTTGAGGAAAACGCGTTTAAAGTTTGCAGTAGATAAAAACCATTGATTGTTAGTTTTTATTATAACTTACTCGTTAGTCAGCAATTCCAGGTCCTATTTCCTTAGAATTTCAGATTTATAAGAATACGGTAGGGATACACAATTAGATAACCGCCCATAGCGCCGGAGAGAAAGTTGGCTGGGACGCGCTGCCTATGACGGAATATAACTCGAGAACTTATACGAATATCGCTTCAAAACTTTTTGCGGCGCATTCTTAGAATCTTTGGAACATTTTAATGTAAGAGAAAAAAAATCGATTTTGTTGAGCAGTTACATGTATTTCGCCCCTTAAGAATAATGATATGACGATATGCAAATAGATAGGGAATTGAAAAAGATACGCCTTAGGTAATAAGATGTGAGAAGTAAACATTTCTGTGCATAGAATCAAAAAAAAATGCACAAAGGCTAGAATCTATCGCTAGGTATCCATGTCGCTATAGAAAATACATTGGAACTTCTTCTGAGAAATAATCGATACCATGAAACTCCGTTGTATGTTGACATAATTGTTTCGAATCTTCAATTCGAATAATAAAATTCCTACGAATTATTAGACATTGGATATAGGCAAATTTCAGTGTGATCTATTAATGTACCTGAGAAGGTAGCAACAACAGTATTTTGCGTCATATTGGATTTATTCTTTTCCTAATTTCAATTGACTCTTCCTTTAAATATTGAATATTCTATAGGATGTTAAACATCATTATATGTGCGCGAGATGCTATATGAACGTCGTAGGTGGTGAAAGTATAGTCCGAATTTCTGAATTTGGATTATAATTCGTACAAAAAAGCTAGAGATGACCTATCAAAAATACTACATCGATAAACAACAGGAAGCATACTTTTTTCATGCCTCACCTTCTAAAAATGTGTACTTGTTTGACTCCTTCTTGCACTCTTTTACGACCAGCAAATTGGAAGAAGCATCTTCCATATCTTTATGGTGGAGTTTCATGTCAGCATGTTTTCATTGTGATAAAACTTTCGACTTGTTATCATTTATAACGTATGTATGATTTTTCGACTAGTCAAAATTCTAATGTTGTATCTAAGATATGATGGAGTAAAAACTTATCAATACAATTTCTAAGAACCTATGTGTGTCAACGTATGTTTGTAGACAGGCTTTCTGATAAGCACTGATAAGATTTTCTTAGCAATGCTGAAGTCCATTTGGAATTTGACAAAAAATACGAAACCAGGTTGAACTGTATGAATTTTTTTCTCGAGTTTTTGACATAGTTAGATCATCATACTCAAACACATACACTTCTCAGCCTAGTTAAGACACTAAAAGCTTCAACTGCAATCCACATGTTTTCGATTGTGCTTCACAGTCAAATATTTTCCTCGTGAATTTTCAGTGATGAATTTTCCATCAGCTCCGCCACTAGATTCATATACAGTGACGGACAAAAGTCTACGGCAGCATCTTATATTGAGGTTCTGGTTAAATGGAAGCTTTAATCAAAAATCCAGTGAGTCTGTAACGTAAATATATTTATAAGAAAACAAAAACAAAAACTTTTCATAAAAAACTTAAAGACAAATTCATTAAACACCTAAAATTTCCAACTAAATGTATCGGAATTTTTATTTTATTTTTTGCTGGCTTAATACTTGGTTGGACCCCCTTTAGCATCAATTGCTGCCTGCAGTCTTCGGGGCATAGAGGTGACTAAATGGCCAGTTTTTGCGGATGTAATTTTCTCTCATTCAACAAATTTTTATTTTTTATGCAACATTTCCGAATTTTCCGCTTCAGAAGCTCCCATACATTTTCTATTGGTTTGAAATCTAGACTTTGGGGTGGCGTTTTCAGCTGCCTGGGAGCGTAGTACAATAAACAGTTCTTGACGAAAAGTGCTGTATGCTTCTGATACAAATGTTCTGTTGGAAAATCCAGCTCCCTCCAAGGCACAATTTTTCAATTGTTGGCCTTAAATGTTGTTCCAACAGGGTCTTGTAAACATAGTGGTCCATAGTAATTTCAACAAAAGCCAATCTGATAACCCCAAATGCAGCTATGACTCCCCAAACCATAACATTACCTCCATCGTGCTTGACAGTAATAATCAGATTTTAAATCTCTAAAGCCGTATTCCTTTTTCTCCATTTTTTTACTGCGACCATCACACCCGTACATAATGTATTTCCACTTATCGGTAAAAAGGATTCGATTCCAAAAATTATTGTCTTTGTTGATATAGACCTTGGCGAACTATATGCGCAGAAGTCAGTTTTTTGCGGATATTAATGTTATTTTTACATGAAGTTCTGCTTTGAAACCCATCAGAATTTAATGCTCTCGAGATTGTTCTTGCATGTACATCCTTTTTACTTACCGAAGGCACTTGTTTCGCCAAATCTGGAACATTTATTTTTGAATTTTTGTTCACTTCTTTTAAAATTGAACTAATGTCTCCGCGCGAAACCTTTTTCGATTGGCGTCGTTCGCGACTTATTTTCAATGGAAGCACTGTTTTAAAAATTTTTGAGAATGATGTAAACAGAACTTCATTTTAGTTTTAGTAATTTTGGAATTTCCAAGCACGATTTATTGAATTGTTTCTACTAGACGACCAAATTTCGGACATCACTAGAAATTTCTTTTCGCGATGGCGTTTTGCAGTCCTTACAGTTCGAAACTAACAATAAACCTATAATAGAGATGCAGCTGCACATGTACTGGATGTTAGTAAGAGCAATTAAACAAATTTCGAAGAAATAAAATTAGGTTTAGTTGGAAATTTTTCGTTTATAAGTCAGCCAGCACAGACTGCCGTAGGGTTTTGTCCATTCAATTTTTCATGTTTTTATGAATTTATTATGAAAAGTTTTTTTTGTTTTTTTTTTATAAATATATTTACGTTACTGAAAAAATGTGCATCAATGGATTTTTGATTAAAGCTTTCAATTAACCAGAACCTCGATATAAGGCGTTGCCGTAGACTTTTGTCCGCCACTGTATGAAAACACATGTTGAATGTAGGAAAATTTACTGGTATTTGTGTAAAGTGTGTAATGTGACTAAGTGATCGTATTTAACAATATTTTCTCTTCAAGAAAAACTACGAAAATAGTCAAAACATGCCACCCACACAACTGTTTCGATTAGACTTATCTGATATTTGCTTTTTACTTTATCTTATCATTCTTTTTATGATCACCAAAACTTCGTCGATATGCATAGAAATTAATTACTTTGAAGCCAAAGAGTACCACCACCTTTGTCGAAAATACACCTATGACAAATTGATAAGTGATAACCGATAAGCAGCGACAAGCATGAAGTTTGAATAATTATTCGTGCAAATTTATTTTGAAATGCGAACAGAAAAAAAATATGATAACCGCCATTCCGACTGTATAAACATTCCGGCAAATATACATACATCCATATGTACATTAATGCACACATGAAGTAGGCCGTCATGTGCACGAGTGTAGACGTTTTTGTTCTGAAATCCTAATGGAAATAATCAATGAAAAATTTATGATAAGATGGCTTGTGTGTGCACATATGGACAATAATTGCGTTAAGCACAAAACACGTTAGACACAACTACGTTCAAGGTGAAATTCAAGCACTTGGACCTTCGATAGTGCGTTAACTTTGCAAACGCCCAGATACATACATACATATGAGCAATAGATAAACAAAATACATTGAATTTGCAACGAATGAACTAGGAAATTAGTTGATAGTTTGGAATAAATTGAATTGAACTTTGTTTGATGAGTGAATTGCGTGTTTTCGAAGAGTTTCACTTGGAATTATTTGCTCCAAAAATTGTTAGCTTCCTTAATATTGCAGCTCTCTAAACATTTGACTACTCAAAAATGTAAATTTAATTAGAAATTTTGAGGATACGTTCTGATGTTTTTTTTCAGAAAAAAAACATCTTGAAGCATCGTTTCAAGTCATCTTGCTCAAAATTAAGCACCTTTGATGTGAAAGTTCAAGCAACAAGACAAAATTGATTGTTGATTCTCCATTAAATTTCTTAAATATCGATCTTTCTGGCTAAATTTCACTTAAAAACTGCACAAAAAAACGAAAATTTAGACATTTTAGTCAATTTCAAGAATCTATGAAAAATTGACACGGTCACAGCTGAATTTTTCGAAGGAAATTTCCTCGAAAACATCAAAATTAGGACATATAGGAAACAAAACAGACGTATTCAATATATAGAACGGACTTAAGGGGTATGGCCACTATAGCAGGTGCAAAATCATGTGTTTTTTAAATAATTTGTTTTATATGGAAATTTTATTTATATATAAAAATAATTATAAGTACATAAAACTACAATATCGGAATATCGGGAAAAAAATTTATAAACGCATTTTTCAAACAAAATGGCCGACTTTTCGTAGTTCCATTCCGAGATGTTTTTCAAATCGGCCGGACAAATAACTCGAAAAATTTTCATCCGATCGACTTAAAATTTTAATCACATATTTATAATTGCATTTCGCGAAGAAGTACCTGAGATTTTTTTATAGACAAAAAACTTTCCATTTTATGACTATATTTTAGCGATTTTTTTCGAAAAAAAAGAGTTTGCACTTCAAATGCTTCCCATTTTCCGGAAAAGCAATATTTCTCAATTTCCTCAGGTATTTCTCTAGGTATTGTGATGTAGTTCGACGAATTTTTTTTGTTTTGTTCTAGGTTCAAAATTGTGGCTGATAGCTGTCCGGCCGCGAAGCGCTTTAAAAAAACACCTCGGAATGGAGCTACGAAAAATCGGCCATTTTGTTTGAAAACTGCGTTTATAAAATTTTTTCTCGATTTTCCGATATTGTAGTTTTATATACTTATAATTATTTTTATAAATAAATGAAATTTCCATAAAAAAATATTTAAAAAATACATGATTTTCCACCTGCTACAGTGGCCATACCCCTTAAGGGGTCTGCCCTCTTTTGGTAGTGTAAAAACGGGTTATTTTTTAAGATTATTGAAAAAGTCGTGTTGTTGCTTTTTACCAAAAATATTTTGTATTTCCTCAAATACGTATTTCGGTTGCTACATGACATGTATACAAACCACTGAAGAAGGTTGCAAGTAGCAATCGAAATACGTATTTGAGGAAATACAAAATATTTTTGGTAAAAAGCAACAACGCGACTTTTTCAATAATTTTAAAACACCACCAAAAGACGCTCAAAACACCCAAATAAAACATGGGTTATTTTTAATATTTTTTTAGATAGGTTTAAATTATAAATATTGATAAAGGAAGGGTTACACTCAATAAATACACTCCCAAAATATGTACACAAAAAAAATTATTCATTTATGTGAGTTTTTATCAATGAAAAAATATCGAAAAAACGAGAGGGGTGTGCGCGGTTGGTCAAATTTTCGAGATGGTTGATCTGACACAAAAAATCAAATATTTTTCGGTTCAGTATGTTAATAGCTATAGCGCGAATAAGGTGATTTTTGGTTATTGTAAAATTGACAAAATGGCGGACATTTTACGAAAAGTTACGCAAAAAACATGCTTTTTCACCGTTCTTGGACAAAAAAAAATATTTTAAGTCAAAATTTTGAAAAACCTCCTATTCGCACTATAGCAGTAGTCATAAAAAATGCTTGGTAAAAATTTGATGAGAATCGGTTGAGTAGTTCCCGAGATTTCATCAATACGGCGTCGAAAAAGTTGTTTCGAGAAAAACGCGGTTAAAGTGTTTTTTAATGAAAAATCGCGCCCGGGTGACTAAGTAAAAGTTGCCCAAAAATACAGTTAGACTGCTCCGATCTTTATAAAATTTTAATATGATATTTCTGTATATATATACTTTTCAAAAATGCTATAAAACGATTTTTTGAAAATTGTGAAGAGGGTTCCTTAAACAGACCAATGGGCTGGACTCTCATTTGTTTAATCTCGCATTAGACGAAACCGCTAATTCCTGATATAAATCCGTGTTTATATAAAGTTGGTATTAAATTTCTTTCGAACGTTTACTTTAGCCTGAGAATTATTTGAAAAATTCAAGAAAGCAACTCACCACGTTGACCTGTGAAGGAATCAAAACTATAATTCAAAAAATTTGAAGCAGAAACTACATGAATAGTGCTTGCTTCTAATGCACCGAGGACCAGGTTCGACTCTTCATATGGTGATCGGAAATCGGATTAGCTGATGGACTCTCAGTTCACTCAGCTGTAAATGAGTATCTGTGACAAATCAGGGCAACAATCAGGGAAGAACCTGATTTAAATAAGTCAAACAATAGTTCATGAACCATTCATCCATCCATCGATGACCATTAATCAAATGAACTCAAGTATCCATACAAATATTTGATAAAACCTTTTCCATGGAAGCGAAATGTAGATCATGTCACAGTCAACAGTAAAATTACTAATTACTTTCGAAGATAAAATCCTCGAGCTAAGTAAATTGAAGGTCAATGATGAGCTAGATACAACAATAAATTGTTTAATACATTCTTTAAACAGACGGAGTTCTTCAATAAAATCCAACTTCAGGATAAAAGATGATTGTCTAATATCAAAAAAAAGTAACAACTAAGAAAGACGGTATGAACTCAGTCCATGAAGCCATCTTTTCGCTACTCGAATTCCATAGCCAAAAAACGCGGTCATCTGATCAATGTGACAGAATGCAACGAACCCATGAAGCCATTGTTGTAGAGTACCGATAACAAAGACAACAACATTAACTTCCCTTGTGAGCAACAGTCTTAAATCTCATAATCGTTGTGACGTAGGATCAAATTAATTAAGAATCCAGTCCACATTCATAGAATAATGACCTTCATACATGGCTTCCTTTGATAAACTGGTATTCTTTGCAAATTACATCTGGTTTTTGGCGATTATGTTATCTTTTTCGTCTGTTATTTTTTGGAAAAAAAAACCTTAAATTAAATTAAGCAACTTAATTGTGGCCACCAAAAAATCGCTAATGAAAAGAAAAGAAGAAGAAATATCTTGAACAATAATTGGCATAGTTATGGTTGAACTTATATATTCAAAATTTCAAGTGAACTCTCTTTGCATACTTTCTTAATACAAATAATTTTCTTTTTTTCGAAAAGCTTCCCTACTAGTTTTTGATTTATTTTCGAAAAAATAGAATTTTTTATTATTTAAAAAAATCATAATAATTATGACCCTGACTTTTACTTTGAAGTTCGCACAATATCACCGCGGTTTCCATTATTCTCTATATAAATATATATTCCTGTAATTACAAACGTGCCTGCCATACGAAATATACAATGGAACGATAGTCATCTTAATGATGATTTTGTGTGCAAACATGTCATGATGGTGGCACATATTGTTGTGTACTTTTTTTCAATATTTAAAAGTTAAACATACTCATGTAGATCCTTTGAAAAAATATATACACCACTATATTCGATGCAGCAATCGAACTGAAACGAATTTAATGATGTGTGTTATTGCGTTTCATATGGAAATTTTTTATAATATTTCACGGCATGATGCAATTTTTAATTGGTATTGATAATCATCTGAATTACAAATATGGTTGATTTTTTCTACTCGAATTCATTTCGATTGGATGATGGTAGATGGTACGAGATTTGATGGTTATGGTTTATCATCTATTTTGTATCTGAAATTATAATAATTTTGTAGAGGAAAGCTAATATGTTTGTAGAATATTTAAAAAGTATTCAAGCAGATCAAATTGTTGCACACCTGACCGAAGGTTGGAAAATGTGTTTGTCTCCGTCGAATTTGAATTTTCAGAAACATTTCATCAAAATTCCCATAAATAAGGCTTCTTTCTGCCTTGCCTAATATATGTTAGCATTCATTCATTCCTTTCCTTTATTATGTCAGTCTATTTCAGCAAAAATTTACGTGATTGAATTGAAAATTCTGTCAAAAATAATCAAGAATGACCTTAAAATAAATGTTTGACTGGAGAAAAATTGCTATTTTTTCCATGAATTCTTCCAAATATTTTACATTAAACGCTTCAGCAATGAAATACATGCTTTCTAAGAACAGCCTACAAAAATTTATTCATATAATTGCTATCCCTTTGTTGAATTCATGCATATTACTTTAGAATTTTTCTCGTATAAATATTTATTATTCGTTTTTATTTTACCCTTGAATTGTTCTTCATCGCTTTCTTGCGAATTATATATATTTAAATAGTTTATCATTTTCTTGAATTTATTTTTCTTGAAAGTATTGGAGTTTTCTTGATGTAGTTTCTTAAAAATTTTGAAATTTTCTTGGAGAATCTGCGTGATTTTTCTGCAGCAGAACTTCTGTAAATGGACAACTCTCGAAAGCGGAAATTTTTATTAACCGTCCTCTGTCAAGGAGACGCATTTTTGTAATCTAAATCATTTCTTAAGCGAACATTTATTTGGGTCTCATTTGTTCCAGTGTATGAGAGAGTCCCCCATTGTTCATTACATATTTTACGTACGTGTTTGTCTGAAATTTTCGATATATTTTTACATATAAAATGACCGGTGAAAATTGCATGAATATTGAATCATTTATTGTTCTGTAGACATCAAAACCCTTGTTCGAAGTTCGAATTCAAGTTTTTATTAATTAATTTTTTTTTATTAATCAATAATTTTTTTTTAAATAATTAATTAATTAAATTTATTAATTTCTCTTTCTTGATATTAAATATTAATTGTATTTTAAATCAAATTTATTTGAAAATTACGTGTGAAAATTGGTTCATGTGCCGTTAGATTGGTAGATCTTTAGCAAATTCCCTGAACGAAATTCTTCTTTTTGCAAGGCATTTTCCCTAAGCCGGGAGTCGACTTTGTGTCCAAATGACCAGATTCTGTTATAAGCAGTAGTAAGCTTCTTTTTGTCACGTTTAAAAAATTAAAAACCACCTTTTAAAATTTTAATTATGAAATTTTTTTGTTGATTCGTCACCAATAATTTTTAACAACATTCATTTTGTGAATAACTCAAAAGTTAAAAACATGGAATATCCTTCCTTTTCTCTTCAGTCATTCTAGAGATTACAAATGAAAATTTTTCTTAGACACGGTTATGCCACAATTTTTCAGCACTCAGTGTTTAATGTTGCCTTAAAATGTTCAAACAAAAATGTCGATTCTTTTTTGAGTGCAGTAGTGGCGCTAGTTCCTTTCCTAAAGGATGATAATTTGGGTTTTATTGCCGAATCAACTCTCTCTATGACTACATCACTAATTCCATATTCGATTTTTTAATTATGTAACCAAAAACTACGACGTAGACGTGAGAGTATGATAATGTAGCCCCTAAACTAAATCAATGTCTAAATATTTTCAATTCAATAAATTAAACACATTCCCAAGCAACAAATTAAAAATTTAACATATCAATGTTAAATACACCCTGTATAAATTTTATTTTGCAATTCAAAGTTCGATTTAGCTCTTTTTTTTGTAGAATCATTTACTATTTCCTATTGAAATAATTAATTATTCATTGATATTTTCGGAAAAACCTTCTCGATAAATTCATTGAAACTAAAAAAATCAACGAATTCCAGCCATTCAAATGAACACTTGTACGCTTTAGCGTGGATCAATTTTGTTTCGCTGGGAGATTTAATTAATTTAAACGACAAAGCTAAGTAAAAAAATGCTAGCTTAAATTTTACTTTTCATCCATTGAAAATAGGACGCATTCAAAGCAAAATAGTTTACTTGACAATTCAAACTTGTCGTACATATTTTTTTTTTCAAAAATACTACGCGCAATTTTTCTTTAATCGATTGATTTAAGCACCATTGTTGATTAAACCAAAGGAATTATTTTTTTGCTTACCAAAATTGGTGCAAACCGATTGATTTTCCGGTTGCTATAGAAGCTGCCTAATTGTAAATGGCATTTTCACACGACAAAATGAATAAAAAAGAAAAACAACCAAAAATAAAGCAATCAACTATAATTCTTAAACTAAAAATTCTACTCGACAACACTACTCACAGCTGCAGCAAAGATAACTAACGTTCATAGTGAAAACACTATTAGTGTAAGAACTGCATAGGATTGGTTTAGAAAATATCGGGAGTAATCTACTAGAGCAGGAAATGCACCTCGTTCAGGACATCCCACTGAATTTGACGACACGGCGTTAAAAAATCTGGTGAAGGCAAAACCAACTTTAATCGTAGATATGATTGCAGCGAGGTTAAAATCTTCGCATGGATCCATTCATCGGCATTTGGTGCAGATATAAAAATTATGTAATCTTGGAAACATCGAATCCCCAGTAAAGAGTGAACATTTTTTCCCATCGGTTACGTCAAAATGAAAAGACATTGGGTGGATGCAAATCAGACAACAGAACCAATTGCCAAACCAGGACTGCACCCAAAAAAGATTTGATGAATGGATTGGGTGTGGGAACACTGATTTTTGCAGAAAAAATTGTGGAATAACTCGTATAACTATAATTGACTTATCATCCTTCTCAGAAATGTCGGGAACATTATTTAAAAAATCGAAATGTTTAAAAAATTATAAAAAAGCTCCATTTTTTTTCTACTTGTCTCACTCCGAACTTTACAACGGTTCATTTAAGAGCAAAGTTCTCAGACAATGAAAGTTGCGTAATTAAATTTTCTATAAAATATAAATTCTAAAATTTTTTAAACATTTTACCCTTGCCGCAAAATAGCAATAAATATAAAAAAGGGGGAAAGCCTTTTTTATTTAATTTTTTTACCAGTTAGAATGCACTTAGGTTTTTCGTAGTTCACCTAGAAAATCTCTATAATATAATAAACCAGTATACACATTTTCATCAAAATCGAGTCAGTGGATTTTGCATAAATATTTGCAATTTAAATTTATTCAAAAAAAAAATTAATTTTGCAAGACAGAAACTAAAGCACATAAAAGTTTATTTTTTACATATAAAAGAGCACTTCACCTATCAAATACATTTTATAAATTTAAAATTGGATTATTGAGGCGGCCTCAACAATTTTTGAAAATTATAAACATTATTTTTGCTAACGAACAAAATGAATAACTCAGTAACTGTTAATTTAAATTGAATTCAAAAACATGCGTTGGAAAGTAATTTCAAAGGCGCTTCTTCTGAATAATTAATAGTTAAATTATGTACATTACTTCATGAGATACAACCGGTCAAAGTTGACGGGCATTTGCGACGAAGTTGTAAAAACTTATAAACAATTGCATTTTCTCAGCTTCTAGTGGAGCGATTTTGTTTATTTTTTTTAATCCGATGTAGCTCGAACAGAGAAGCTCAAATATTGTATTACCAAATCCCAAAGCTGCTTTTATTTTGTTATAAATAAATTAATTTATTTATATAACAAAATGAAACCATCTTTTTTCTATATTGAAAGATTTTTTTCTAGAAAAACTTTCCAAATATGTACCTTTCAACGTACTAGATACATTTATTTTCATTTCCAGGCTGTATAATTATGTAAACAATCTTTGTTTAAACAAATTTTTAAAAAATCTTTTGCAAATTTCAAACTTCTTCATTCATTCATTTCAAAAAAATTCGAATCTTTTTGAATAAATTTAGATTGCAAAATTATTATGCAAAATCCACTGACTCGATTTTGATGAAAGTTTGTGTGCTGATTTATTATATTATAAAGATTTCCTAGAAGGACCTAAGTGCATTCTAAGTAGTAAAAAAAATTGATTAAAGAAAGGCTTTTTTGCCTTTATATTTGTAATTATTGCTATTTTGCGGCAACGGTGAATTGTTTTAAAAAAATTAACTAATCATGTCATAAAAAATTTAACTACTCAACTTTTATTTTCTCTCAACTTTGCTCTAAAATTAACCGTTACTAAGTTAGGAGTGAGAAAAGTAGAAAAAATCAATTTTTTTACAATTTTTAAACATTTTGATTTTTTTATTAATGTTGCCGACTTTTTTGAGATGGAGGATAAGTCAATTATTGTTATACGAGTTATTCCACAACTTGTTTGGCAAAAGTCAGTGTGCCCCCCCCTCCGCCCTAAACAGCCATATGTTTTCGATTTTTTACAGATCCGTCCTGTTCTACAAACGTGGGAAGAGATTTTAGATAATGAAGGAAAATATATATTCGATTAATATTAAAATTAATTGTGTTTTTTATGTACTTAAAATTAGCTTATAAAATGCGAGGACTTATGCACTGACCTGATGGTTTGGTATCATCCATATATTACGTACGGGAAGGGGGGGATTATTTGGAAATGTTGCTAAGTGTCACATGGAATGATAAAAAATAAATAGTAAAATGAAATAAAATGTTTTTTATTTCCCGCGCCACGAGGTGTTAACAGACGCAATAAACAAAATTTGGATACATTGTTGATAGTTTGTGATTAAAATATATAAAAGTTTGAGGGGAAGTACGATGAATTTGTTACGTAATAGGGAGGGGGGTCCAATACTCTAAAAATTGCGTTACTTTATGTATGGATGGTCCCTTATGGCGTGAATATGCAATTGTGGAATATTGAAAAGCAGATTCTTCTGCTGTCTCTACCATATCAGCGTTTTTTTAAAAATTAAACTGCTTTACGCAACAAATTCAGATTTGTAGGTTGCATATTATCACTAAGTTTTGATCTCCTTTTTATGTAATCGAAACTATTGTAACGATCTTTTATGTTTTCCATTGTCTTTTCAGAATTCCAAGATGTCTAGAACAGAGAAAAACCTATCGCTCACCACGCATCGCTTTAAAATGCATAATTCATTCATACAAGAACAATTAGGGGACAAGGACACATTCCTGTGGCAAACGACACATCCATCAGTTATCCTGCCTTAAGGTACACCCGCAAAAAAAATCAACCCTACATCGGCACTTATCAAAAAAAAAAAACAAGCAACCAACAAATGTATCTTTTCGATCCATTCATCTCTCCTTGCCGTGTGAAATGAGGATTAATCCTGGATTATTGGAATACCATTCAAATCGAATATGTCGTTGTTCATTCGCTAGAATCCGATGACGCGTTCGAGATGAATACAATATAGTATATTGTGTTACGAAATAATCTATGATACAAGATACTTAGCTACCTATCCTACCGTACCCTACCTACGACGCTATGGGAACAGTTGTTAATGCAAGTAGGAAAAAAAGAAGTTGTTAACAATCCAACTTCCTTCCATACGAAAAATTCATTGCAAGGTTTTTTTTCAAACGAGAGACAAAATTCATTACAATTATATTTATATTCGAATCAAGTGCTTTTTTTACTTTCTTAGAATCTTTTGGTTTCGATCGAATGCAACAAAAATATCTAAATAATTATTTTTAATTTTTCCAGCCAGTTAAGAAAAAAAGAAAAATCTAGAGTGTATCGTGAAAATAATGCAAACCCAGTGATTTTTTGATGAATTAAAAAATAGTAATGTTCAATTCAGCAACAACAAAATAGGAAGTGGTAATAATGAAAATAATAATAATAGAAAAGTGTTTTTGTTTTCCCCATGTCGTCAAATGTGAAGTGATCTAGAATATATATATAGTATATGCATACATATATGATAATATGATGTTGACGGGAGAAAATGAAAATGAAAAAATAAGAATAAGAATAGTGTAAAAAAGCAAACGTGGATGAAATCGATCGATCAATAAGAAAGAGCCGCCGTCCGAAGAAAAAAAGCAGAAAAAAAGAAAAGAAAAATTTCAAAGAAAATCTCTTGATAATTTTCCGTGTCGTGCGTGCGTGCCTACGTGTGTGCGTGTGTGTGTGTTTCGGAAGAAGTTCAGTGTAGTATTATATTGAAATAATATGCGAGAAGGTATCCACAGTGAGTTGAATCGCATTTGGAAAAAAAGGTGAGGTGAACAAAATATGATGAAAAATAATTTTTACCAAAAAAAGAAAATTTTCCCGTAATGTAATAAATGATAATAATGCTTAATTAGGGTTTTTTAACCGAAAAAGAAATAATTTGAATATATGAAATCGAATAAATTAAAAGTAAATGTAGGAGTCAGGCGAGAGAAATGAAGAATAATTCCCTGTTCTGAAAAGTTTGAAAAGTAGCTAGGCCAATGTACATATGTATGTAGCATACATATATTGTATGTATGATGGCAGGCGTACATATGTGTACTGGGCGAAGTAATAAAGTAAAGAATGATAGTTAGATTGAGGGGGCCGCGACGGCTGTTGTGTGCGGAACGGAATAGTACGCGAGCGCGCGCAGCAAGCACGGTGCTTACCTCCGTCGTTTTTGCCCGCGCGGCCTAAAATATCTTGCCAAGCATATACGCGGCACATATATGTGCTCGGTTTGGTATATAACGAAATGAGAATTACCGCTGTGCGAAAGCGGTACAATCGCATATGCACTGTCCCTGTCGCGCTACTTGCCGTTCGGTCGGGTGTGACGAGCGTGAATCGAATTGCTGCTGCCTGCCAACAAAACATACAGGAAGAAAAAATTCCAACCATCGCGTCGTCATCCACAGCACATCGCATCGCATAGCTGGGCAGAAGAGTGGTGCTACAATACGCCATGAGTGCGGCTGCGCGCGCGGTCTTTTGAAATGTACATACGTTCACGTTCCGTTGAGTTGCGGAGTTGAGATATTGAAGGTGCAGTATATAGCGCGTGTTGGCGAAGTGTGTGTTAATACGGCATGTGGGTCGGCTCGACTCCGGCTCGGGAAATGAACGTCGTGTGAATGTGAATTGCGGGGTGTATGTAAAGAAGGGTTCGGTGTGCGGTATTCTTGTCAGTGATGATGTGTGAGTGCCGTCCGCATAAATATCTATATACCTATGCATATAGTTAAATCGGGCGAGATCTCGATTATATAAATGATTTTTCTGGTTAGTGCATGTGGTGGTGAAATACACAAGGTAGAAGAAGAACGTGGCCGGTTGCAAAGACGTAGCAGCAACAGCAGAGCAACGGGCAGCGACATGAAATGTTGGTTATAAAAAAATCGATGCGTTCTGGTTTTGTTAAAGATAGAGCTTCCCCCCCTGACGACGGCGCGCGCACCGTGAAAACCGTACAGCAAGTGACCCTGTCTCGTTCACGCGCGGCGTTCGGGCCTCACATGAAGTCGACCTCGTTTGCACTGTGTGTGGAAGGAACGATTTCTACTTGGTTGCCAAATACCCCCCCACTACGCCCCGTCCGTTTCGTTTGAATCTCGGCAGCAGCAAAAAGATCCTCTTAAAGTGTTCTGCGTCGTTCACTTCATATCGCGTTCATCATTATATGGCAAGAGCTTTCCACTTGGTCGTGTTCTTTATATAGTCAGCCTCAGCTCGTCTATCTATAGTAGTATCTATAAGTTGGCAACGAGCTATGAAAACATGAAATCATGCATAAACATACATACATGCCAGCATACACGTAATAGCAATGGCCGCCAATCTATCTATTCGGTCGGAGCCAGCAGACGAGAAAGAGTAACAACATCTTTGTTCGCGCGAACTCGCATATGAATGCTGCAACGACTTCTTCCTGCTTGCTTACTAGCTTTCGTAGGTACGTACGTACCGTCGAAAAGCCATCGCATCAGCTCCAACAGAAAACATTCTTTCATCTAGAATTCGGCTATAAAATATTCGCTATCTGCCAGTCATGCTAATAAGAATGCTTACGTATGCAAAGAATTATGTTATGCGTGCAGAAAATATGCAGGATCGACATTGGAAGTCAACCGTCGTCTGACTGACATTACTTCGAAGCGCAACTTCTGGTCCTTTGAATTTGATTGCAGGACATTCTAAACGGTGGAAGTCAAGCACGATTTGATCGCTTCCCTTTGATGCATTTTTCTCTCGTCATTTACAATCGAAATTAGCGGAAGTATTTGTTTCACAGACATATTGCACGACTCTGAAACTTATTTTCGAAATCCTACAGCCTTATTATCGTCCTGGCGTGAAAAATCGTTGATATTAGTAGAGCTTTGAAGCGATATTCCGAAGCATAATCATGCATCCGTTCTATGCTCGATGATACAAGAACTTTTACAACTCTCGGCACGACTATGATGAAGAATAATAACCATCTACAGAAGTAGTATTTCAATCTCAAATCGAAAAGACGATTGCATCCCTGTTCCAAGGAACGAATCAAAATCTCGATAAGAAAAAAATGTAACGATAAAACCTTAAGTTCGCTCGGGCGACGAATCCCGCGGTATTCCGGGAAAAAAGTAACGAACTGTAGTGTAGTTTTACGTATCTACTATCTATTAGAACACACAAAAATATCGCATAGTCGTGTTTTCGTGGCGAATAACATGCTTTTTCCTGTGATAACTCCCGAACTGTATTTTTTTTCAAATTGGGAAAAACGTGAATCCCGGACTGTGTACTACACATCGTGACAAACGTTCGTATCGCAAGTATGGAACAGCGCCCCAAGATTTAGTGCACAGTGTGAAGACATTTCAGGACGAGATGATGGTTTTGTTGCTAGCAAAATGTGTACTGTATGTCCCGCCGCAATGGAATGGTGGCCCGCCGCCGCCGATTCGTGGTATTATAGTTCAGTTCGTTCGGTGCCAGTATCCGGGCGTTTGCGATACACAGGACAATATGTGGAGCTGAACTATCGCATCCGTTTTGCTCGCGTCGTGTTTCGAATAGCTGTCCAAATTATGTGTGAGCTGAAGTGTAGACTGCGCGCGCACTTATATACGGACCAACACCACAGTGAAATCGGCTCGTATATACCTACGATTCGGAGTGAATATTATTTTGGGCTCGGAAAGCCATATATAGAAAACGTATCGGGGAAACGCGCGGAACGGTCCGTGGGAAAAGATACACGTCGCCCGACCGACCTAAAGAAGAACAAACTGAATCGCCTGCCTTGATAGAACGTGACGAAACGGGACGACGATATGCGTGCGCCGTGCAGTGCGACAGAGAGCGAAACACGGAGTGCTGTGTGAAACCCAACCAGTTGTGAAATCGTTCGACCAGCAAAACCAGCTCCGCAGCGTACGGCAACGGGAATTGAATGCATGAAAGCAGAATCTCATCATCACCACTACCAGCATCGTGCGCCATCTATAGATACTCGCAACAATGGCCAGCAGTTTTGCTAAGGCAACTACTTTGCAGCAGCTTCGCAGCGCCAACTATCTCTGCTGACCGACGACGATTACATGCTCCCAGCACACATGCATGTGTGCACGGCATATATGCTTCTTTCGGTTGCTCCACCGCGCCCCACACCACACACGCCCTACGGTCGGTTTTTCCGTTCGATCGTGCGTTTGCATTCGCCCAATGCTTCGCGAACAAAGTTTTATCGTTTTCGTCTCGATTGGATTCGAATTATAATCGCGACGCGAACACACATCCAACTCAGCCCCAATTGCCAGCCAACCGCGCTAAGCCACGCCGAAAATATAGACCTAAAAAACCGATTCTCCCCATAAGCCTTATATGCCTACCGCCATAATCATCATAATCCGCTTATTATCTCCCTGTTATCTACATATGTGTATATATATATGTACGTATATAATATGTACAAAAATCGAATGACGTTGCAGGCCTAGAACGATGGATGGATGGTCGGGTGTTCGTGCTCAAATGTATCTTTTTTCTCGACATTATCACGGGATACACGTTATCAGGTTTCCCGCATTCGAGGAAATTATAGATACAGGCTCCAACACCGCTCTATCTTCTGCGGCTGCAACACAATACATTACACACATATCTAGATAACGCCACGGAGATAGTTATAATCTTTTGAAAAGTATCTTTCATACAACGTTCCGCATAGATACGTTTAAATTCCTCCCCGCATTTCATAATCTTCAATCTTCTATGCGCAGATGATATATCAATTACGTTCTCACTGTCAGCAAATCTAAACTGCAATTAAACAAAATCAACATGCATCTATTTAACAGAAAAATATTGCAACATCATCAAAATAAAATATAAAAATTTATAATAATAATAATAAAATCAGGACGCGAACAACAATATCCAAAAAAATAAGAAATCAAGACAGAACGAATTAGTATCTTTATTCATATGATCAAAAGAAACTTCTATAAAAAGAAACCACGGATTTCTTCAAATAAATTATCCTAATATATAAAATAAAACAAGCACTCGCACCGTGGAACCACACTATTGTCGTCTCCATGTGGAATTCAAAGCAAAATGGTACGAGAGACTCGACATCTTTGGGTTTCAAATCAACCCGAAATTGTACGCGAGGATAGGATACGCGACCACTTTAAACGGTAAGGCTTTAATGATATTATACTTAACTACATATGTATGTACATGAACACACGAACACAATCCATATTTCGGAAGGATATTTAAAATTATTATGAAAAATATTTCGAAGAAAAAATCTTGCTGAGGGATATATCAAATAATTTGAACGAAATTTTTTGGGTTTTTTATGGCTTTGCCGTGTATAACAGTCCGCTATGAATACTCTGGATATTATATAATTTAAAACTAGGGATGCCCCAATATGCCTTTTTGCCGATACGATACCGATACTCTTTTAGAAATGTCGGCGATACCGATATGGTTATTGAATTCAATTTAGGTATAAAAGAAATAAAACACAAGACAGGTAATTTTTTTTTAATTAACCCTTTATACCTCCGTGTGACATTACTGTAACATACCGAATAATTCCTTATAAATTCCAAACCATACATTTTATTCCATTTTAAGTCACTGTAACACGACGGTAACCCACCACTCTATGGATTATTCATGCAGTTCTTGTGAACTGTATGGCGTTATGTGTATCAAAATTCGTGCGAAATTCACCTTGCGTCACTTTGTGGCATTTGTTCGTGGGTGAAGTTGATAAAATACGAAAAAATACAAAAACGACACAAAATTTGTGAAAAGTGTGGCGTTGCATTATACTACAATAAACTTAACAATTGTTTTAAAGCGTTCCCTACATCTTAGAGGAACAGTTTAAGGCAGTGTGACACATCTGTCACACACGCTTTTTGAGCATTTTTCTCATTTCTTAGTAAAAAAAAATTCAAAACTAAAAATTACGTGTATTTTTATTCATTAAAACCTACCACAAAACAAACTATTTGTTGAAATATATGCAGTTGAGGTATAAAGGGTTAATATAAAAAATATAGACAGATCGAGATTAGTTAACAGTTTTAATAACTGAAATTAACATTGATAAAATTTCTGTTCAAAAAACAAGGTGTTCTTAAGTTTCGCGGAGAAAGGCGATTTCGTGATTCTGTTTGAACAAGACCTGCGGTGGAAAATAATCTCGCAGATGCGACAGAACTATTTGGATATTAAAGTACTTCTGCGCCATTTATTTGAAGTTTGGTTATATAACGTCACTGCGCTAGAAAACGAGCGGATCTGCGTCTCTCGATATATTAGGAGACCTTGGGTATCTCACGACTTCTTCTTTGCAAAAAAAAAACAAACTTTTTTTCAGTAATTTTTCATTTTAAAAAACTTCAATGTAAAAAATAATGAAAAATATTAATATATTAGATAGCTTTGTATGTACTAAACATGTGGTTAAAATTTCAAGAAGATCGGTTGAATAGTTTTTGAAAAAAGTTGCGCACCGTGCTTAAAAAAGTGATTTTGAGAGAAACTCGTTGAAACTTTTTGTATCGTAAAATCCTCTAATAACGATTTTCAAAAAAAAATTAACCATTTTTTTCAATAGAAAGAAAAGAGATCACTTTGAAATTTTGTACATATGTTAATTGATACTTTGGGTGTACAAAAATTTTTTTTTTCTAGATTTTTTATTGCTTATTTTTTTAATAAAAAACATCAAAAAATAACGGCGGACGTGATTTGAGGTGATTGGATCATCTGTAAACAAAACAAAACGCCAAATTAATCCTTGTCTAGGTGCCTATGGCATGTAATAATTTTTTTCATTAATAAATAACAAAATGGCGATCATTTGTTTAAAAAAACTTATTTTTGAGGGTAGAAAATTGAGTGAAAATTAGATACTGATCATAATGATTCCGCTATCGGCTGCAGCCGTATATGTGTACAACAACATATTAAAAAATCAGAGTGATCAGTTGAGTATGTTTTTGAAAAATCTTGTCCGCAAGCTTAATAAACATGAATTCGATAAAATCGGGTTTATTTTTTTTACGAATTACGAAGCACTTTTCTAATACATCATCCGAAGTTAAATCTTCGTATACTTGCTTCTAAATTTCCTGAGCTTCTTGATCAAGAGGTGGACCATGCTTATACTTTCGTAATTCAGGAGAGGGGGGGGGAAACACAGCAGAGCGTCAAAAATGCTGGCTCACGGCATCTCGCTATACACGCTTAAAAGTACTTTAAAAATTAAAATATCATTATGAATCCTTTTAAATCGTATAAATCTGTAAAAAAAATTTTTTTTTTAATTTTTTGGAAAATTGTAATGTAAAAGACCCTTTAAAGCAAGTCTAACGTAGAAATAAGTGTCAAGAAACATTTCAGGGTCAAATTTCTCTTCTGAAATGCAAAATATATGCAGATATTTATATTATCTAAATAAGGATAGCTGTGTATTGTATGAATCAGCAAAATGGGAACAGCTAAGTGTATATACATATATAAGTAAAAGAGCGTGCCGCGCTCCAATAATATTGAAATAAATATAGTTAGAATGCCCTGAACATTACAAAATTTTAACACGTTATTTTTCTTTTGAAATCCGTCAAAAAACCAAAATTGATTTTTTTTGGATATAACACACTAGAATGATCCCTTAAGGCCCTTTTTAAGTCCTCCTTGTTTGAAATTATTCTCAGCCTGATTTTTTTTATCGAGATGTTTCCAAAGATGGTTAATCGTGTTGAGATCTAAGCACTATGGCTGAGGATCAAGAGCCATTCGTCCTCAATTTTACACGTATGTTTTGGATCGTTGACCTGTTGGAAGATACAGTTCTCCGTCAAATCTAATTTGTTTACAACAGGTGCAACATTGTTCTTTAGGATATTCAAAAAAATCATCTTGTTCACACTTGATTCCTTCCAACAATTTTGCCGATCTTGCGCAAGGATTTGCCTTTTCTACTAAAATCTCATATGATTTTTTGAGTATCTATAGAAGTTTGCTTTCCCCATGGTCAAAATTGATGTTACTGATAATAACAAATTCTTGTAAGAAATGAAATTCTTTTTTGGAATTACTACACAAAACATCTGCTTTCATTTAAATGAAACTAAGGGATTTCCCCGACAAATAAGAGTTCGCGAAACTTGGTATAAAACTTTCAATAGACCATCTGGAATAAACTTGTAAATTGCTGCATTAAAAACGAAATACGAGTGTTTGGTTTTTTTGACGCTCTCAGTAGCTCAAAAACAATTTTTTTTTGGTTTTGAACGTTTTTGAGATCATCATTAAACATACGTTTGTAATTGTAAAGTATATGCCTCGTAAATGTACACTGATCCGAAATACATTTTTTTCGGGATTTATTAAACGATATAATGCATATTTTCATAACATATGGTCTTTATTTCCGGCTATTCAATAAAAATGTCATACATAATCTGAGTGTTGGCAAATTATTATCCATTTTCCTCAGAGACAGATAAACAGTTATCCAATAAAATCGATTGCTTGTTCCGTAAGAGTAGAAATTGCTTTTTTCCATCTGATTTTTTCTATAATTTTTATTTTCTTTTTATACGAATAAGCATTTTCAATTGACAACGCACATGTAGGGTATGAATGTGTTATTTAAGTTACAGACAATTAATTGTACGATGAACAGCGTGTAACTTTTTCCCTAAATCTTTAATAGTGTGAAATGGATACTCTTCGTGGCAGATATAGTTCTTGATATTTGCCACACGCTTATTTTTTTGTACGTATATATGTACGTGTTGAGGTTCAAAAACACTTGTAACAACATTGAAAATGTTTAGCTTTTCAATTGACTTAAATGTGCGGAATAAATGCGGACTCTATATACATATGCATATATTGTATTTATTTCTCGTGATATACGCATTCCAAATAACACGAGAACATTTATTCAGTCCAAAAAAATTCAAATGCTGGCCTTGAAAATTTACACGGAAGCATTAAATATACGTGCGCCTAAGTAAATACTGCTTACCTGAATGTTGTAGATAGTTGAATCTTCGTTGAAATTCGCATTTAAAGTTGATTCGATTTTATTTTGATTGGATTTTTGTGTCTAAGTAAAGGAATAACAACTTTTAAAGTCAAATTGATGTACAAACTTAACTGGCCTCTTCACAAATTGGCACAATATGTACCGGTCACTATTCATACTTCACAGTCAAGACATTGAAATCTAAATTAGTTTAAAGTGGGCATTTAAATCTTCCTATTTGAAAAAAAGTGTCGTTTGGTGCCTTCCTTCTTAGATCCGTTTAATCATCATCATCACCATCAATGGAGCAACAGTCCGAATCTCAATTGCGCACCAGTCGTAATCGATCATTGGCTAACATGTCCTTTGATATAATAAGTATATCTTCGATAACGAAAGCATAGTGAAAACTGATTGATGCCGACGAAGTTAGAAGATCTTTTCTGTACTGAAATTTTTTAAAACAGCTCCGAAAAGCTTCTTTCCAGGCATTTTCTCTGGAAAGTCTAGTGATTGAATCAAAATTAATCAACATAATTTATCTAAAAATAAAGCTTACACTTCAGATACGTCAATTTCACCCCTAAATTGATAGTATAAAGAACATCTGCTCTACCTCTAGCTTTCAATGAAAAAAACAACAACATTTTATTACGAAATAATGTAAAGGATGTGTGGTATGTCTTGTGTCTTACTTGCTTTCTACCCTTGCCTCAATGACATCATAGTACACTTGACTTGAAAGTCGAATAGGCATCGAATTGTACGTTTAATTTATTGGTTGTCTGAATGTATTCTATTTTTATAATTTCTCCACGAAATCTGGCAAAATTTTCAAGAAACGAAATGAAGGGATTTTCTGATATTCATTGAAATTGAATTGTTTTGGTGGTAGTCATGCACATACATTCATGTGTGCTCCAATATGATATGTGAATGATCTAGAAATCATACATGCGATGCACACATGTGGTCTTGTCTGAATTGATTTGCTGGAATGAATATTTCTTTAAATAAATCCAAAAAATATATATTTTACTTGAAGGTTTTTTTTCGATATGAATTGCAGGTTGATTCTGTTGATTGGTAAGTGATAGAACTTCGTAAAAAATCAGGGATTTCCTGTCTTCTAAAGAAAATTAAGAGAGATCAGATCGGAATACTTTTCGACATCTGATTTATTCATAGCTTTAGCTTGACGTCAGTTTAAACATTTATAGATATTACAATATTTTTGAATTTGATTTGACCATGAGCAGTTTTTAAAATTGACGAATTTGTTTTTGTAAATGTACTTACGTTGTCCAGCCCTGCTTTGTCAGATATGAAATAACTTTCTCGTTTAGATGTAGTCCAATATTCTCGCTTTAAATATTTAAAGCATACGAGTTTCAAGAAAAAACCCTTCCTCCCCTCTTTATCATTTTCAAAAAAATCGATTTTTTATAGCATTTTTGGAAAGTATATATGCGCAGAAATATGATATTAACATTTGATAAAGATCGGATTAATCTAACTGTATTTTTGGGCAACTTTTACTTTGTCACCCGAGCGCGATTCTTCATTAAAAAAACTTCAACCGCGTTTTCCTCGAAACAACGTTTTTCGACGCCTCATTGATGAAATCTCGGGAACTACTAAACCGATTTTCACCAAATTTTTACCAGACATTCTGTAAAACTGCAGCTATAGCGCGAATGGTGTTTAAAAATTTTGATTTGAAAATTTTTTTTGGGCCATAAACGGTGAAAACAAGCATATTTTTTCGAAAAATGTACGCCACTTTATCAATTTTGCTAAAATCAAAAATCGCTCTAATCGCGCTATAGCTGTAGTTTTATAACATACTGAACCTAAAGCTATTTGATTTTTATGTTTCAGACCAACCATCTCAAAAATTTCATCAACAGCGCACTCCCCTCTCGTTTTTTCGACATTTTTTCAACCAGCATTTTCATTGATAAAAACTCACATAAACGAAGAAATTTTTTTTTGTGTATTTCGAGAATGAATTTATTGAGTACAACCCCTCTTTATCGATATTTATAATTGAGACGTATCTAAAAAATTATTGAAAACAACCCGTTTTTACACTGCTAAAAGAGAGTAGACCCCTTAAGGCGGTACATGGGTTTCAAAATGTGAAAAAAAAATTTGTTTCATTTTAAAGTATATCATAACAAGAGTATTTTCTCAAAGTTTCAAATCGATCGGAGCAAAACTCTAAGAGAGCGAGCAATTTCCCCCACTAAGCTCTACCACATGCTCGAACCGAAAATTCACTTTAAACGCGTTTTTCTCGAAAACACATTTCGGTAGTCGGTAATCACGATTACTTAAAAACTATTCCACCGATCATCCTAATATTTTGCATACTTCTTCTACATAGTATTCTCTAGGGGGTGAACGTAGGATTTTGTTTTTGGTGCGTTACAACTTTACTTATGTGGCAAAATATATTGATTTGTAATACCGAAAAATGATATTTTAGCGCGCAACGCCGCCAAAAAATAAAATTTTGATTTTTTAACAAATCCTTCGTTCACCCCCGAGTTATGCACGTATACTACAAGAAAAAAAAATTTTGTTTGTTTCAGATAAATCTAAAGCAAGATATCATGCCTACCGCATTTTCATCAAGTTTACGAAAAATAGCCACTAGAGGGTCAATTTTCAAAATTTTCAAACAAAAATTTCACAAAATATTGTTCAAATGTTGCTTTTTTCGATAAACAATAGTTTCAATATAATTGTATTTATTGCATCATTAAAAAATGTGTCTAAAATTTAGTCATTTAAGACCCATGTACCCCCTTAAGGAGAACTCAAGCACGCATTATCAAGAGCGCAACAATTGGTAACCACCCACAATAAACCATGAATATGTTGGGGGAACCAGGACACTGTCAGAGGCATGGTATAAAAACTACAGGAGGTAAACCCGATAAAAAATCGTCATCCTATTTCGCTCGCACATCTGACTCACATTGCGTCACGTATTCACTGAAATTAGGGCTACCAAAGTAAAAAATCGGAGACGGCGCGTATGGCAGCCCAAAATATAACGACATTTCACATTTGAATCTGACGTTGCAAAAACGCCACATATTAAAATTTAGCAAATTGTCAGGTAACAAAAACGAATGTTTACTGTAGTCAATATTATAGCTTAGAAAACAAACAAATATCCTCTAAAAAATACTCAAATGGCACATTATTTATCTTTTTCTTCCAATACGTGTCACTCCACCCAGCAGGAAAATCACATCTTGTATGCCGCAAAGTGTTAGGTGTTGCTGAAATTTCTACTGGGCAAAATGTCATGATTGTCTGAACACATGACGTCACCGAAGCTTCGGAAGAGACTACCTGGTCGTCTTTATACCATGGTTAGAGGTTCGCTCTAGACTGATGCACGATTAACCACGTGTCTGTCCCTCAATCTTGGGGTCAAAATGACCCATACATAGATATGGCTATAGAAATCATACGCAACAAAAAAACGAAAGAATTAAATATTATAGAAAAATATTTTCAGAATGTTTGCGTCTAATTAATCGTATATTCTAAAAATTTCAGCGCATTGAACTATTCATTGAACTCTAGGAAGTCACAAAGCCTCTATTTGATAAGGAATATACTTTGAAAATTATTGTAATTTAGACATGCATGAAATCAAAAAGACCAGTACAGCGCAATGCGAAATTGCAGACCCCTTGGCACTTTCTTTTAAACATTTCGTAGCCCAATTATAAATACATGTGCAATATATTTCTTACAAAACTAACTTCCTACGCAAACTAGATTTCGTTTTGTTTGATTGTAGCCCTCCTTTGTTGGATGAAATAGCTCCTAACTGTAATAATGTGATATATGACACACTGAGCACCGCACGTGCATCATTTAATTTCTAATTTATACATTATCTTAAGATTACGATGACCTATTGAATAGATCAACATAAAAAAACCAACGTCAACCAACTCGCCTCATTCAATTCTCTTTATCTTCGCCTCGCGAAACATCACGAACAAACATTGTTCGAAAATAAATCAAATTCAGTTTTGTTGGTTTTTAAATGCCGCATCACAAAATTTCAATGGTACTGCATCCAATGGAGAGATAAAATAGAAACTAAATGGCATGAAATATTAATGAGCCTTTTTTGAAAATCTGTCCATTAGGTACGAATGGTTCCATTGGGAGAGTCAAACCACGACAAATGGTGCGGACTGGGTCTAACCATGCCTAGCCTACTATCGATAATGTTCCTCCGAAGACACCAAGTTTGGTTCGTGCTAGCTCTCTATTATTTTCGCCTACACTAAAGCCACTTTAGCTTAAGTTGCTGCTGCTTCTGCTGTGTCGCTAACGGATTATGGGCCAAGCAAAAGGTGAAACAGCAAACAAGACACATTTGCCTTGAAAGAAAAAAGAGGAGAGACACTAAACGGAAAAGTGAACAATCTCAAGATTTGACCTCATCTGATCATCTTGAAGTCATTTTGATATGTTTATTGGATTTTTTTCTTCATATCCTTCAAATTTAACGGAACGTCTTATTGATATGTGTGTGCTTTCTGTATCTGGGATAGATGTAATTTGATTCGACCAGCAGTTATATGACGACTAAGCATGCTCAAGCTCATTTCACAAGAGATACGAGACGACATAACGAGGAAAAAATCCATAAAATATTTATATCAACCATTCGATTTTTTTATGGTACGAAACTAGTTTGCTACTCGCGATAGATTCGAGGTTTTTCGGAAGAAATATTCAAGTGTAATGTACTAACTGAACCTTGACGTCTTGGTTCTCTTCACATGTTTGATAGATTGTCTCTGATTTATTTAAATGCTGCCCTTTTGACTTTGAAACACTTGAAAACTGCTGGTGTTACGTGTTGCTTTCTGATATTGATTTTTATAGGTCAATAAATTACCTCATCAATATGTGAAGAGTTTTCTTTTATTTAGCTTGAATCGATGAAAATGTTACGTATGCGTGCTATGTCCCCGCGAAAAAATCTTTAATGTTGCGGATAAAATTAGGACACCTTTAATGTTCTGAAATAAATCAAAGCGTATTTGTTGACTATATTTTTATTGAAGTTTCAGAATAAGCAATGCAAAATTAAATGTTAAAATATTTGGATTTTTTATGGAAGTTAGACTGCCGAGGAATGTTCTATCTCTATTCTTAGAGATGAGCGAAAAAAGCTGTAAGTTCAATTGGTTAGGTAATGAATCGGGTTGATTCCGATCTAGATTCATTAAGTTCAAGCATTCTTTTTGTTAATGATTTCACAAACTTCTGGCGCCACTTTCTTTTAACACAACTGCAATATATTTTCATGATAACATATTGCTGCCTATCTTTGTATGTACAGTGTGTTTCGCAAAAACGTATCGTCAAAAAACCATGAAAAACACTATGAATTGTTTAGATCCAATTTATATATTCAGCCACATAGGAATACAATTTTGGCAATTAAGTATATCAATATGGAATCCAGTCGCCGTTATTATCAATTATCGCCTGACATCTTTTTGTGCAACTCTGACTCAATTTCTGTGCGTATTCCATAGTAAAAACTTGTGGGCCCGCGTCAGCTACTATTTTTACACCTTTTTCGCCCAGTCTTTTTTCCAATAATTACATGAAACAAATGACGATTCATCAGTAAAAATCACGGTAAAGGTTGAGATTATGACTCCACCCCCAAGGAGGTGGGAGTAGGGGGAACGAAAGAGGGGGGCTCCTCTAATACTTTAGCATGAAAAGTTCGCGGCGGTCACGGCCCCATGAGAAGTTATGGGGGGATCCTCCACTATAAAAATGGTTATTTTGCCTATTTCCAGAGATCATATGAAACCGTAAAATTGATCTGGGAAGTGATTTTTAGACTTGTTTGGAAGTCGACAAAAAATTTTTTGGTAATAAATAAAAAATATTTAAAAAAATTGATAAATGTCATTTTAATCATAGACGTAATATAAAGGACTAACACGTTTTGTCTCGCATTTCGTAGACTCAGTACCGGGTTCTTCTCAAAAAAGCTACAGATGACCTTATTTTGCCTTTAAGACTTCGCTCTCTTAGGACCTCTACCTGGCTCACCGTCAACATTACCAGACTCTTTAAAAATCTCAACCCACTTCTTAACGAACGAAGCAGAAGTTTAAGCCCATCTTACAGCTCGTGCGAAATTTAATCCTGGTCCTTTTGGATGACTTACCAAGAACACTACCTCAAGCCGCCTTTAATATATGGCACTTATATTGTTATGACGCTTTATCTCCCAAGTATCGAAAGGTACTAAACATCAGGACTAAACGCGTAACGTTTATATAGTGCAGGTATTTATTTGTCGAAGAAATTAAGTTCACGAACTAAAACGGAGATATAATTAGCGACACGTTTTTGTGAGACACAGTGTATACCTTATTTTGATCTTAGAAAATTACGTCTTCTTTGCGCAATTCAGTGTCGTATTGTCGATCTCTTCAAGTTCATTGAAATCGGAACGTATTTCATCGAAAAATGTAAGTAAATTATTCAGAACAAGTTTAAAACCTCATATTTTTTGTTGAAAATGATGCTGTGTTTCATTTTTTTTGTGTACCTATAATGAAAGACTAATGTTGAATTTGATGAAATGCTTATGACTTTTTTGCTACCTTCACATTAGCATTAATGAAACATTTCATGTAAATATTGCGGAGAAATATTTAATGAAAATACTGTGAAATCTCGCTAGAATGGCTATTTTCACGTAGAATTCTCGCGAAAAAATAAGCTCTACGAAATTAAAAACTCAGAAAGGTATCCACTAAAGACTCCGCGCCAAAGCCGGAGGAAGCTATCTTCCTGGTAATCAGCTACCATTGTTTCAGATTGATTCCTAGCCTTTATAGATTTGTGATCATTTCATTTCGGTTGTGAAATGTGTGTTGTGGTTGTGTCTTAAGGGGTCATTTAGGTTACAATTTTTCAAAAAATCAGAACAGCTCGTAAAGATGCACAATTAGCTAGTTAGAAGCTACATAAAAAAGAGGAAGGGAATTTGTATGGCCCAGCCATAGCAAAGTAGAGGTATATAACGTTTAAAAAAAGAAACATTAAAAAAGGAAACGCGATCTTCTCGAATTCATGTTTTTTAAGCTGGCGGACACGATTTAAAAAAAATACTCAACCGATCACTCTGATTTTTTAATATGTTATTGTACATACATACATATATGTATATGTCTATAACCGCTATAACCGTATCAAAATTTTCGGATTTTCACTCAATTTTCCACCCTCAAAAATAGCTTTTTTTTAAAAAAAATGCCGCCATTTTGTTGTTGTTTAATGAAAAAAAATCATTCTGGTACCTGATATATGTACTTAAACAAGGATTAATTTTTTGTTTGATTTTCCCCCAGACAATCCAGTTACCTAAAATCATGTTCGTCGTCATTTTTTTATGTTTGTCAAAATGTACCTACACCCGAAGTACAAATTAATGTACAAAATTTCAAAATGATGGTTAATTTTTTTTAAGGAAGTCACATTAGACGGTTCAAAAAATCGACTTTTTTTAAGTTTAGCTATTCAAGAGTATGCTCAGAAAGATTGAGACCAGTATTCGAAGTCCTTATATTTTCGAGACAAGAAAGGAAGCGGTCTCGAGAATACCGCACGGCCTATTGTATGGAGCGATCGCAGACAAGCTGGTCGGGACCACGCAGCTGTTTTTCTATGAATACATCCTACTTTGTACGTATTGGGGCACATATTACAAACAAGAAAATGTAATTTTCCTGGTATACCTATGTATATAGGAGTTATACACAAGTCACTTCAATACTTAGTTTTTGGTAGTTTGTTTTCAAATGCGAATTTTGGAAACCCGAAGATTTTTTGAAGTCCTATTAAATTATGGTCTAACTAAATCTGAAATAGGGGAAAAAATTTGATTATGAGTTTTTTATGACAAAAGCACGAAAAAATTCATTTTTTTTCAAACGCATCGCAAATTTTCACTCAAAATCTGGTTCTCGGGGAATCCAGCATGCACCGCAATGAGAGACCCGGATGACATACCTCCATGAAGAACAACTTCCAACTTTGCGAATTTTGATGATAATCACTTGAAAAAATTATGAGATGTAGTTCAAAATATGAGTAAAATAGTATATCAATGTCAATTAGTTCCAATCATATCTTCCCTTTCTAAAAAAAGCGTAGAAATATCCCTCCGAATGTGCTTTCTCCCCTTAACCGCCAGCACATTGGACCGATCACTTAGCTCGGGAAATCAAAAAAGTCCCCAAAAGGGCTAATCAGTAAAAAGTTTTCATCTTGACTGTGTTATTTTCCCTTCCTTCTTTGCATTCTGTCGCCACAGCTTACCATCATCTTGGTGGGTGCCGATCATTCCACCCTCCTTTAATCGATTTTTTTGGCATTTTCAACTCTTCGCACAAATAAAAATTACCTCTTAAAATATTTGGAAAAAAATCGAACGTTCGAATAGTATAAAACGGTTTTGAGTGCGTTTTTGACTCTTCGTAGCTACACTCGCACCCGCATGACCTCGATTCCCTTCTTCCTAAAATACGGGTTTGTTCATTCATTCACGATAGAACACGAAATTTTCGTATTCTTACACGTTTCAGTATTTATTCTGACGTTTATATGTAAGTATACTCGTGTGTCGACAAAATGGGTTCTTATAGAAAAGGTACCAAAAAAACGAAGCCAAACTTTAAACGCGATTTTCTCGAAATGAGGTTTTTTTTTAAATGGCTGCTAGTTAATCTCCGGACCTATTCAACCGATTTTGCGTTTTATTTATTAACATATTCTGCTTGAAAATTCACCACAATTAAAACAAAAAATCAGAGGAAAAAATTTGGCGTGCAATAAACGACTGGAAAAAGGTCGATTTTTCTATAAAAAAAAATCTAAGCTTGGCAATATTTTTTTATCAATTCTTCATAAATGGTGGTGAATTGTCACGTAAGAGGTCTTAGTCTTTAAAACCCCTTTTGAATTTTCTGTTTCAGACATGAAAGTTTTGAGATTAACTGTCGGTCAAGGGATGGGGTACTTTTCGAGATGTCAAATTTGGCGCCCTCTATAAAATAGCTATGTATATAATAAGAAATTTAAAAAAAAATATTTTTTATACTCTCAAAAGATAAATTTATTGTTAAAAAAATGTTTCATGTTCATATTTAATTGAGAGAGAGTTGAGAAAAAAATCATTAATTTTTTTTGGCCTTTCAATTTTTACTAGTACCTTAAATTGGCTTAGGACAGACAGTCTGGAAGTCATCAACGATACAAAAAAAATGCGCAGAACGTCGTAGGTTGAGTTTCCAACGTTCTACTGTAAAATATTAGTTTTCTGAAGAATCTAGGCAGCTAAAGCTACGAAATAAGATATTCTAATACGATTTTCCTTCTTGAACTCAGTGCAATCTTTGCACCCTTGATATCGTTCCCTTTTTGACGTGTCATCTTTGTATCTTTTTGCCGTCAAGTTAAGTTCGTTCTTTCACATTTTAAAAGAATATTTCCCATTCACATATGATGTTGATGCCCGTCTGTCCGTCCGTCCGTCTGATGTGTGCACTTTACACGTTCGTACCGGAAATGTTTGAACGCCAAATGACTTTTAAAAATAATTTATATTATATATAGACAGCGATTTGTCTCCCTGATGTGTGGTTTAGTGGCTGGCTGTTTGGCGGTGACGAAGATATTCACCACCATCGATGTGTGGCCTCCCGAAAAAATGGCCTCCAATGTTGCTGATGCTTGCGAACGGCTGTGACGGCCGTTGTCGTCGTCGCCCCAAAAAAATATCTGCGAAAAATAAAACAACAGATTGGAAAGTATATTTTATTTTAACTTGAAGAAAAGAAAAAATAAAATACGCAGAGCCAATTAGAAAATCAGCAACCTCATCGTCTTTTTGGTGGTTGCGCGGCCAATTGCGGAAAAAATATCGTGGCTGTTGTATTTATTTTGATTGAAATATATTTTTAAAGTGTTGACTCCGTCAGCTCGTCCGTCCGATCGATCCCCGCGCCCATTATTGCTGCTGTTGTTGTTGCTATCTCGTAGACGCAGTTGATTTTTTTCTGTTTTGAAGGCAAACAGTTTGGCAAAAGAATCCACGAAATGGCTCGTATGCCAGTATCTACATATGTATCTCGTGGCTTAGAACTAACAGCAGATACAGCAACAGCAGCAGAAGCAGCGCCGCAGCTCAAACGAAAATTGACGTTCTTACGTAATCGAGTGAGTGATGTGGTGTTGCTGATGTTTTTCAGCTGAACCGAAGGGGGTGTCGGCACCACGTCGATGGGGATGAAAAGTGGGCAAGGGTTGGTCCCAGCAACGTTTTCACTCCGTGCAAATGTTGGCAACATGCTAACGTGTAAAAAAAATCGCTGACGGAATGGAGTTCCTATCGATTTGAGAAAATGTCGTGGGCTTGAAATGAATTTAGGCTCGAAGCAGCGGAAAAGCTGCTTACGAAAATCGAAAGGTTGATGAAAAGTCGGAGGGAAATGTTCGACCTTAGAACGAAACGCGTACTAAGCTGGAGATGTTTCCATTTAAGTGGAATGAATGCGAAAAAATGGAACCTTGCCCGCGTGACGACCACGCCGGGAAAGCCGAAGAAAATTGAGCTCAGCAAAATGGCAAGGCCTGGGAACGAAAGCGGGATAAGTGGATGAGAGCTGTGCAGAGGCCCAGGAAGGCGAAGAAGTATGCTGACTGAAGAAAACAGCAAAGGAAAATGTATAGATACGTCTTGGAGCCGGCACGTAGTCGCTGCCTTCCGATTGCCTCGTCAGCCGCTTGACGATGATGGCCACTCCACGCCATCCGGAGTTGCCAAACGGCGCGCATGACTTGTACAAATTTGATGAAGCATGGAAAGCGGCACGGTTGCAAGATTTTTGATGTTCCTTCGCCATTGTGCTCCCTTGCCAAGGAAGAATTACGTGACACGACTGGCAATGTATGTATGGTATGTATGTAGCTATGCACAGCCACGAACCGCATGCACTGATATACACTTCGCCATACAAACGGTCGGCAAGGCACACAACACGACACACAGTGTGTCTTGCTGCTGGTGCTGAACTGAAGCGGACGTTTCGTAGCTGCTAGGGCACCAACACATCGACAGGCGCGAGTATCTACAATTTTGCCTTCTGCTATCTCTGGGCAATTGTATCTGCGGTGTATTTTGGTCGATGGCGCAAACACACATACACGCCGCGCGGCAATACCATTTTCGTTTGGCATTTGGCCATGTTTGCTCCGTGGCATCCCGCTCTGACGCACATGCTGCCACTCTGTCCCGCTTTAAGGCCACGGTCCGTTGGGTGGTTTAGCTGGTAGTGCTGTGAACCCTTGTGTGGACGAGGACGAACTGCCCGAGGTACGTACAAGAGTGGTTGGTCATCGTCGTCGTCGTCGTCGTCGCACAGACATTTTACACCACTTGAAAAGTTCACTTAAATCATCTCTCGAAGGATGTTCATGGCAGTAGCGCCTGACTGAACTCGTCGTCCAGGTAGATGGCAGGCTAAACTCCCTTCTACCTACCATCCAATGTTTTGATATCTTCGCAGGACTCTTCCTCGATGAGCTGAAAATATGGATTAAATCCTGTCACGTCTAGGAAAGTTGTCTGCATAATATTTTTTTGGCTTCGTTGAATTTCGAAATGCCAATCCAATCCAATGCCGCATGTTAAATGCTTCACATCCTTACTGTTCGTCAATGACACAGATGCAATAGGGATAATCTAAATGAAATTGAAAATCCTTTCCTATCAACTTTGAAAGGAGTGCTCATATATAAATAAAGTTAAACAAATCTTCATTTTTTAATTGGCAAATCAACTGGTAATATTATTATTCGGTTTGCACTTGATAAAATCATGAATGCCTCACCAGCCCAAATTAAGTCTAAGGAAATTGCATCCAGTTGTCGCGGTCCATTAAGGGAAGGGGTAGGGTTTTTATTTTTATTCTGCATTTTTTTATTTGTATTTTAAAAACTACTTATCCGATTCTTCGCAAATTTTGCACAATTTATACATAAATCACAAGGCGATTTTTTTTTATTGTTATAATTTATTTTAAAGCAACAAATTCGCCAATTTTTATCAATAAATTTTCATAAATTCAAAAAAAAAAGTCTCTTTTTGCTTCCGAAAATCGAAAAATCAATAAAATTAAAGACAAGGTTGAGATTATAGCCCCTAACTCCGAGGGTGGGAGTAGGGGGATCAAAATACTAGTGTGATATAAAAACTACGCGGCGATCACGGCCCCATAAGAAGTTATGGGGGTTCCCCACTAAAGAAATGGTTATTTTGCCTATTTTTTAGAGACCATATGAAACCGTAAAATTGATCTGGGAAGTAATTTTTAGACTAGTTTGGAAGTCGGAAAAATTAAAAACATTAAAGAATTTGTTTGGGCATGAAATAAAAAATTAAATTCTGTGGTATCACAATGGGCCTCTCGTAGCCTAACTGAGCTACCTTTGGATAAAAAGGGGCTGCCACTACCAACCAACCAAATAAAAAATTAAATAAAATAAAAATGCACCCCCTCCACCAGGGCAAAACGTGGCTCCAAAGCGTAACGCCTATTTATATTACATTTACGGTAAAAATGAAATTCATCACTTTTTTTTATATTTTTTTTTTTAATTTTTCCGACTTTCGGTTCCCTCCTTTATCAATATTTATAATTTAAACCTATCTAAAAAATTATTGAAAATATCTCCTTTTTACACTGCAAGAAGAGATCCCATAATAAAAAAAATCGATGTTTAAAAATTATAAAAAAATATTTTTCCCCACTTTTCTCAATCCTAACTTTAAAACAGTTTTGAGAAAAGTTGTGCGAAAATAAAAGTTGCGTAATTTAATTTTCTATAAGATATGATTGGTTAAAACATTTTACACTTGCCGCAAAATAGCACTGAAAAAAAGGGGAAAGTTTTTTTTATTTAATTTGTTTTTTTCCACTTACAAAGCATTTAGGACATTCATAGTTTGCCTAGAAAATCTGCTGCGGATTCAGTCGTTGAAAGCATGGTTAAACCAGACAGAACCGGGAGCCGTCCTGCACTGTTTTAAAGTTTATTACCAATTTTTGTAAAAATTCCTTAGGCCGCCCTAATAATCGGATAATAATTTTGGACATTTGATGGGTGAAGTGCCCTTTTATATGTGTGTGAAAAAATTTCTAACTTTTATATGCTTTAGTTTCTGACTTGCAATATTTAAGAAAAAATTGAACGTTTTTTTAAATAAATTTAGATTGCAAAATTATTATGCGCAATGTACTAATTCATTTTTGATGAAAATTTGTATGCTGTTTTATTATATTGTAAATATTTTGTAGGCGAACTATGAAGGTCCTAAGTGCATTCTAAGTGGTGAAAAAAATTAAATAAAAAAGGCTTGTTTTATTTATTGCTATTTCGGCGAGGGTAAAATGTTGTAAAATTTTTAACTTATCATTAATTACGCAACTTTCGTTGCAGCGCAACTTTGCTCTAAGATGAACCGTTTTAAAATTAGAAGTGAAAAAAGTAAGAAAAAATCTACTTTTTTTATAATTTTGAAACATTTCGATATTTTTATTAATACCTCCGACTTTTTTGGGAGAGACGATTAGTCAGTTATTGTTATGCGAGTAATTCCACAACTTTTTCTGCAAAAATCAGTGTGCCTCCCCCCCCCCCTCAACAGCCAGCTGAAAACAGATCCGCCCTGTTCTATATTGTCAAGCGTTTTGAATCAGTGCAATGCTGATCAGCGAACTATGTTGATCCTCCACTATATTTTAAAATACGTGGTTTTGAACTTCTTATAAAAATCTCGAAATATAGCTCCATATTTTTAACATCCCTACAATTGCAGAACCAACTCCTTTAAATGAAAAATTTTTGAATCAACAATTCACCAAAAAAAAAAACACGACCAGAATATTTTTAGTTTCGGGTGTTTGTCCAATTGAACGAAAACCCCATCTCCATCTAATAAACCCGACATCCCCCGGTTAACCAGCATCAATTGACTTTAATGTGAGGTCCAATTTGATTCAATTTGATAGAATGATGTTTTCTAAGAAGGCAAGATTGTTGAGATGAGTGCAATAAATAGCGTGCCGTTACACCCGCGAACAGCTGAGTGTTGTTGCGGCAATAAACTGTTTGTTGCGACCATCATATTGTTACCAATGCCATCGTCATCTTAACAATTGTTCATATTTTTAATTGAAAATAATCAACAGCTCGAGTTTCAGGTTATTGAAGTGTTGGGCATGTCCTTTTATTCCAAAAATAACAGCGATATATATAAAAAAAAAATAAAAGTAGATTCGAAAATTTGTTTTGAACTTGAAATTACGCTTCAGCGGACACAAATTTAGAATGAAAATATTGAAATATTTCTATTACGGCTACTTTTTTGACTGAATATTTTTACGTACGTATATTTTCTTTAGACGCTTATTTGATCAAGTGGTTATCTGAAAATAGAATTGGAGATCTAGTTAACGAATATGTGCAGTTTAAAGACAACAAGCTTTTAGAGGGCACGATGCTTCCATCTGCAGTTGCTTTGAACATTATAATTTTAAATTATTTATTTAAAATATCACAAGAAATATGCGTATCATGTTCAAATTTCTCATTAAAAATTGATTTAAAATCCATTTTATTTTTGACATGTCAAATGTACGAAGTTAAAAAGTTTAATGAAGGACATTTGTGTTGAAACAAATTAAATATTTGAACATTATAGTCAATTTCAGCTGTAATGGTTTAATAATTTTCATAATTTACCCTTCGGTTCTTTCTCATGTCCTCCAAATATGACGTCTCAACTATGAGTCATACTCTTTAAAGCTCTAACAAGAGTCCCCTTTTGTTTCGAGTCCTTTTGGCATTGACAATGAACTCCATTCCTTTATAAAATGTAACACCTTTCGACTTCTATATATCATACGTTTATCCCCCTTTTCATATTCAATCGCCACGACCCTTTTGTAAATTTCTGCTGTTCATAGAAGAAGATCCTTTCACCAAACTTTCTCCCCTAACAATAGAAGACGCTAACCAACCTATCTATGCGACACGGTCAGGTGATATCATACCGCACATACACTTATTCATAAATACTTACAATGCGACGCCTGGCTTTTAAACAATGTTGATAATAAAATCCTCAGACATGTTGTGTCTGTTTCAATAAAATTTCCAATCGTCCTTTGTATACCTACCCCCATTCATTTTCATATAGAGTGGTGGTTCCCATTTACATCGAACAGGGTGCATTCGAGGATAAGATTATTTCACAGAACACTCTTGAGTTACTATCTGGCGCGGCTGGCAAAGAGGAGTGAATGACTTTTAGTGAAAGGATCAGTCGTTACGTTAGTACATTTTTTAAGCAAGACTCTCCATTAGACGGTGGTATAGGTGGAACTATCAAAGCAGATAAACTGATGAAAAAATCGGGACGAAATGAGGTTTTCATGTTTTCAAAGTATTTTGGGTCTACTTTAGAGTCATATAAAAGGTTTGAAAATGTAGAAGGATACGAAATTTCACACAGAATAAGGGCAACAGGGATGAATGTTCTGAGACAGAATAAAACCATCACATGTAGTTTTGTAGTTTTACATGGACAATATATTTTTAGCTTGTTTTAGGCATTATCCTTTTCTATTTCAAATGATTTGTCGCTTCTTTTTCAATGTACACATAGGCTATAACTACTTTTCTTAAATATAGCGTTTTTTTCCTGACCCTTGGTAGGAAACAACATTTTAGGAATAAAGGTCGGGAACGAGATTTTTTTCCTGAATCTGATGTGAATTTTGTTCGATCGATGTATGTCTGTTAAAATTTTATAAAATGTTTTACGCAGTTCGAAAGAAAAAAATATCATAATCAAAAAAATAGAATTAGCTAAATGGTGCTGCGACCCGATTTCCCTAAAGTTTATTGGCAGGGAAAAGTAATTTTTGAGGCATTTCGATAAGAACCAGTTGTGATTCGTTATAAAAATGAAAAACACAGCTGCGAAAATTCGATATAATCAAACTAATAACAAAAACAATTCCGTTGATTATGGTATAAGTCAAAATCACTGAAAAAGTATCCGCGAAAAGAATCTTCGATTTTTTAGTGCACGTTTCGAAGATACAAACTTTAAATGGAATTAATTCTCTATCCTTGCGATGCAGTTTCGTCATGAGTATAAAAGTATAAAATAAACAAGAAGTCCAAATGGTCGCGTTAAGATTTCAATAACTAAACAAAGAACTTTCACCGAAATTTGAAAAATATTTTTGTGTGTGCAAATTTTTTTTTTTAATCTAATTTCTGTCAAAATTTTGGCAGAGTTAAATTTTCATCCGCACGGAAAAACTAAAATTTCACATATACATACATTTGGAAGTAACTTTTGGTGTGTAAAATTTTAAAATCACAATCTTGAAGAATTGTTACGTTTCAAATAAATCTGGGCAGAGAAAGAGCAAATCCATTTCACCAATAAATTCGTCACAAATATTGGAGAGGAGAAGATTGATTGGGTGAGTTGTGCTAACATCCCGGCTTCCTAACATTCAGTACCGATTATATTTTTAAACAAAATAACGACTCATTGACACATCATCGACTAAAATAGGAAATTCTCTTTTAAGATTTAAGGGGGCAGTCCGAGTCTTTTGGCCCGAATTTCATTTTTTTTAAATTTATGTATTTATTTAAATGGAAAAAAACTTTTGTGCATCAACAAGCAACTATTGAACTTTAAGAATTTTTTTTTCACTTTTATTTACAAAATGGCGGCTATCACGGAGGCACCCAAAAAATTGGTTGACATAATATCTCTTCACTGGAGCATCTGAAACTAAAAATCTAAATGGCATGTTGAAATATAATTGATTGCCAGAATTTGCCATGTTGGACGAAAAAAACCACAATGGCCGATTTTTAAATTTTTGGAATGAAATAGTATTGCCAAAGTTCAATTTTGGTTAAAATATTTTGAAGGTATTTGGAATAATTTTAAAGTTAGTAATAGGTTGATATTTCTTACCCTTGAATAACCTCTTTCAATCTTTTGAGCATTAAGGATACCAACTTTTGCGTACATAACTTTTCCGACTCATCTGATATGATATTCGACCATCACATCGGAAAATGTTGAATTTACTTTAATTAAAAAATATTACTCACTTCCAGAATCCCATATTTTTATATAAATAGTTCTTTGCAAGTATAATTCTCTTTTGTCTGTAGAGTTTGCTTATGAAAAGCTTTTTCCTTGGTACTCTAGATTTATAACCAGCCTCATGTCAAACATTTTATACGATTTTGGAAGTTACATCTTTGTCAACAATCCGCTTTTAACTGTGTCGCTATTTCCGAAGAAGTTATTTTGGAATTTTTTTTTTCACGATTGTGACAGCAGCTTTTTGTTTCTAATTTGAAAGTTTTCTCGGATGTTGACTCCTTGCACGATTGTCTCACATTTTCTTTCCTTTGAATCGGTTTATCACCCTTCGAACTGTAAATCGACTTTCATATTTTTTTTTTGTGTTTCACGAATTTGAGCCTTACATTGTGGCAATTGCCGCACGTGCGTTTCGTATCTCTGGGTTCTATTAAGGGGTTACATAGGTCTTAAAGAAAGAAAAAAACACTTTTTTCAAAAAATTGTATTCCAAAAATCAAAAGTTAATTTTATTTAAAATTTACACCCATAAAAACTTAGCATTTCAAGAAAGTGTAAAAACAATTCAGCTAAAAATATTGTTAATTTTCCTGCGGTTTTTCTCGTCCAACCTTTTTTTGCGGTAGGCAGAATATTTCGCTGCAGGTTCATCTCAAATCAAAAAAGTTCTTATAGTTTAAGCCCTTGGCTCGTGATTGAACGAAGGCATTGAAAAAAATGAAATTTAAAGTTTTCAAATGAGTTTGAATGAATTTTCGTCTCATAATTTTTTTTCCATTTTTCCGATTCTCATCGTTTTTAAAATATTTTTTCCATATAAAACAAGAACGAGTCGACCGAATGAAGATCCCTTCGTTCAATCACGAGACAATACTATAAAGAGGAACTGTGCAAAGTTTCAGCAAAATCGGTCGTTCCTTCTCAAGAAATCGTGCCTACCACACGTCAAAACAAAGTTTCGAGAAAAATGCGTTTAAAGTTTTTTTACCGCGATAATTGAGTTATTTTTTAGCGACTTACATCGAGTCCGTCGATTCCAGGTCCATACAGTAATTCCTTCGCCTCATTCGCGATGTCCAGCGCATCCTTTTGATGTTGTGATTTTTGATGAAAAAGAAAGAAGCTGATTTTATGCGGTAGAACCGCGCCGCATGCGTATAATACGCTAGGTAAGGCAGAGCGTACTTACCGATCGCGCGGTAGTCAAATCTCTATAACTTCGTTAATATTGCTCGAATTTACTTCAAATTTGGTGTGAATACTCTTGAAGTACTATACTTTCATATGAAAAATTTGATCGATTTTTTGAAAATACAAGACCTATGTAACGCCTTAAGGCACTTTCACATGTTTACTAACATTTCTTTCTTTGTCAACGTGTACACTAGCCCCGTTAGACTCATCCTTGAGTATTGCTCGCAAGTATGGTCACCACAATATCAATATTTAGAATCTTTGATTGATTCTGTATAGCACAAATCCACTAGATATGAGCGTCATTTGACAGTAGCGTTCTGTTGCAGTAGCATCACTGCATTCGCAATGTTCAAATATTAAAAATTAGGGTACCCTCTGAAATTAGGATACTTTCCTCTATAAATTGCAGGTTTCCAGATCATTTCTAAGAAAATACTACCCCGGTTTATTAACGAACGAATTCATGTCTCTTGGCCATCATGTGCTAGAACACACCAGGTTTCTTTGAAATTTTTTAATTTTATGACGGCATGCCCAACAGCTAGCCAAGCGCTCGAAAACTCAACTTTGGCTGCATGCAGACATTGTTTGATCTCTATTTCGAAAGTGCATTATGGTTCTGTGGCCATATCATCCATCCATCCATTCATTTGACTACAAATCTATGCGTTGGTTGCCCATGAAAGGCACCCAGTCGGGTCGTAAAATATCTAAAATTGGCTCGAGCTAAAAATGGGACGATGTTATTAGCTAGAATGCCTAGTCCAAGCCGCATACGTACGTTGCGTGCTGTGTGCTGCACGAAAGTATACCTACAGTGGTTAGTAAATGATGGTTGATCCAATGCAAACTGTGGCTGTAGGAGAGATTCATTCCGATTTCTTGATGGCTGATAGTTGGATGAGTGTTTTGAACGGATTTTTTTGAAAGTATCTTGAATCGTCTGGATATGGTTAAACAACATCTTTCGTAAACATTGCTGCAATGAGATCAGCTACCCCGAATTTCAGTGCTGATGATAATGCTTTTGGTCGTTCGCGTTGTTGTTCATCCGAATCATTTCAAAGATTGTGTCATCCGTCAAAAACCGCTTTGAATCTTTACAACACTATACAGTGGGCGACAAAAGTCAACATACGGCCCCTATTTTCGCAGCTTAACAAGCCTCATGGCACTAATTGGAAAAGTGATGATGTAGTCTTGTTTATAATCTATTTTTACTGACATGTAACAAAAAAATATTTTCTTCAATATAAACTTAACAATTTATTCAAAAAAATGGCGTTGACAAAAGTGTACGTACGATCATGAGATCCACCAAAAAATTTTATTAAGAAATTTAAATTTCATTTCAAAACTAAAATTAATATTTTGTAGGCTGCAAGCGTCTTGGCATTGATGCAACCAAATTTTCAAACTCTTTGGGCGTTATTTGACCCCGTTCCTCAATGAGCTTCTCTTTTAGCATTTGAGCACTTCTAATGTCGTGTGTTCTTATTTTTCGATTCAGAAGCTCCCAAACGTGCTGGATGACATTCAGGTCCGGACTTTGTGGGGGTGTATTGAGCTGTCTTGGAGCATAATATAGTAGCCAGTCCTTCACGATATGATCATTGTCTTATTGGAATATCCAGCTCTCACCAACGTCCAACTTATCGACCGACTCCCTTAAATTGTGTTGCAAAATGGTTTTGTAGAGATGGCGATCTATTAAACCATTAATGAACAGCAAATTTCCTACACTCGACGCTGCGCCATGTTTGACTGTTGGAGTTAGGTATTTCGGGTTCATTTCATTTCATTTTTATTACTCCAAACTTTAGCTCTACCGTCATTTCCAAATATGTATGTTATACTTCGATTCATCGGTGACGTAAAAAAAATCCAAAAATCAAATCCTTTGTGTAAATGCTGTTTGGCAAATTCTAAGCGAAGTTTACGATTTTTTCGCTTATAAGGGGTTTTTTGCATGGTGTTCTGCTGTGATAATCGTTATTATTTAATGTTCTTTGAACTGTTCTTGGATGCACCGTGGTTCCCCCTCGTTTTGCTATGTCCTCCGCCAATTTTGTGGTATTCGTCTTTGGGTTTCGGTTCACGAATATACCTGCATCATTAGGTTTTTAATTAGTACCATGGAGTTCGTCAAGTAGCGAAAATAGGGGTCGTATGTAGACTTTTGTCGATCACTGTAACTAGATGTTGTATAAACGTGTTCTATAAAAATATATAAGATATTTTCAACAAATCAATAAAAACCTTTGTTTTGTTGCTGTGTTTGATGATCGCTATTTATACGAACGTTGTTTGGTAAAATTTCAATCTTCTAGTGGAGCTTGTGCAGCGATTACCTTTTCCACGACAACTCATCGTTAGTTTTAATGGAAACTGTGAGGTTTTTTGTGCCTTGAAAACAGCGGAAGCACAGTACCTCCATGTATCCTTTTTTGACTTACAATTTTTGCATGGCTGAAAGATGCCCTCGTCATCTTCGACACACAACGTCAATATTGTTTGCTGAACTGTGAAAGCTACGTTGCCAAAGGTGGGCTCGGATGTGTGTTTGTACAGTTGTGTGTTCCAAATAAACAAACCACGAGGCGAACTATGCTCCAACTGTAGAATATTGACAACAACGCAGTATTTTACTGTTTACCATCGCGCAAACACACACACTCACATCAAGCGTATTGATATGATTGCGAATTCTTTGGAATTGACGTAGAGGAAACTGTTTTGGGCCGCGGTGGGATGGCAAAATAAACGAAGAAGAAAAAATAATACGGGAACCAGAAATAGTCGACAAAACCTGAGTGGCAAGCAAAATCTACACTGGTTGTATATAAGCGTATGGAAACCTGAAATTGTGCTGTACAGCATGTTGCCACCGTGTGTCAGAAGGAGACAGGCTAGTGCTGCGAGTAGTGTGAGGAGGATGCCTGCTATAGGATTGTGTGCATTGACTCGCCACTATATATTGCTTGAGCAACAACATGACCACACATATACGCGCGGGCTCGGAGTAGATTTCGTGTAGCGAACGAAACAGTACTAGAGCCAAGAATAAATAGGAATGGAAATGCCAGAAACAAGGCAGCGCAACAACAAAAAATAGGCACGGGTGCGCGAGCGGAATGGAAAACAGAACGGGTTGCGGCAGTGTGAGTGGTCGGATGAGTCATTGAAGTTGGAAGCGGGCCTGTCCCCTGTGCCGTGCCGCCTATGTGGTGTTCCATTGTCTCGCTGGCAATTGTTGTTTTGCCGGCCCTCCGCACCCGCACGGGGCGGTTGGAAGTAGTTGGCAAGCGAAGCGCTATGTAGTAGGTCGCCTGATGCTTCGGCAAGGGATCCGCCGCAGATAGAAATGAACACAATCGTTCCATCTGGGAAGTTTGCCGTGCGCAAGAACGAGACGGGACGATTGCGACGTTGCCAGACGGGCTGCAGAACGGGATGTGATGTGGAATTATGACCAAATGGCGAAGTTTTTTTTTTGTTCGTTCTGAAAATAAATTATGCTACTGTGTTGCCAAATTTGATTGCGACGATATCGTGAAATGTCGACGTCAGTCTGGAACAGATAGATATCGTGGCGTGTGGTTTTTGGTGTTTTTTTGAACGGGTGAGCAAGCGAGCAGACAGGCTATCGGGCACCCCTAAAGTTGCTGAACACCGATTGTGCTGATACATAGGAAAATACAATATTTATTAATGCGATTAAATTTTTTAAGGGAGGTACAGCATTAACAAATAACGGTAGAGTACGTCGACGTCGTCTACGGTCATAAATCAATGTCGCAATCCGTTTAGCGTAGATGGGCTGAATTCAAAATTGATATTCATTCTGTAGTTTTTATTCATTCAACGGAGACTGGCGTACGTATTTTTGTAGGAATTGACAGCAACCTACTGTAAGTTTGAAATGAACGAAAAATGCTTCTTCAAATGTATTGTATTTCAGACTTTGTTGGTTGCCGCCATCTAAAAATTAGCGAATCACAATAAACAACTCTGTTAGTCGAGCGAACAACATAATATCGAAATTCAAGGCAACCTTAATATTTGTTAACAAGGAACAGGATCACATCAGCGTCTGTTAGTTTCTGCATTTGGTCGCTCTACTCTTCAATAAAAACTATATAGGCTATTTACACCGCCCCGAAAATACGTGTTTATGATTGATGCATCGGACCGTTTACATTGCACTGAGATGGTTTCGTTTGTCAGATACACATATTTCACAATAGGCCTATCGTGGCCTAAGTGATTCACCTTTTGACAAAGGGGCTGCCACTACAACCAGATGCACATGTTCAAAAGTTGCAGTTTCAAGAAATTGGATGTCTAAATATTTAGAGAAGCTCTAATAAATGAAGATCATCTCGCAAATGTCATCAGTCCTCTTGATAACTAAGGGAAGAGCCGGTGAAAATGCATTTGAAGCAGTTCTTTGCATGCCTGCCTGATTGAATTCGACTTATTTTTCCTGCAATGAATAAACTCTTGCAAGGAGCACTTCTTTTGCTTGGTATATTGTGTCAAACAATGTGGTGAATTCAACTAGCAACATCTAATGCATATTGTAACATCGATTACAACCTAGTTTTGATCCGTGATTTTGTCCAAATTACATTCTGGAAGTGATTTGAAAACATATGAAAATTACGTATTTTTGAACCCGATAATGATAAAAACCACGAAAAGTGTCAAAACTATGTAATTTCGTGGCAGTGTAAATAGATTATAAGTCGCGAATTGTTCGAAAATCAGGAAAATAACGGTCTGTATGTAATGGTGCACCATGGACCATGATTTGCTGAGATTTCTTTGACATTTGACGGAGCAAAGTTGGCTTTAAGCTTCTTGAGCCTTGCTAGGACTTTTAAAAATCGTATGGATACATGTGATTCAAGTTTTTTATGTGTTCCTATATCGCGGACCCAATTTCAGCATTCTTTTGATATTTGTCAGCCTCTTCCAAACATCTAATGAACCTAAGTTTAATGTCAACCCCTAATCAATATGGGTAGCGGTTGTCAGATGTCCAATTTGTTCAACAGTTGAACGCTTTTAAAAAAATCTTACGGATGCTTGAGAAGAGAGTAGGGGTCTTAAATTTAAAAATTTAGTCTTGCGTAATTTATGGACGGACGATCCCAAAACGGAGCATTTTCAAAATGTCGTTCTTTCTAGAATGTTTGCAGTACGTTGTCAAAAAACTCCAAACATTGCATTTTGAGAAGGCAGACAAAATTTTGCGATTTTTCAATATTCGAAAAGTATAGGCATGTATTTTATTCCGAATTTCTAAGAGACTTTGGGAGGGGGGGGGGATGCAATTAACTTCAAAACAAGTTTTTTTTGACATAATTCCAACCTCGAGGCTAGCAAAAAATGGATTATATTGTGTGATGTTGGATGCAAAATCATATAAAGGATACCTAGAAGTTTTGGTTTTGACTATGAGAGCGTTAGATTTGTTTATACCATTGAATTCTTGCAAAGCAGTGGAGGAGAGTGGACGGTGAATTTTTAAAGAATATTACAAATACTTTACCTTCTTCCTTATTTTCATTTAACGTCTAAAAATTACGTACATATGTTTGACGGACAGGAAAAAAGTGTTCTAATTTTCTACAAATCAATCTCAGTACCTCCAAATTATGCATGATTTCTTTGGCGACGTTAACTGCCGCCATGGATAACGCAAAAGGGGATGTTGGATTTGTTTGTATTTTAGGGCTTATAAGATTGATTTAAGATTAAAATGATGACCTCTTTTTTCAACTGAATAAGTCATACAACTATTTGGTCGTTTATTATCTGGGCATTATGAATTTTTCGACTAGCTTCCACAAAGGTTAAACAATACGAAGCATTGTCCTAGATTTCTTTAAAATCTTTGATGATATATATTGATCAATTTTAAAATCGGTTATTTATGTTGATCAATTTTAAAATCAATTTAAATATGAAAAACCACATCAAAATATATCCAAAATCAATTTAAAAAAAAGTTCATTGAACTGAAAACAATCTACACATTTCCAATCAACTTTATCGTCACTAATTCATAAATAATTCATCGATATATTGGATTAATTTAAAAAAAAAACAACGAATAAGAAAGGACAACAAACTTGTGGCATTTATGCAAATGTTTGAATTTAATATTCTTTTCAAAGCGCATTGTATAAATGTATTTTCCCGGCAAAGAAAACCCTTATCCAATGCTGAAGACGTTCGTCGAAACACTAACCATCATCTTCAGGAACTTGATCTCAAAGACACATTCGTTCGTTCAAGATAACTTCTTGTGTGTTGTTGTTTGCGTTTGTCTTCATCGACAACTATTTTGTTGGAATCGAATAAGTAAACGAGATAACCTCATTATGTTTTCTTCTAGTTTTCCGAGAGTTGAACGAGGGAAATATGTATGTACATAGAATCTAGAATGTGTTCTCAACGTAAATTGGAAAAGTTCGTAATTTGTATTGAAACGAATTCAGATACGTTACTAAAGATTTTTCCATTAAATGTAATATTAGCATATAATATTATCATAAATACAGCAAATTATTACTAAAAAAATTCTATAAATAATGATAAAATTCAAATTACTGTCTGGTTATAACCAAAAGACAGTTAATTTATTTTTAATGAAAATCTAAGCATATATGTACATGCATGTCGAAAGCACACTAAACGACACTTAAAATCTAGTGACCAACTTAATGAGATTTTTATCTGCTGCAAGCTAATGTGATAGACATATGCGTATTTTCCTGTTATGTGCATATGTGGACTAGGTCAGTACTAATTGCATTTTAGATTTTAAACGACAATCTATGGGGAATTGTTGACTATTTTCATGAATGGAAATTAGATGTTAGTTGAACGTTGAAGCATCTTTTTTTGTGTCATACATATTCTACTTCGGAAATAGATTTGCTAAATTTTTTCTCGAGTTGCAAGGACTTGTTATCATTTTAGTAATATAAATCTTATCTTGAATGACTTTATTTAAAAAGGGCCCATCTAAGCTTGAATTGCAAAGCATCAGATAGAATATTTGATTTTTTTGTTGAAGAAAATGGATAATTTATTATTATGTTTTATGAAGATGATACAGTCAACGGATGCGAAAAAGTTTTCCCGCCAATTTCACCATGGCAATCTTCCGTAACGCACCTAACATTTTCAAGACTATTCGGTGTCCATATCTTCCAACATACAACTTTTTCATATCTTCAATTATATCTAGAACAGGCTTGACCCAACTTATCTGCAGAATAGTTCTTATTACGTCAATTTGTGGCATTGTCATACATACTATACTATCAGATCGAATCAATGAACATTTTCAGCAACAGAAATTTAACAAAAAAAAAACTAAACAAAATGTCAAAGTGCAAAAAGATACTTAAATGCATGCTAAAAATAGGTAGAATCAATCTAATCTAACATTTAGAAGAGACCTAAGTATGTGATTGACTGCATGCTACATGTTCATTACATAGTTTGAATTTCCCATGGTTAGGCACTGGCACTTTGTCTGTCGTCCTGAAGTCATTTAGATAAAAATATACGAGCGCCAAAAAATAGTAGTGCAGAAAGCTTGTGTGGCAAATTTCGCAACAGAAAGATTTCTTAAACGAGAAGGCTTCAAGCTGATATTGTATGTTTTTTTTTTGAGATTGGAATAATTTTTTTAAAGATTAATCATAGACAGAATCAAGTTAAATCCGAAATTTTCCAGTAAAAGAATTCTGTAAATTCGGTCAAAACTCGTCAAAATTCTATTGGATTGACCTTCAGACACAAAAATATGATTTTGCAGGGGAAGAATAAGCTAAGCTTCGGTGTTGATGCGAGCGGAAAAAATCACCAATGTGTCTATGATGATTTGTTTTCTTTTTAAAATTGATTACGTGATGAAAATAATTGTTTGTGTTTCTTTAACAAAAAAATTCAAATTTTTTAAAAAATATTTTAATGTTTTTTAAAAAAATTTAATATTTTTTTTGATTTTCTCATCAAAAATTTCTAATATCTTGCCATTCTCGGCTTTATCGCTGTTCGAATTCTTTTCGCAACGGCGGTTGCGAATGATCAATTCGACATCTAGTATTTTATTTTGTTTTTGTTTCATTATTTTTTGCACGAAGAAATAATGAAAAACATTTAAAAATATACATATTTGGGTTTTCGAACCTCCGTGTCTAGTCGACAAACTTCTGCCCACTAGTATCCTTTTTTTGGTTCGCAACTCTGCTAACACTATTATTGCACATTAATGGAGGTTATTGTTTCCAGGCTTCTGGCCGGTACATTATTAAATCATCAATTAGCCTAACCGTGGTCGTGCTGTCTGGCGGCGGATGGTAAATGACAGCACCTGATGAGTATGCCGTCCGTCACCCCGAAACCACACTTCCCATTTAAAAATAATTATTTAGTTCGACATTGTTAAAACTCCCCGTATGTACATCCTTTGGATTTACGTGGGACAAAAATTCTTAAGTCGTATAGACCTGAAATCAAAAAAAAAATCGACGGTCACATTTTTGACAAAGGAATTTTTTTTTACTTCTACTAACTTATTCAGATTCGTAAATAATGAAAATAAACAGAATTATAGACATATGTCTTCTGTGGAGGCCTTCCGTAGGCTAGCAAAATTCATGTCCAACTATTCTGATACGTTGAAAGCGTGTGTGAAATTTTCATACTCATCGTGCATGGAACTGTCCAGAAAACATTCAACAAATGAAACATTATTATTATCAACAAAATGCCGTGCATCTAGGATTTTATCATCAATTTTTCGGATTCTTTGTGCCATTTCTGGATCATGACATAAAAAAGGTGTTGCTTAAAAATCCTGGAAATATTCATCTATGACAGTTGAAAATTTGGATTTTTTAAAAACATTTTTTTTTATTTTTTCAATCCAATGCGTTCACTTACAAACCAAATATTTCAGCTTAATTTTGAGCCAATAGCGTCATTGCTTTTTGAAATAGATAGCTAGGAAAGATACATCACTAAAAGGGTTATTTTTGATGAATTCTTTCTCCTTAGCTTCTATTACTCCAATTTGCCTTTACTGTTCCTTGAAATGGGTGTTCTTTCGGTAAAATAAGTCCTGAAATTTGCTAGCAGATTCAGAATTTGACTTCAGTTGATGGTGTTTTCTGTTGGAATGCATGATAAAATTTGTTGTTGCATCACAGATTTTTTTAAAAGGACTTATTTTGATGTCTAAAGAAAATAAGATGGCATATTCTCAAGTTTGTTTTTGCTGTCTCTTCATATTTAAAGAACTATTTTCGAGCTTAGTGGACATTTTCAATGTAAACATCCTTATACACTGCTAGACTTAGACTTTCCATCAATATTAAATTTTTAGTAACACGAATTTCTCTTCTCGAGATGCTAAACTTTATTTTAATATACCACATCCTGATTCAAAATTTTCCTTTATTGAACGGTTGCAACTGATTCGTAAAATAGAATTAAAAAAATTGGAATTACATGGAAAACTTGATGCTAGTTTGCGGCTCCCAGTAATAGAAATTTCCATTTCCCGCACTTGAATCGGGAAGAGACGTTGGTGTTGCTGAAATGGACATCTCATCACGCTGGCTCATTTCGAGTTGATATATGTATTCCATATGTATTCCATATGTCTATCAAGTCGAATTCATTAAGAGAAACAGAAAGAAAATGCTCCAGTCATGTCACTCTTTCTTATGAATATCACGATCAACTCGTAATAGGGATTTGAACCACTCGAAGTGAGAACAGTAGTTTGATATTCTACGCCCTCATCCATGGTGTCATTATGCATTTTACAGTTTGACAAATTATGAAGAGCTAACAAAAGAAGCCTGACTAGTAACATATGAATATGAATGATCAATACCAGTTGAGTTGAAGTAGAAGATGAATTTTCACTCGGAATAAGTAATACAGATGAATCCATAATATCATCGGTGTCTATCTTAAAATTTTTTGACCAAGTATTATTTATTGCATCTGAATTAAAAAAAATTGGAAACGGACCAAATAAGGCTTCAAAAAAGCATCAATTTCCTCGACAATGAACACTGGAATCAAATAAAAAAGTACGTAACTTTACACGAAGCCTCATTCAATCCATACAACATTTCCTTCTGCTCGAAAGCCTGCCAACAAAACAACATCAGGCCACAACAATATATATATACATAACATGAAAATATTTCGGGTTTCCTTTTTATATCATGCCAATGAGTGAGAGTCCTTGCTTTGTTGCCCCGGGAATTTCCGACCCAGTTGAAAATAATATTTTTTTTCCGTTGCCAGTTTTTTGTTGTTGTTTTTCCTCTTGTTTTCCAAACGAACGACATCATGCTGTGATGGGAAAGAAAGTAAAGACGGGAAAGCAACGCCTGGTCGACCCGCACTAAAACATCCCTAGGCTAGGGAAATGAAATCCTGGTATCAGGAAAGAGCTAGAACAACTCAAAAAAAAATTGGGTCGGATGAAAGATGGTACAAAAGAATGAGGTAATGTTGGCAAGTGTTTGTGATAGTTGAGTCTGCCTATGATCCCTGGGTCCTAGCAAGCGAGTCTGAAGTTTAGGTAACGCGGATGGGAGTAAATTCATTGTGTCGAGAAAACATACTTCACTCATATTTTTTTCAGGCTTATTTTCATATTTTGCCAATGTACGGCTGAGAAAAGCTGAACAATTTAGATGCAAACGAAATGTTTTTACACGCAAGGATTGCGTAGTGTCAAGTGGCATATTTATAGCCGGAACTGAAGTAATAATTTGCGTCGTATACAATCGTGCGTGTTGAGGAAGCAGGCGAATAACATAGGTGATTTTAGAAAAGTCGAGCCAAGAAAACATTCGCAAGGTCAAAAATTCTACTGGAAATGTTCGAAATAAAATCAAAAAATGTACGCTTTCCCAAAATGTAGAATCATATGCCAATTGTTTACACCCTTTCTGAATAGGCTCGACATTTTTATAGAAAATATGAAACACATTTAGGGAATGGTTGCTGAATTTTTTTCGTAGTCTAATCTAAAACATACATATACGAGTGACACATTCAGATTTCTACTCACTTACAAAGTCCATGAAACAATATTTTGATTTTTTTATCAAATATCTACACCCAAGTCTTATCATTCCTATTTTTATGGTGACTTGAATCGGAGCAATAGGCGTCACATTCCATTAGTTATACGCTTGTGTGTGTGTGTGCGTGTTTTATCAAACCCGGAGGCGAAAAAAGAACCTTATCAGGTCGTTCAGTCTGTACTGCGCAAAATGTTGACTGTTTTATGGACTCTTATAGTTTTCATATCACTTCAATTGCTGATAAACGAATGAAGTGTTTTCAATGCAGTTACGTTCCCCGGAGTTTGTTGCTTTTCTTATTTTCACAATTTTCAATTTTTCATATCCCGTATTTATTTTATATCGCATATCTTTCTCATCACAATTTTTGTTTATCGTTTATCGTTATTCTTTCAACTAGTCTTATAAATAATTTAAATATTCAGACTGTATTGATTATTAATTAAGCGTCAATTTTCGAAGGATACTTCGAAACGTTCACTCGCAGGATTTTTTGATAACTCTTTGCTAGTTTGCATTTGCTCACAATAAAAAAATCACATAAGTTTTGATGGTTAAATTCAGCACGAATACTTAAGGAGTATATCCTCTTTATCATTTTCAAAAAGTCGATTTTTTATTGGATTTTTGAAAAGTATAAATGTACAGAAATATCATATCAAAATTTTATAAGGATCGGAGCAGTCCAACTGTATTTTTGGGCAACGTTCACTTTGTAACCCGAGCACGATTCTTTATTTAAAAAAACTTTAACCGCGTTTTTCTCGAAACAACGTTTTTCGACGCCGCGTTGATGAAATCTCGGGAACTACTGAACCGATTCTCACCAAATTTTTACCAGACATTCTTTAGGGGGTTTTTCGAAATTTTGATTTGAATTTTTTTGGCCAAAAAACGGTGAAAAAGCATGTTTTTTTCGTAATTTTTCGAAAAATGTCTGCCATTTTGCCAATTTTGCAAAAATAAAAAATCGCACCATTCGCGCTATAGGTATTAACATACTGAACCTAAAATTTACAAGGAATTTTAGACCTACACTAGACAAAATCTTATGTGACTATTGAATGTTTGATTAATAGCAAGAAAACAGGAAACGCATTTTTTTAAAAAAAATTCGACGTTGCACCTTTCCCATTAAACTGATTTGAAAACAATTTTGTAGTTCATGCACCCATAATTTTACAAAATATTTATTCTTTGATAAAGAAAGGATTTTTGACGAATGTAAACACAAAATTGCCAAAAAAACTTAGCTTGTATCGAGTGAAGCGATACTCAGTAATTGTAGAATTTTTGAAATATTTATCTGATTCGCAACCACTCACGTGAATCCACGTCATTTGAAATCCTGTTCCTAATAATATCTAGTTGTCTTTTGTACATCTATACAACAAATACGGCTTCTTTTAAAAATTTATACAAGTCAGTTTACAATACTTTAATACACATTTTCCGATAAACAGGATTACTTTATTTTCTCTGACATTCAAAATTAAAAACCTCATTAAATTATCCCGATCGACCGGTTTTCGGTTCTTAGTTCTAAATAAGTAGGTATGTTCTAATGACAAAGACAGATTACTTCGCACACTGTTCCTAAGTTTCAAATGAGGATGTGATAATACAAGCGAGTGATGCGATAATGCTTGGTTTGCTTGAAATTCCATCTGCATATATAGACACAGTATTTTAGTAATGATAATATCTTACTTTAACTACGATCGGTGTAGTGTCTATTACACTGATATTAATATCAAGCTTTGATATTTGGAGGTTTAGTGGTGTTTTTTTATCGTTTGTTACCTTCTTTTTGTTTCAGCCTCTTCAATTTCTAAATTTTTCATGGGATAATTTTCTTCAAAGCCGATAGACTTTGATCGGTTTACTTCATTCTGAATTTGAGAATGGGTGTATGGAAGTCTGAAAGAGTTGAAAAAACCGTTGACGACGATCACATGTGAGCGGTTTACGAAGAATTTTTCGAACAAAAGGATTTTATATAATTTTTCAAAGTTTTTTATTTTTTAATATATTTTTATTTTTTAATTTATTTTTATTTTTTATTTTATTTTTATTTTTTATTTTATTTAAATAAAAAGTTTGATATTAGACTATCTTTCGTAGATATCGGCGCGTTAATTACTGATCTGCGAAAATTTCGGAGTCTGTTATATTCATTTGAAATGTTTACAATTTTAGTGAAATGTTCTTGCGAAATTTTGCGTTTGAAAATATATTGAATAAATTACGCTGATCTAAGTACTCAATGAATCTATAGTTTTATTTTTCATGATTGTTTACTGCAGTGAAATTAATTTATTAAAGAAATTTTTACTGATATTTAAGTTTGAAATCAAACTGCTGAAAGAATTTTTACAACGATTCGTCGAAAACGACCTGAAAAACATTTCCTGTAAATTTCAAAAAGAATTGGTTTGAAAAACTGCTTTGGTCTGCATCGCTTATAAAAGTATCCAAATATGTAACACGGAGAAAATAATAGTTCATTTTAATGTTTCAATTTCAAATTAACTAAAAGTTTATGTGAATGTTTTTTAACTGTACGAAAGGTGCAAATATGTTCACCCCTATGTCGTTTATAGTTTTATTTTCAGAAAAGAAAACGATAAATAGCGTTTAAATTTGTTAATCTAATAGTAAATATAGGATTCGCTTGATGAGGGTGTTCAGAGAGGCTTTTTGTGGAACCATTGCTGCCTATTTATTTCAAGTATTTAAGGAAGCTTCCATTTTAAAATTTAAATTATTATTTTCTGAGTCTGTGGTCTGCTTTTAGACGCAGGTTTTTTTAGGATTTATCTAAGGCCAAACATTCACCGGACAAAAGTAAAAATAAATCTTCTGCAGAATCTTTTCAATGATTGTGAGCACAAATTTGTTAACTCCTAGTTACTGTGCCAATGCCACGAAATTTTTGTAAAATTTCTTACATGAAATAAGCTTAAGACGATTTTCAAGAAGACGATTTTCAAGAAGTAAAAATTATAGTCGGCATGAGAATAAAATTTGATCATTCCAGACTTTTGATTCTTCCAAATATTGTCTTACGATTTTGCAAAAATTAAAATTGATCATCAACGGCACACCAGCCCAAAATGGATCCTTAGCATCCTGAAAACATTGTTTCCAGCTGTCTTGTTCCAACTACCGCGCCTTGCATTCTACGAATCTTAGTGGCTATTTGCGGGAGTCCTCCCAATGTTTGCGTATGCTCAGTGGGCAGCTGCAGTTGCTCGGGCATCCAAAGTTCACAAATATCTGGAGAAAATTTTCGATTAAAGTCAATTACAAGTCTGGAATATATGTAGTCATAGCAGCAGTATACGCTTCATTATTATCTATTGAAATATTCTGATCAAATTCCAAATAATGTCGCAACCATACCAAATATAGGATCTTGTTTATCTTTTTTATGCTTTTAATGCACTTTAAAACTTTCCACTAACGTAAATAATTCAACGCATTCTTCATATTATCCGCAGGAAATTTTCCTAAACTGTTCATCTTGTATATTATCTAATATTCTCTTCCATACTTCCATCTTTTAACGCTAAGATCCATGCTGGAATATTCTTTGCTGTATCTATCCTGAGTCATTTTCAATGTCCGCATCCGAAATACGTAATATGCAATATCCTTGTTGTTGCCAGTGGATACCCTGGGCACTTCTGTTAATAGTATTCATCCCTTTTGAAAAATATCGGCCCAAAACGATAGACTACTACTGTACGTACCTTCATTATAACCCGGGGGCATTTAGATAAACGAATGCCATCCAATTCAAAAACTTTGCTGTTACTGCGACGAAAGCAAAGGATATCGAAATAAATGACGCAATGCCGTCGACCATAGTTCGCATAACTACGAGCAATAACAGCAAATGTACCAAGAACGGAAATAGTAATGATGAATATTCAACCTTTCCTTGATCGGATTCGATATACAATATAGTGAAAATCCTAGATGATAGTGTGTTCTCCGGCTTCCAGCTAAGCGGGCGGCCGTCCATGTGGATGTACGTTTGTAGGGATGTGTCTGTCGATGTTTGTGATAAGATAATAGCTATGTACGAATTTGTGCTGTTCAAAGCAATTGTCCTTACTGGTGGATAATATACAACCCAAAAATCTTGCATCATCTCTCCGTGCCGATCTTATTTTGTCTCTGCCGGACTTGAGAAGGCTTTGCTTCTTTGTACTTTATGTCCTTGCTGTGCCTAATGCTGCCTCTTATCTTTGCCAGAGTTGGAGAATTCTACAGAATCACATAATGATTGGAGCTTACAGACAAAATGTTATGAATTCTCAGGCAGGCTCCGTAACTACAACCATTCATTCTTGGTATGGCTTTCTTCCTACATGAATGTTTGTCTATCTTTGCTAAACATTAAGCCGGCAAGAGATTGCTTTGCTTTTTGCCAAACATTTCGCATGAAGAACGGTGACAAGGATGGGTGGGCTGGGCTGGCAACAACTACCTATAAAGCTTTACAAGGATTCGGAGGCGCATTCTCGAAAATAACGAGCCACACAGATAAACAAACAGCAAATAAGACCCTGTTATTGTTGGTGATGGTGGCTGCTGTTGTTATCATGTTTCCAATTGCTCGTCCTTGCGTGATCCTTTTGGTTACTTGTTTTTGTCGGTAAAGTATGGAAAGGGCTTTAATTTCTGATCGATTGCTTGGAAACAACACAGTCTCCCCGTGTATAGAATTAGAAAGTTGTTTTTTGCTGTTTGGGATTATGTCAATCAAAACATAAAGGACATGCTGAAGACACAAAGATAATGCTGGTATTATTGCTGGGGCGTATTTTTGGAGAGTCAGTGATACATGAAAATGGGAATTTTGGCAACAACAGAAAGTATTTGGTGTTCATATAAAATGTGGGAATATTGATAGGAAAAAAAATATTGAGTTTTGTTTCAAGGCTAATGAGGGCTAGACTTACTTGCGGTAAGGATTCTAGGCGTCGCGATCTGTGGATGGGCGGGCATGATTGACAGGTTTCAAGAGGTGATGTCCACTCTCGCTTGATGAGTGTTCCAATTATCACTAGAGCTCATGTCATATTCCAGTACTCCTTGCAATCGCTGGTTAATTGCCCTGTTTAGGTCTGATTCTTTTTTGAGCCGAAAATGAAGTCGGTTGATACAGCGATTAGTATTTTTTAAAATTTAGTTTAGAGAAGCAGATAGGTATCTTTTTTTTAATATGGCGCAACCCAAACAATAATTGGGCGCCCTATTGTCTATGACGATGCAGCAGCAACCTTGGAACGAATTCTAAATGGGGATAGGGAGCTAAAATTGAGATTTATTTTGAATAATAATTAAAATTTCTGAAATGTTAATGGTTTTTTTACTTTCTACTTAATCTCTCGTTTTATAATATTTTTTTGTCACATCACTCAACATCATAGCAATCCCCGCACGTTCCTTAAATATAAAGTGTCGAAACACAATCATCACCATCATGTCATCATTGACATACCATAAACAATCATATGACTAATTTTCCATATGATCAATCATCAAACTCTTAAGAACCTGTTCAATGTTCCATTTTCCAATTAATCCCCACCACCCCTACATTGTGGCGCGAAAGTTTATGTCATCGCAAGTTTCGACCAATCCAATCGCTATTTTTAGATACCATGTACATCCCGAAAATAGCCACGTTTAATAAAATTTATAAAATATTTACGTTTCATTTAAATGATCACCATTGCCATCAATATCATCATCTTTAGTTCGTCATTGTCTTACGAATCGGTCCAAAAAAATTTGGCACTCAAATAAATTTAGTGATTTTTGTGATATTTTTTTTGGATATTTTCCGTTCTACCTGCATCAATTTGTTTTTATTTATTTTTAATTGGCAAGGTCTCTAATTTTGGATTATTTATTTCAATTTTTTCGAGAAGAGTTGGAGGAAGTGATAAAAAATTCAAAGAAAATTAATGGTGGCTAATGTTCGCATTAGATCAAAAGAATAAATTTAATTTTTTTTGACATCATGGTTCGGCATGTTCTTTGGTTGAACAGTGTAACTGATTTGGCATTTTTTTAAATTTAATATTGAAAATCAACAAAATTTTTACAAAATTAGAATTATTAACGAATGCATTTTTCTTTTATCTTGCAGGTATGTAATTTACAGTGTGAGCTTGGATAATGGGATAAACACTAACAGGTATCGATTTTCTAGTAATATTTTTAGGTTGTCTATGATGTACCCATTTGATGTGGTCTCATATTTTTGATGTTTACTACATTTTCAAACACTTAAAAATCAACTAATCACTTAGTTCATACTCTGAGGGATAATGTTTTACTGTTGGACTACTCATGACAAGTTTTTTTTGGCGCCAATGTATTTTTTGGTGTATTTTGTCAGTTTTGACATTTTTAGGTGCCTGTTTAAAAACGGCATTGAGAAAAATATGCCTAGGTATTACTAAATCGACACACAAATGCAAACCAAAAGAAAAACTTCCGAGGTGAGCGGCATTTTTGAGACCTCTAAGGATGCCAAATTTGAGAGGTTTTTACTTCGTAAATGCCAAAAAATGGTTTCTTATGGCTTCTTGAATAATCAAATTGCAGAACAAAAAGCATCACAATAAACTTCTCGTCACGTCTTGGAAAATGTATCCTTTATATTAGACTTCACTAAAAAACAAGTTTTGGAATCAAAGATCCAAATTCTATTTATGTCTATTAGTCCGATGTAACAAACATTCAAATCGAAGTATTTCCTGTCGAATTTCATATTCGGCATTGTAAAAAGAAATAAGTATATAAGACAATACATCTGATGAATATTTTCAAGCCTACCGGTAATTAAGGATTAAGACTTTTAATGCTCAAAAATGCAAATTGGCCAAGAAAAACTTCCAAAAGGTCATTGATAGAAAATCCAAATCCACATCTCCCGGCAAAATTGAAAAAAGGCTTTTTTGCTGAAATATAATTTTTACGAATTTTAACAATTTATAAACGGATTTGAATTGTTTTTTAACGGTGCCTAACTATTTTTTGGTAGTGTCTGACCATTTGACGTAATTCTCTGCTGGGAACCGGGGCATAATGATATACCTGGAAACTGCGAAGCAGATGCCCTAGCGAAAGCTGGCACTAAGCTTCAGGAGTATACACTTACCCCCCCCCCCCCCAGTTAACCTCTGTCTTCCATAAAGCTAGGATTTAAGCAGTACTACAAGGAGGCCCTATGCCTGGCTACTCAAAGAAACCTATAGCACAACCAGGCAAACTTGGCACGCACTGTGCTCCAAACGCACCAAGCGCCTCCTCAATATAAGCCGAGAAACCCTGAGTTCCGTCGTTTCCGTACTGACGGGACACTGTCTGATCGACAGACACGCAGAAAGATTGGGTGTCCCTTTTAATGATTTCTGCCGAGATTGCAGATCAGAGGAAGAGGCAATCAAACACTTTCTGTGCGAATGCCCAGCACTGTCCAGGAAGCGCATCCAAACTTTGGGCACGCCCTTCCTGGACAACCTCACGGAAGTAGCGGATTTAGACATTGGCTGCATAGCCGGCTTTATTCGAGAATCTGGATGGTTCTCGTCATCCCGCAGGTTCTAGTGCCACCCTTATCTTCTGTGGTGCCACAATGGGCCTATCATGGCATAAGTGAACCACCTTCGGATGAAAGGCGCTGCCACTAAAACAAACCAGCCAACCAACGACCATTTGATGACGGGTGCTTCCAAAATTTCATAGGTGAAAAATTCTGATCCACTTCTGGCGACAAAATTGATGTCTTTTTTTGTCGAAACAACAATTTTTTGACTAATTGACAGTATTAAACATTTTTTCGAAAATGCTCGACAAGTTATACCATTTCTAAATAATTTGTATTTTTATCTCGGAAAATCGAAGGATACCTACAAATCAAAAAATTGCGCATTCAAAATTGAATTTGAGCACATTTCGGAAGAGGCGCCAGTGGCGACATCTATCTTGGGTTGGCATACATAGAAATTTTTCTAGATTTGAATAGACGGGGATATGTAAGCGGACGGACAGTGTTTAAATTGTTTTGAAAGTAACCGAAACGCAGAAAAGTAATTGAATGAGCGAACAGAAAAGCAGAAAAAGGAAGACAACAACGAATAAGTTTTGTGATTTATGATATGTGATTTATTTCTTTAAAAATAGATACGCATTTCATTTGGTTTATGGATATTTTAAAGTTAAGGCAGTTGTTTTGATAGTTCTGACACTAATGCTGACACCTTCTAAGAAAAAATCAAATCTTTTTTCAAACACAAAAAATGATATAACGATGATACCTGAACTATGCGTTACCTAAAGTCCATGCGAATTACGTCGCGAGAATATTTCGTTGGAAAATATTCAGTAGCGTCTACAGCTACCACACATAACATTTTAATGTAATTTAACGATCCTCATTATACATCCCCTTATAAATAGCGACATAGTGAAAAATACGTAAATTATTCAATGTCAGAGTAATCTTAAAACTCGTTTTGCAACAGTTTTGTTTGGAAGTTAAAGCATTTGTAAACAAACGTTCATCAATAATGAGGCTATTTAATGGCTTACAAAAATATATCTTTTTAAATAGAATGCATTAAAAATCCCCTTTTGTTTATGAGTTCACCGACTCTGATCGTTTAAAATTAAAAGTGTCCGGTCGTCACGTTTTGCGGTAAAACTTGAATCATATATTAATTTAGTATTTTTGTCGCGACACGATTATTTGTACATATGTATAGATATATAAAACAATTATTTTTTCAATATCTTTAATGGTTTTCGGTTGATTTTATCAATATTATTTCCATTGTAATTAACACAATTCACAATTGTGGTTATTGAAAGAAAGATGTGCATTGGCTGCTATAAAAATGAATTGAAATCGGTATGTATTCATTTTATTTCTAGAATCAAAATTCCAATGTTGAATTTTTCTTTTGGCACTTTTTATATACAGCGTGCACCAAATTATTTTTACTTGACAACAACAGAAGATTAAACAGAAAATAACATTGTCATCATTTTTGTTTCCTCAAATTGTATTTTCTCCTGAATTAATATTGTTGCCATGGTTTATATCCGTTTTTGTTGCAATAAAAAGACACCTTACTGCAGCACTGATTGAATTTCCGAAAAATTCGTAAGGTATCTGCTTATGCATTTTTTCCGTAACGAGAAAAAAATTTGCTTATTAAACATAGATCCACCTGCGTGGTTCCAACGAAATACAAGACATTATTGGGCTCATGTATCATAGCCAAAAATATGTATTTTTGATTTGGATATGTATTTGAATATGACAATATATTTTTCCTGTACTGAAAGTAGGCATCAAATTTCGCTGAAAAAAAAATAAGGATGTTTGTTTGTTGGTTGTTATTCATTAGAAATGCTGACTAGTCACTAGTGGTGGGAAATCGATTTGAAGGGCATTTTTAGAAAGCCGATATTTGCCAGTTGTTGTTATTAATTCTTAAGAAAACTTTCGGAAGAATTCACTGCAAATTACACTACCGCTCATATGTATTTGCCCACCCTGAATATGTGTTGTATTCGAGATCAGGAAATAAAATTAAAACATTTGATGAATAGAATTTATTCTTTATTTAGTTGAAGCACAAATTAGAAAAAAAGATACAAAATAATGTCATTTACATTAAATTTTAGACTTACTTTTAATTACAGCTTCACATAGTTTCGGCATTCTACTCAGCAATTCATTTAAAGTTTCTTTTGGAATTTTATTCCATTCTGACTGTAGAAGATACCACAAATGTTCGGTAGACGCTAGACAAATAATTTCGGACGTTTCTATCGAGTTCATCCCATAAGAGCTCAATTGGGTTGAAATCAGGAGATCGCGGTGGCCAAACCATTACGTTATACAATCCTTCTGCTGATAGCTTCTCCAACTTGTCCTTACAAAGCTTGGAGGTATGTTTCGGGTCATTGTCGTGCTGGAATATGAATTCATCTCGAAAAATGCGCAGTCCAGATGGCAACATTTCAGTTTCTAGTAACTCCCGATAGTGCTCCTTCCTCATTGCACCTTGGATTCGGCAAATACTACCAATCCTATCTTCACCAGAACAACCCCCCGGTTTGATGGTAGGCACTAAACATTGGTCTAATGCGCATTCTTCTGCTGACCTCCGCACATAGACTCTGCGCTTGGAGCCAAAAACTTCGAATTTCGATTCGTCACTCCATGACACCTTTCCAGTCTTCAGGTGTTCAATTTTTGTGTTGTTTCGCCCATTCCAATCTCTTATTCTTATTTCGGGCATGTAATAATGTTTTTTAACCGCAACACGGTCATGAAGGACTGTTTCCTGAAGCCTTCGTTTCACGGTTGACACACTTAGGTGTTCAGGTCGTCCTAAATTCACTTCCAGTGGCTATTTCTGGAGCAGTAAGACGTCTGTTCGTTTGCTGGCATTCGCTTTCTTCCTATCTTCAGCTGCAGTCGTGGTCCTGGACCTTCCACACCGTTTTTTGTTTCTGACACTCCAGAGGTTTTAAGTTTGTTCACGTTTTAGTCTACTGTAATAAGTTTTCGTTAGGGGCCATTATGATAACAATTAGAGGAAGGAGGGACTCACCTAAATATCGGCGTCTAGCGCCAAAGCTGATGGCAAGCGTGAGCTGCCTATATTTCTGTACAGCGCAAGCGCCGCAATGAACACTCAAATGAAAGGGTGCCGATGCAGGCAGTCCAAATTCACTTGTATGAATGTTTTTTTATTCCAAATATCTTTCTCCTTTTATACAAAATCTTAGCCTAATTTCTATTTACTAAACATTGACTTAAAACTATTTTCCCACAGGACCAATGCATATGTTTGAAATAAATCTATAATTTATTTCATTAGTTTTCCGTATTTCACATGTTGACCCATAATCACATTGCAAGGATTCCAACGCCTTGCAAGTGGTCATCAAAAAGAGCGCCGTGTCTACTTGACACTTTTTAGTCACGTTTGGGATGGCATTGCTCCGTATGTAATTCATATTAAATGACCCTTGTGATTTATGTGTTACTACTGTTCGTGGGCATCTTGTGGGCACGCGTGGCTGAATTTAAATTAGTGAGATGAACGGGCATGCGTGGCATAATACGCATGAATGAGTGCAGATGGACAAGTGGTTGAACATGTGATTCCACTACACCCTCACCGTTTAGAAGTGTTGCGTACTAATTGAGTAATTAGTGCGAAACACAAAAAAATAATTATCTGTATGTTTTGCTATCCGCGCTGCATATGCATGGGTTACATGGGATTTTTCAACTAAAGATAGGATAAGTATGTTACTTTTCATTGTTATATAATTCAAAATATACTTCAGTGAGCTTATATCTAGTCTCATTACATGTGTTTTTATCTTGTTACTATAATTAATATTACATATAATATTTAATTTACTATACTCGTAATTTCAAAATAATTAATGTTGTTGACTTATTCTAAATTGCTACTAGTTAGTCTCTTATATTTATATTTTATAGTCAATCATCTTGTACAATTTTAAATTATTATTGTGGACCTTTCTTGGTTTACCATCAACTTCTATTGTTGTGTTTACATTATTTGTATTTATCACTCTAAAAGGTCCTATATAAGGTCTATCAAGTTTTCTCCTATTTTCCTTTTTCAAGAGAACTAAATCGTTTGTTTTTAAATGAATTGGATTGGTTTTTGTTATCTTGTCGACACGTTTCTGTTTGACTTTTTCAATTATTTGCTTTGCTTTGTTTAACGCATGGTGTAATCGAATTTTTAATTCGTTTGCGTAATTTTCTGTATCGTAGACTCTGTCTGTCTGTCTGACTATATCATTGGGTAGATATGGTAATTTGCCGAATACTAACTCATAAGGCGTGTAGCCATTATCAACATGTGGAGTTGTATTGTATGCGAACGTGTAATACGGGATCCACTTGTCCCAATTTAGATCTTCGGTAAAAGCTAGAAAATACTCATTTAACACTCGATGGTTGCGTTCTACCGTGCCTAGAGTCTGATGATGATATGGAGCCGAAAATATCTGTTTAATTTCAAGCAATTTGCAAATTTCTTGCATTAAATTATTCGTAAATTCCGTACCTTGGTCAGATTTTAATATTTTGAAATGTCCAAATTTTAATATAAGGTCGTTCACCAATGTGTACGCGACTGTTTTGGCGTCTTTGGATTCTAGTGGTGATGCTATCACGAATTTACTTAGTTCACACTGCATCGTCAAGATGTATCTATAGTCGTTCGAGATTCTTAATGGTCCTACGATATCGATAGCTATTGTTTCGAAACTGGTGGTAGGTGTGTCGGTTTTTATCATGTGTTCTCTTGTGTGCCGTACTTGTTTATTTATTTTGCATTGTTTGCAATTGTTGACATAGTTTTTTATCATGCTGTTCATGTTTTTCCAGCAATATCTTTGTTTAAGTTTTAATTGGGTTTTTCTCACTCCTAAATGTCCTCCGTGTGGCGTGTCGTGATATTCTTGTATCAACTGATTCTGTATTGTTGTATCCTTTATACTCTTCGGGGGTTCGTATAACATTATACTTAGTTTTGCGCGACTTTCGTATTTTTTACTTTGTTGCAACATATTAATTATATTTTTGAAATCTTCTTTACTTATTATTTTGAAGATATCATCGTTATTTGATAACGCTAATTCATATAAATTCATCTCGAGAATTCCATCTAACAACTTTTCCATGGTGGATACGTATATCGCACTGGACTTATCGTTGCAGATTCTAACATTCGATCTAATTGTATTTGAGCTCGCTGATAGCTTTTCGTTAGCGGAAACGTATTTCTCGGTAACTTTATCACTACAGTATACAATGACTTCGTCGCTTGTTCTGACGATATCGAATTTATTATTTTTGCGCAATATAAATTTCAACTTCATAACTTTTCTTACTTCTGATATTGATGTGCAATCCCATACGTAAAGTTGATCAGACTTTACTGGTGTATCGGGTTCATCTATCGTAGTATTTTTATTTATATTGTCTGTTCTTTGTTTTGTAGACATACCCCTTGTTATTGCCAACACTTTTTTGACTTTTTCGTCTATTTCGGGAGGAATCATTGTTTTTAAAATATCTGAGTCTAGCTTGATGCGTGATAATGCATCCGCGTTGCAATTTATTTTTCCTTGCTTGAACACAATCTCGAAATCATAATCGGAGAGATCTAATCTAATCCTAGTTAGTTTAGATGATGGATTCTTGTGCGTGAATAATGATACCAGAGGTCTGTGGTCAGTAACCACAATGAATTTTCTGCCATATAGATAGGGTCTAAAAAAATTTATTCCCCAATGTATTGCAAGTAGCTCTTTCTCAATTATAGGTTTGTTGATGTCATGTTTACCTAATGATTTACTTGCGTACGAGATGGGTAGATCTGAACCAATATCACATTGGGAGAGTATCGCTCCAAGGGCATAACTAGATGCGTCTGTTGTTAATACGAATGGTTTCTCAAAATCGGGATATTGCAAGATGGGAGGTGAGATAAGTCTCTCCTTTAAAGTTTCGAAAGCTTTCTGACATTTTTCGTTCCAAACAAAATTTGCATTCTTCTTTAACAGTTCATTTAAACATTTTGCTATTTCGGCGAAGTTCGGGATGAAGCGTCTATAATAATTGCAGAAAGCAACAAACCGACGAACTTCATCTGCGTTATTCGGGATAGGATAGTTTTGTATGATTTCATCTTTAGTAGGATCGGTTTTTATACCTTCATCAGTTATCAGATGGCCTAAGTAGACAACTTCTGGTCTCAAAAATTTGCATTTCTGTGCGTTCAGTTTTAAATTGTACTTCCGTAGTCGTTGTAGTACTTTTGTTAAATTTTTGTTATGATGATCGACACTACAACCAAAAATAATAATGTCGTCAACATATAGAAATGCTTCTGAACTTAAACCGGTCAGTGCTATCGTAAGCATTCTTTGGAAGCTGTTGGACGAAATCTTGAGTCCAAATGGTAATCGCTTGAATTGGAAATGACCGTCTCCTGTAGAGAAAGCTGTCAAAGGTCTAGAATGTTCATTCAATTCAATCTGATGAAATGAGCTGGTCATATCTAGAGTAGTAAAATATTTAGCTCGACCTAATCTGTCTAGAACATCGTCTAGCCTCGTCAATGGGAATTTGTCGTTTATTATTTTGTTGTTCAAACGACGGAAATCTACAACTAATCGCCATTGTTTTTTATCACTAGAACACTTTTTAGGTACTACTAAAAGTGGTGAATTGTACGGGCTAATAGATGGTTCTATGATATCAGTTCGCTCTAATTCTTTCACTTGGTCATTAATTTCTTCCAGTTGAGCGTGTGGTAGTTTGTAGTTTTTGATGTATACGGGTGTACTGTCAGAAAGTTCAATATGTTGTTTGTAAAAATTGTTGACTGAGAGTTTTTCGCCTTCGAGATGAAACACATCTTGGTACTCTTCGATTATTTTCATTAGGCTACCCATTGTTCTCTCGTCCTTGTAGTCTGATCTAATTGTTTGTAGTAGCTCTCGTAAACGATCTGGATTATTTTTATATCCCTTGCTGTTCTTTAATATATTATAGTTTGATAGTGGTTCAGTATCTATTTTGAAATTCTTGATGTTGCATGGTTCATTATTTGTATTTAGTATTTTAATGTGGCAGATACCTTTAGACGGTACTATTGAATTTCCTACGTAAACTCCTTTTTGTATTTCTTTATTGAGTACTATACTGTCTTCACTTCGGTCTAGGTCGATCGGTACTATAGCCTCAGTTCTTGCAGGAATTCTAAAATTGTACATTTTTAATGGCTTCGTATTCATTGGTATTGTGACCTCATCATTGTTGATTATGAATGTGATTGTGTATGTTTCGTAGTCAATTTTGCATTGATATCTCTCTAGGATATCTCTTCCTATAATCCCATCCGTAATGATTGGGAACGATTCTTCTAGTAGATTAAATGTGTTAATTTGTTTAGATTCGCCAATACTCAGATTTAAACAAGTTGTACCAATGGACTTTATCGTTTCTTTGGTTATTCCAGTAAGGTTGCATATATTATTTTCATCTATGTACGATATTGTATTATTTATTTTAAATATAGATATATCTGCTCCTGTATCTATCAGAAAAGTCAGATATTTTTTGGTATTCGTGCAAAATAACCTGATAAAACTTGGGCTAGATGCGGATACTTTGTAAATTTTAGCGGTTTTGTATCCTGTTAATCCGGTAGGAGTTGTTACTTCTTTATTGGTTATTCCTCTCCGGATCCCTCTTCGTTTCCCTGCTCGTGAATGACGTTGATTCGTCTATTCATGTTCATATTACTATTGTTGAACCGATTGTTGCTTTGTCTGTTTCTAAAATTATTGTTATTTCTGTTATAATTATTTCTGTTATTCGCGTTATTTCTATTGAAGTTGTTTCCGTTACTGCGCTGATTGGCGTCGTACCTTCTATTATTATTATTATTATTAAAATTGTTTGGACTGAAGTTTCTGTTACCATTATTACCGAATCTATTCGTTCTATTGTTATTATTGCTCTGGCCATATGCCTGGATGTGTTGTCTTCCATTCGAAGTGTTGTATCTGTTATTTGACATCATATTTCGCTCGTTTCGCGTATTGTAATGTAGTATATTACTTGCGGTGTTTGCATTGCTCTTCTCTAACTCCATTGTCAGGTTAATGGCATCGGCTAGTGTTTGTGGTCTAGCGGCAAAAATGGTTTTTCTGTATTGGTCGTGCAGACCATTCTTAAATATAGTCAGAGCATAAGTGTCGTTCAGACTGATAATCGTTTGTTTCTGCTCTGTTGATGCGTTGGTCCCTAAATCATTTATTTGGAGCTGATTAAGTTCGCCAAGAAGGGACAAAATTCGTTCTTTGTACTGTGTAACAGATGAACGATTTTGGGTGACGGTACTTAGCGAGGTGTGAATGTTCGCGACAGAGTTCAAGGGTTTGTACCTAGCCAAAAGTTGAGTTTTTAAAATATCAAAGGTGTTAGGGATGTTTGCGCTAAATGAAGTGCGCACATTGTCCGCAAGTTTAACATTGTAGACGAAGTCGATTAGTTCCGGCTTTGATGCATCATTCAATTTCTTGTTTATATATTCGACAATTTTTAGAAATGCGTTTAATTCCTTTGCTCTACCCTCAAAGGATGGAATGACTTTCATCGCCATATGAAGTTCGAAATTAGCCATATTGTCGTCGTTTGTCTGATCGTCCACACCATTAGTTAGCATACTTATTAATATATGGTTTAGTTCTTTTGATGACTTGACGAAACGTATTTTCAAGTCTAAATATTTATCAGAATCTGATTTTGCGAATTCTTTCCTTAAGGTTTCTTGTATTTCTTCCAAACGATTTAGTTTTTCTTGTATTGTCTCTGGTTTATATGATCTCTTTAAACCTTTTCTTGCATTAGACAAAAGTTTCTCTGTTTCAATTAATAATTCTTTAATTTTGTCCATCAACTAATCAAAAAAAAAATTTTTTTTTTTTCACATAACGTTATAAGATTTTATACATTTACATTCCTACTCGACTGTTTCTTAACATAATATTTGTTCTACTTATTGTATGTAATTGCTATTATTATGAAGATTATGGTCGTGGTCGTTGCCTGCTCGTATTCTTGAAACGTCGACTGGTTCACCGACTTGCAGTTGCCCATGTTCGTGTTTTTGTATGTTGTCGACATACGATCTCTCTAGTTGTTTTAGCTTTTGGAACAGCTTCCTCCTGTTGACGCCCTTTGCTATTGCTATCAAGCGGTATAGGTTCGCACGTTCGATCCTGAATCGCACCTTCTTTCCACCCCTATATTTCCTCTTCTCCTTGTTGATCGGCGGTGGTGGTTGCTTTTTCGCTATCTTCTTGCGGTAGTCCTCTATTGTGAGTGGCTTCGGTCCGATTGCTGCGAGTTCTTTTCGTCCTGTCGCCTTGTATGCTGGTGCTCTTGCTGGTGTACCAGGGGAGTATTGTTCCCATAATTCCTCAAAACCTTCCATTATTGGTCCTAAATATCGGCAAATAGGTTGGCAGGATCGCCATGTAATAAGTTTTCGTTAGGGGCCATTATGATAACAATTAGAGGAAGGAGGGACTCACCTAAATATCGGCGTCTAGCGCCAAAGCTGATGGCAAGCGTGAGCTGCCTATATTTCTGTACAGCGCAAGCGCCGCAATGAACACTCAAATGAAAGGGTGCCGATGCAGGCAGTCCAAATTCACTTGTATGAATGTTTTTTTATTCCAAATATCTTTCTCCTTTTATACAAAATCTTAGCCTAATTTCTATTTACTAAACATTGACTTAAAACTATTTTCCCACAGGACCAATGCATATGTTTGAAATAAATCTATAATTTATTTCATTAGTTTTCCGTATTTCACATGTTGACCCATAATCACATTGCAAGGATTCCAACGCCTTGCAAGTGGTCATCAAAAAGAGCGCCGTGTCTACTTGACACTTTTTAGTCACGTTTGGGATGGCATTGCTCCGTATGTAATTCATATTAAATGACCCTTGTGATTTATGTGTTACTACTGTTCGTGGGCATCTTGTGGGCACGCGTGGCTGAATTTAAATTAGTGAGATGAACGGGCATGCGTGGCATAATACGCATGAATGAGTGCAGATGGACAAGTGGTTGAACATGTGATTCCACTACACTACTGTTCTCTTCGAGATTTTAAGTTCCCAAGAAATTTGACGACTGCTTTTGCCATATTTATTATGCGCAAATATCGTAGCGCGTATGTCAGTCGAACGTTCTTTCGTCTTAGGCTGAGGCTCCACATACGATTCCAAATCGGTTTCGGTTTGTTTGTTTTTAAGAATGAACGTCATAGCGGCGCGACCTTTTCTTATTTTGCATGTTATCTATATGAGAACCGGGCGACCCTGCGTCCACGTCCGATTCGATCAATAACGCCGGTTTTACGACCCGTCTGGTTCATAACGACCCGGGTCGACGTTCCGATTCATAATCAGAACGAAGGCGCTTCCTTCTCGCTCATTTACACGCTTTCGCCATAAGATCGGATGACACCCGGCTCCACGGCTGGTTTTCTGAAACCGATTTTCTGTATGCGCATTCGTTGTGTTCATTCGTTAAAAGGCAGTCAATGGAGGCTATGGAGCAGGTGATAACGGCAGTTGCAAATAATCCGGTAATATGGAGTATTGCGGAGAACGATTACCACAACAGGGAACTTTATGATGCGGCGTGGGAGAATGTTTGCCAAGAAGTGTGCCCTAGTGCCAGAATTCATCCATTTTAGGATTATAGCACTGACACCATCAACAACGCAAGACAGATGTTTTCACGTTGAGCACCGACACGAGAATGAACACTAAACAAACAATCTGATTCAAGAGCCTCGCACGTTCTTATTTCAGATTTGGAATCGGACGTGGAGCCTTGACGCCCGTCGTTCTTATTGTTTACGCATTCCAAATAATAATCGGTTTGGAATCGTACGTGGAGCCTCAGCTTTAGGCGTAATAAGCAATCGCTCAATAGAAGTTTGAAAAACTACAAGTCCGCCAACAGCACGAATTTTCAATTATATTTTCTTCGCAGTTAAAGAAATTAACTTAAAATTTGACGCATTCTTTCCTAAATACATCCTAGTACCTTCATCCGATAATAAAAAAGAAACCTAAAAAATTCGGTTACCTACTGGGGTAAATCACCTCCAAAGTCAGTTAATGTCATTTTCATTGAGAACCCATTTATCGTTTTTCAAAAACATTTGGTAGATTTTATAATCACACCTACAAAATTTTTATACAAACATGTTGTCAGCATTAACGAAATATATAACTTAATCGGTTTACATCAAAAAACGTCTGTTAATACGGAAAATCTTAAAATTTCTGGGTGGGCAAATACATATGAGCGGTAGTGTATGTGTGGTATATAGTCCTGCTATATTCAAAGTCATTATATGATGAATAAAATAAGCTCTCATCTGTGAAAGGTGGACTTATTACATTTGTTTCTATAGTAATTCACAAACAAAGTTCATTTGGAAGCTAGCAAAAGAATGTTTCGACAGATCCATTCAGCGTAAACCAGTAATTCAAGCACTTCAACAAAAACCTTGATGAATTTTATAACTTTTATTTGTGTTTAATGCTGCCGAGCAGCTGAGTGAATGCCTTCTAGAAATAGACACGTCGAACGCGTAACATATTACTAAACTTCTGAGCACACTTGAAACCTTGTCCGCCTTGAAGCCTACTCAGAAAAAAACAAGCTTTTTGCTGTGATTGCTGAACATCGATCTATTGCATATTTCACGCAATCCACAATTCAATTAGAATCAATCTACAAATTAAATGTATACACATCGTGCGCTAGCAGCTACACCGAATGATTTTCATCAGCTCATATGCGACCGAAGAAAACCAAGCCGCCATAGGTGTGTTCACCTTTTCAATAAGGCGCGACTAGGTAAACATACACCTGACAACAAGAGGCACCAGCGCCGATACGGGACCCAAATAAATCTTGTTAGGTTTGCTTGCAGGTGGGTGATGAAAGACAGTTTTTTCCTATCCAAATCCGATGGAAACTATCTGTGTAAACATGTATATGTGCGTCGCAAGACTAGATCTCCCAAAGAAAATATATGACCAGCAAATGAATTCAGTAAAGATCGTATAGCAGGCGTAGATCCTCCCTCCTCCTGACTGAGGGACAACACATCACGATCTCGCAGTACCACTGCGGATCTGATACAGCAGCAACCAACCACCAGCAACTTGACGAATCCAAGGCAATGTCTACAAAAACACACCCGACCCGGACAGGTATAACTTCTTTTGAAAAGTTGACTGACTTAAAACCGGGTTTCTTGCGTTTGGTGTTGATCTTTCTTCGCCCGTAGCCACTCTAATGGATGTTAATTTTATTCAAAATACCGCGATGCCTGGTAATATGTCGTCAGTCGGCGTCGTGCTCATTACGACACAAATTCTACGACCATATGGTAATTTTATCTGTGAACGGGGCACGGTAAAGATACAAAACGACAAACGACAAGCAGTTATTTCGTACACACATCTATATGTGTTGAGATTCAATTGAGGAGTCAAGTAAGGTGGTGGCGCGGTTTGAATGTAGGCAAAAGCTGTTTTTCATATAGAAGGGAAGCTAGAAAAGCCGGTTTCGCCCAAAGTGGAATTGACTTCTTTTCCTGTTGAGCTTCGAGCCGTCTTTACAGCAAGCTAAAAATGGAATAGGATATATTAAATGGTCAATCTGTGGCTTCGATTAAAAATGTATACGGTCTTGAATTTGTTCCATCTAACAGGTGATTTTTTTTTGTAAAGATGATACATCACAATCGCAACCAAAAAATTTTTTTTATATGGTTTTCAAGCGAAGTGAGACATAGAAGCCTAATTTAATGATCTCTGTTGCTAGTTGGCCGTATTTCATTTGAGATCCTGATCTCTCGAACTATAATTGTGATCTTTTTTTAAACGTACAAATTTGTCGGATAAAACGTTCTTTCATATCCGTATGTAGTTATAATATTTAATATTTATTTAATACACTACCGGAGTCATGCTAAAATTAGGCTGGTCATTGTTTTTTAGGAAGACTGACTTTTTAAATGGTTGCTTTTATTGTTGGCATGTCTTTGTGCAGACATATGTATGTCAATTTTTTTGGTGGTTTCAAATTGCATTTGTATTAGATTATAACCGCACTATGTTCAATATTTCTGTTAATCTTCAATCACAAGAATATCTGTGGTATTTGGTGTCGATAGAATCTATCTTAAGACTCTTAATTTTCACTGTAAACTTTTTTATTTATAATTTTTGATCAATTGATACCAACATCCATATACAATTACGTAACACTTCAAGGGGGAGAGAGGTATTTGAAAATGTTACTAAGTGGGGAGGGGGGGGGGTCTATCAAATTATTATGTAGCAAAATGTAAAATTAGTTAAAATAAGTTGAAAGTTATTTCTCTTCATATTATTTAATTTTTTTAGTAATAAATGGAAAATAAAAAAAGTGTTTTTGGTTAAAAGTATTTACATTGTTAATATTTTGCGATGAAATTATTAATAGTTCTGAGGGGGATACGATAAATTTGTTACGTAATAAAGGGGGGTTGAAAATGTTACTTAGTGTTACATGGGGGGGGGTCTCTAAACACTCTAATTGCTCAGCTAATAACTCGTTTTTTTAACAGTTCCAAAGTGTCCTTTTGTTATTTTAATTTTTTGAACATATAACTAGCTTTGTGCAACGAAATTCACGGAGAAGCTCACTTTTTGAGGTTTTCACGGTGGCGCGCATAACTTCTAAACGATACGGGATAATTCGGCGATCCCATAGGTTTTTAATTGTACAAATGATTTCCAATAGCAGTTTTACAGAAGTTTTTTTTTGTATCTATTACGTTTCTCACAACATATGCGGTAAAAGGTCAAAAAATGACGGTCCTAAAATGCTTAATTGGTTTTTTTTTAAATTAAACAATTTCGCAGAGATAGTAGGGAAAATTTTGGCCTTTGAGACTAGTTTTATCGATTTAAACCCAAATCAAATTTTGCCGATCCTATAAACTTTATTTCGAACGATTGCACTGGGAATCGGACTAAAATTGTAAATTAGAAAATGTGTAAGCTCTCAAAAAGATATTAAATAATGATAGTAGCATTTTCAAATCTGAATACGTTCGCAATCAATGTTTCAAAGTTTCTAAAATAACTTCAAAGGTGATAGTTACGTCTCTTTTTTGGATCAAAATTGGCGGAAAAATGGACGGCATTATCCTATATTCCAACTGTGTGCTGGAAAAACACTCTAGCAATTGCTACGAATTCTGAACGAAAATTTCCGACTAGAAGAAGAGGAGGACATTTGCCCTCAAAAAATTGCAAAGTTACTGTCTTTCCTGTTTTTTGAGATGGTGTTAACCGTTTCGGATATCTTGTATGAGTTTCTCCTTGATATTACCTTTCATTTAACTCTCAACAATTTTTAATTTGTCTAAAAATTTGAAAATTCTTAGGCGGGGCTATAAATGCTTCGCAAATTAAAAAAAATAAGATTGAAATGAATCTGCATCATAATTCTCGTACAGCCTGAACTTTCAATGTTCAAATTATTGAAAATAATATTTTATCACAAATTTTCGTCCCAAGAAAGAATATCTTTTGCAATTAATAGTTTCACCCCAGTTTACAGATTATTTCCCCCCCCCCCAGAAGAATGAATATCTGCTGCCAACCATCCTCGTCTTTTATTAGCATTTCAAGCAAGCAATCGAAACAAGTGCACGATTGATAGCGTCAACAATATACGGTGTTTGAGTTGTTTCTCCATGACCAGTTCAACATGAATTAAACTCGTTCGACAACCACCACCACCATCCTCATATCACCACAATTATTCTAGCTACCATGCATCCATCTTTCTGTTGTGTTTCACCGCTAGCCACCAACATCCATTGTACTGTGGTATAGTGTGGTGTGGTGTGGTTGGGAGCTAGCCAGCCAAGAAATCTAGAAGTGTCAGCTATCCGATACTCACAGTGGTAGTTTTCTTCGTCTACCTTTCAGGTGGTTTCTTGCTGAAGGAAATAGCAACAGTAAACAACTTCGTCAGCGTCATCGTCATCACCATCATCATTATAATTATAGTCACGATATATAAACGGTCGTTAATGGTCGTTTTTCAACTTTCTAAAGAACAACAACTGTTGGACGGACTAGTGATGGTGAAGATGGTATTGTTGGGAGTGGGAACCAACCGCGGAACCATATAAGTTCTTGGTTTAGAAGAAGACAGTTGACTGGTTACGGACAGGTTGCGAAGAACGTCTGTGAGCCGTTTGCAATGTTAGCATGGTAGTTAAGACCTGAATACGATGGTCTATATACATACGAGTATGTGTATCTTAGAAAGCAGATATTCTTGTATACTGAAGTTCATGGAATCAGGGAGCTGATGCGGAAGCTGGCCCTAATATGCGCCTCTTGGACGGTTACTAGCATTTGGGTGGATGATTCGAAGTGTGTTGCATCAAATTAAAGTCCTTGTATGGAAATGTCTATTGAATTTTGAAATTTTTATGCTTGATGAAGTAGACAAATTTTGGGTATCTAGAATTTTCGATGCGAAATTGCACCCTCATCGAAACTGTTGAGACATGCTCACACAATTTTGTTTAAAGTTTCAAATGAATCATAAATAAATGATGAAACCAGGACATTTGAATGCTAATGAGAGAATACTATAGAACATCTAGTTGTCAGAGCAATCTGATGCAAAAGGAACTTGAAAATCGCATTGCTTCCACTTGCAAGAAGATACCTTTTTACCAACTCACTGCAAGTAACTTGTTCGATAAGAAGAGCAATTTCTATAAGGAATATCTAAATGCGTACGGCTTCTTCCAGGTCATAATTCCATTGAGATGTACACCGAGGATTTCTACAACTGTTTCATAATGGACACAAGAATTCTCAAGGCGTTGGAATGAGGGTTGATCGCCTAGCTTTCAACATGAAACATCAGCTCCGCACAATCGTTTGTGTTACTAGAAATAAGAAACTTTAGCCTGGCTAGCCATGGCAGCTATCGTTACATTAACATGATTTGCTAGCAATGCCTATACCTCGATTGCTTGTGTTAACCATATTATGTACGTACATATGCGTGAACATTTCGTAGACGAGGCTTTTCCAAATGAACAGCAACAAGAACCAGTCCATCGTAGGATGGATTGCCACCATATAGGATATATTCCTTCATGTTAAAGAAGACCACAAAAAAATGAGAAACATACGATGTTGACGACAACGACTTCTTGAAGTGACCTCGCTATGTAATTACATGAACACTTTGATGGCTTCGCAACGTTCTCATTTTCTATTTTCCCACTTTATTACAGTCGGGGGGATTGGAGGGGGGTTATTTTTTTTTGTTGCCACCGATCTCTTCACTGCTTGTAGCTCTTCGGTAATAATAATGTCACATTGGAACACGGCGAGAGTTGACACGCAATCGAATTTCACCTTTTTGGTGTGATTGAACGGGAAAGAGGAAGAAATCCACCATCCTTATGACGTGCTCCACAAATCAATGCGTTTCATTCAGATCCAATTAATTTTCCAGGCGTTGCACGTGTCGGGAAATCTAGCGAATATTCAGCAATTAAGTGATTAGTCTCGATTCCTAATGAGATTTTGGTTGTTGGCTACATTATGGTTTCTTTTTAGGTTCGTGCGATATCTGCAGGCTTGTTAAAAGTTAGTTTGGTGTCTTCGATTGCTACATTGAATCTGTTGAATTCTAAGAGCATCCTAGAAACGTGACCGACTTGAGACTGCAATCTTTTCCAGAATGGAAAAGTTTCTGCAATATATATTTGCAAAAATGAATGTTTGCATAATATAGTTCGGAATTCTTTATAAATTGGAATTAGACCCGCCGATTCATCCATTTACAGCAACCCTGAACATGTTTCCCATTAGATACCTTTGCTTTTAACGTTATGATCGGTAGGTTCTTTACCATTTTGGTTACTACCTAGTCGTGCCATAAATATTGACACAACTGTAATTGCGCCCCCTGCGGATGATAGCTTGCAGGTAGCTAATATCTAAGTTGGTAATCCTGATTGTTGACATATGCTCTAAAAACGCGCCAAATCTTGTCAGTGTAGCTTGAGCCGTTGCGATGAATTGGTCTACCAAAGAGAACCGCATCGCTGTGATTGCTTTACACAAATGTGGAATGGTGAAAGAACGAATTTTCGAAACACTAGAGCCATTAAAAATCACGCGTGTTTTCGTGTATCGAACTATAGCGTTATTTATTGATACTGGAGATGTAATAGACCGTAAAAGATCCGGCAGACCTCGCTCGATTCGTAAGCCACAAACCATCAAAGCTGTAAGGTCTAGAATCGCAAGAAATCCTGCCCGCAAGCAGAAAATCATGTCTCGTGAAATATATATTGCGCCGAAAACCATGGGTCGTATCATCAAAAAAGACTAGGGGATTGCAGCTTTCAGAAGACAAGACACAGGACACAGACTTAATGTCGCTTTAAAATGAAACAGGGTGGAAAAATCAAAGTCAAAGTCAGCTGTTATCGAGATACGGTAAAGGGCAGTACAAAAGAATACTTTTTACCGACGAGAAAATCTTTACCGTGGAGGAATTCTTCAACAAACATGCACGGTCTTCTAAGGAGGCTACAGAAAAGATCCCGTGGATTGAACGAGGACATTATCAAACATCAGTAATGGTTTGGTTGGGAGTGTCCTGCGAAGGTGTCACTTCTATCCATTTCTGTGAGAAAGGCGTCGAAACAGCTGCCAAAAACTAGCAGTCGGATATCTTAATGAAGGTAGTAGAGCCCCTAAGCCGAACCATGTTTGAAGTATATCTGGGATGGGTTTTCCAACAAGACCCTGCGCCTGCCCACAAGGCGAAAATCACACAAGAGTGGCTGGGGAACCATGTGCCAGAGTTTATCAGCGTTAATTTGTGGCCATCAGCCAGTCCAGACCTTAGTCCCCTCGACTACAAATTGTGGGCAGTATTAGAGGGTATAGTCTGTAAAAAACGCCACCATAACCTGGAGTCGTTAAAACAGGCGTTGAAAAAAGCTGTGGACAATTTCCCGATGGAAGTCGTGCGAGAATCAATAGACCAGTGGCGTGACAGACTTCGGCGCTGTATTCAAGCGAAAGGCGGCCATTTTGAATAATTTCTTTTTTATTAGGTATTAATTAATTTAAAATATAGTTAAAACATCTTGTATCAATATTTATGGCACGACTAGGTGTAGACATATGTTGTTTTTGTTACTGGGGGTCCTGAGGACCGCTTGCGCAATTCATCTCAAAAGTGGATTAAGTTCAGGAACAGCACGATGTTGGATACCGGTGACGAAAGAATGGATAAAAAATTGCAAAATTCAGAACAAGTATCTTTTCTTTCGAAAATTTGTCTTAGGAATATGTTAAAGTCGATAGGTTGAAACACAAGCACAATAAGGAGAAATCTAGTATCTATCAGTATTGTATCCGGCCTGCATATGTCTTACAGATCACTCCATGAATGCAGGGATTGCTTTAGTGTAGCCCTTTAATTCAGAGATGGCTCACTTAGTTCACAAAAGATTCGAGGACGACGCTAAATATCCTAAGTTTTGGATGCGCGAAATCAGACTTTTAACACTAGAAAGGTCGCGCCTCTCAAAGTTACAAAGAAGATCGCATGAGATCTGTTAGATCCAATGCCAATACTGGATCAACGTCCAATGACAATTTCCTGAAAATATCCACAAACATTTACAGCGACGACCCAATCGAAGAATATGGATACCGAATTTAAGAGGATACTGAGAATCATTAGCCACAGAATCAAAGCGGTTGCAATGCACAGATCTAAATACACATCGTGGATCTCTCAGATCCGGCGCAACTTTCCTAGTGTTAAGGAAGGGGCGATTCTTCTGGAATGTGCTGGAATCTCACACAGAAAGCACTAATTCATTCGTTTCTCTTCGTCTAACTTACAACTACGGCAAAATAAGTTGCAGAGAACACTCAGAAGTTCTGCGTGTCTACCTATTAAACAGTAGCCTGTTAATGTTGAATCGGTGACGCAAAAGGTTTTTTTAAAGTTAAATGAGGTGGACTATGAAACCTTGCTTCATTTACCATTCGCCTATGGATTATTTTCTTTTCTGGAGCTTATACAGCCATATACGAGACACGGCCTTTTAGAATCGACATTTTGGCTTTTAACCAAATTTGTCATGGATGAGAGCACGTTTTTTTTCCCATAAAATCATGAGCAATTTTATTGAAATTTTTTATTAATCAAATCATTTGCTTTGAGAATAAACAGATTTTACCTTTTCTTCATCGTCTACTGAATTCCAGTTATTGAACATTTTATTCCAACTATCATTGATCATATTCAGAACTCATCGTTTATTCTACGACTGAAAACATGCAGAGAACATAAATGAAATGCATATGTAATTTCACACTAGACTGAAATTGGACAAATAGAAATAATTACCATTTAGAAACTTTCTCTTGGATGTACTGTTGATGTTTGCAGCATTTAATCATCGTTTACTAATTTTCCTATCACGCATTTTCTGTAACAATGCGTCTAGGGTACTAAAACAGTCGTAGCACGTGATACTAACATACAACGGTAGCCACGCGTAACGAGTGACTAATAAAGTTAGTCGGGTAATTTGTCTGGTATTGAGAGCCATTTTGTCGGGCAATTAACAAAGAAGTGCAGCAAACGTTTGTCTTTTAATTTTGGTTCTTCCTCGTGTGTTGTTTCTTACCGAGATATACATAGATAGAATCCATACTTTGAATAACTCTTCCAATCGGATGTAGAGCGTTTGATTGTTACTTTTGCCTCCTGACACCGCGTGTATCATCCAACCTTTTGAACTCTCGTTCCAGTTCAGCACACTTGATCCTTGTTGATGCACGGCTGTAGACATTGTCCGCAGCTATTATTCATCATGGTTTTAACGACCGCAAACACTCGATCTAACGTCGATAGTTACCTATTGTTGTGTTACCTAGTGTTGCTATTTTCCCCTTAATTTGCATTTCATTACACAAGAAGTGATTGCTGCTGGTGTTGAATTTGCTGTTGCTGTTTGCCACCACGGCGGTAGAGGTTAAGAGGTTTCACACCATATATGCACATATGTGTGTGGGTGTCATTCACCTCGTCAATAATATTGTTAAGATTGCCGCAACATGCAGTCCACACAGTTTGACGATATATCTATCGACGAATAAATACAATATGCAGATTTCTTGCACATGTCTCCTAACCGATTCACGCTTTAAGGCGGGATTCGTCCCGTTTCGACAAACCGGAACGTGACCATTCGATTCTTCGTGAAATTTTACATGAAAATCGATATCAAACTCGATTTTTTCGATTTTGGCGCTTATACCCTTTTTAAAACTGCGCCTCAATTATTAGCCCAAAATCAAAGTGGTTGCAACGCACAGATCTAAACCCTCACCGTGGATCTCTCAGATCCGGCGCGACCTTCGTAGTGTTAAGGGAAAAAATGATTAGAACTAATTGGGATTAATAAGCTATTTTACTCATATTTTGAACTACATCTCATAATTTTTTCAGGAAAAAAGCATTTTAGGACCAGATAAACAGGTGTTAAAATGCCTATGACTTGTCCCCCTTCGAAATACAATAACTCCCGACATGGTACAGTGATCGAAACAAGCAATACCGCAAACGTTTGGTGATAAAACTGTCTAAAATTTATTTTCGAACGAATTTCGCGATAATAGGGGAAACAAAGAAGTTGTGGCGCGCGAAAAATGATCCCCCCTTTTCAACGTCGTTTTTGGCGTGTAACTCTTTTAATATCGACAGCACGTGAAAATAATGTACCCACAACTTACTGCAAATTGAATTTTACACAAGTTTGTCATATTAAACTTTTTTGTGGGAGCGGTGCTTTCCAAGATATGGAGACGTCTCACTTTTTTTTGTTCTCAAGGCGATTGGAGCTGCGACCCCAGAAACTTAAATTTAAGCTCATATAAAGGCATACTACCCATAATGCTCTGTGAGTTTTGCAATGGGGGGTTTGATGTGAATTTCGGTCCACCGTATTTTTTTCGATTTGAATGTTATCATTGGTCCTGAGGAGTGTCATATAGCTATAGCAATTTTTGTATGTCCGATTTTTTTTCCTGGTTAGAAGAGTGCTCATTTCCTTTCTTTTGAATTTTTTTCTAGTTGTCCTTGCAGCCTGACTATAGATTTTTTTTTCTAAAGGGTTTATTGGACTCTCCGTTCTGAAATCATATCGGAAAGCCAGGGCTTCAATTTTACAATCGTATATTTTCTTGGGTCTACTTTTTGAAAGAGTTGCCTTCGCTTGAAAGAATGGTCTGGCTTGAAAGAGTGACCTTCGTCTGATACAGTCGTATTAGGTATACAAATCACTTTTACCATCACTTTGAACGATCTTACCCTCGAAACCCTTATACTTCATTCTCATTTTCCCAGAAAGGATTCTATTTCACTAAAAATTGCGTATGGAAAAACTGCAACGATTAATTCAAAAAAGGTGAATGTGAAAATTTAATTTTCACAGTCTTTGAACGTTTTTGAGAAATAAAGGTAGAGGTGAAACTTAATTTGGGCTGATTTGCCATTGATAATGATAACTTGTTAGAAGGGTTTCCCTCTAGAAATGCAGTAGATCCGATCGCAATGTTCAGGAACAGAAGCAAAATTTTCACGTGATGCAGGATAGGAAGCAGTGTTTGAATTTATGTTTTATGGTCTTCTTTTTCTCATACTTCGATGTCTGTTTAAAACATAATTCAATTCGCATGAAACTTTACAATATTAAATTTATATTGGCTTATTGTTGCTTAACGGAAAGTATTGAAAACTATGCCAAAAATCTTCTTGTTCATATTTTCGATTAAGATTTTTTAAAACATAGCAATCTGTCTAATCTTTGCTTTGAAACGAATTTGGTCCCGTTCAAAAGTAAATGATTTCCATACTTAGCATCCAATCGAATTTCGTCCTTATGAAAAATGTCACATAATTCATTTGAATTTCTTCAAATCTATTTATATTATTTTTGCACAATACCAATTTTAATAGCACGTTGTCATTTCAATTTTAAATATTGGGGGCAGTGCCCAGCGGAAATAAATTTTTCTCCCAAAAATACATGCGAGAAATAAAAGTTTCATCGTTTGATATATACATTTTTTTTTGAAAATAGCAAAGTCCCATAAATTTCGCATATTATTTTCTCCATTCAGTGCAAACACATACATTTAAAGCTTGTGAAACGTACGATCCATAAAATGTGTATCATTTTATTTTGATATTTTTCCGTCGTTTTTTTTATTTATACATGTTTTTGCAAATTCTAGCCTCTGAAGCACCTGTTATTTGTATTTTTATATATTTTTTCGCTTGGCTGTGCTATGAACTATGCGCTTCGGGGTAATTTTTTTAATTAAATATTAATAATTCATACTTATAAAATATCCATTAATAATGAAAATTCATGATGCTGTAATGAAGCACTTGTTTCAATGGAAAAATAAAAGTATTAGTTTTGCATTAAAATTTTGTTGATGCTGTAAGAAAAATTCATTTTTTTTCATTTGAGATGAGTTGGAAGCATTTTGACGAGAGTATAGTTGAGATTGCCAATGAAAAATGGTATAATTTTGTTAATGGACCTGGTTGTTATCGGATGCAATTCACTATATTTACGACTAGGTTTTGCTATACTTTATAAAATTATAAAAAGCGAATAATTCCTATTTAAATAATCGCCTTGAACATTTGAAGCTTCATACGAATCGATGCTGGATTGCTGATGCGTTCTATTATCGTTCTATGAATCATTTTATGAGACACATACCTGTTAGGTGCATATTAAATTGGTATCTGGTGATAATCGACTTTATTTGCACTGTTTTATGAGTCAAGTAGAATGGTAAAGGGCGTGATATTATGTCTTTCTCATTCAAAAAATCTCATAATTTGGAAACTGCACTATAACCTAGAAAAGGGAAGTTTCTACCAACGAATTGAATATAAAAACAGGCACTAGTCTAGCAGTGTAACATGCAATCCTCAATAGTTTCAGGTTGCAACAACCTATGAAAAATACAAAGACATTGTACCGATATGCATCTATACAGTCCCTGGCCAAATTATCAGACGCACCCAGACATTTTTTTAAATTTTATCTTTATGGAGTCAAGTTAAAACTTTCTATAGAAGGACTCTACTAAAATTATTATTTTTGCATTTTACAGGCTATTAGGTAAATAAAACTCATAACTGCAATAAAATGTTTTAGGACATGTATGTTTAAAAAAATATAATAAGAAAAATGGGAAAAACTTGCAGATTTTTTAAGAGCTTAATAGTCTGTGTTTCCTCCTTGGGGAGCAATTAACGCCTGTATTCTCATCGGCATATTGTTTATGCATGACTGCACAGTTTCCTGAAGGTCCGGACTATGGTTCCAAACATCTATGATTCTTTCTATCAGCCAGGTTTTTGTGGTACTGGCCTCCTTTGATAAGTGCCCACACATTCTCAATTGGATTCCTGTCCGGAGAATTGCCTGGCCAATCCAAAAGGAGTACATTTTCTCTGCGGAGAAAAGTTTTGACAGATTTTGTCATGTGGCAAGAAGCACCATCCTGCATGAAAATAAAGTCTTCTCCACTCAGAAACCACTTCCTCAACTGAGGATGCAATCTTGTCTGGAGGACATCCTTGTATTGGTCTTGTTTCATTGTACCCTTTACAATGTACAGACATCCAGTTACTTTGGCAGAGAGGACTGACCAAATCAAGCAAGCACACCTGAAATAATATTCACATCTATGAAAATTTAGGTAATTTTAATGAAGTTACAAACAAACGCAATTAATAAAGTATAAAACTATAGACATAAGGTATATTTACCGATTTCCAGAAATCTAAATTTTTGTTCTGATGCTTCTTTACCCATAGTAAACGTTTTGCTTTCATCGCAGGTTAGTCTTGCGAGCGGGTCTACAGGCTTTCAAATTCAGCTTAATAATCTTACGGCGAACAGTTGTCTGACTGGCTGGTACATTGCTCTGATTTAATTCAGTTTTTATCTCATTCGTTGTTGCAAACCGATTTTCTACGCATATTTTCTTGAGGAATCGTTCAGCCTGTGGTGAAAATATTGATTTGCGGCCACACTCGCTCTTTCTTTGAGGACCCAAATCCTCATCATTTTCAATTTTTCCTTTAATCTTTCTTACAGAAGCCTCAGAAATATTCAATCTCCTGGACATTTCTCGATTCGAAAACATTTTTACATCGATCAAGGCCTACACTTCGTAGATTTTTTCTTTCGTCGGATCACTGCTTTTACTCATTTTATTAAATTTTATTTAAGCCTAATACAAAACTTAAATGTCTTTCAAAATAATCCAAAAAACACTTCTAAATTATAACACAGTCCATAAACACACAAAAATACAGCAATAATAAAATTAAAACCAAAGTAAGTCTATCTGACTCAAACCCGGCACGCAGGCTGAGCCAGGTACTCGCACTTGTTTTATGTCATATGCATGCGAGTCTTAGCGAGATAGCAACATTGTCGGTGATACGAAGTAGGTAAGAGGAATGCGAATCCAGATAGAGGGCTTAACGCATGCCAAATATCAAATAGAGCAATTTAGAAGGATCTGAATACATTTCTTGGTTTTAATTTTAAATGCATCTAATAATTTGGACAGGGACTGTAGAGTGCTCCGAAGCAAACGATTCCATAGGTATAATATCCGATAGGTAACAATCCAGCTGCAACATCTTTTAGAAAAAAGCCTAAATTAAGCAATAAATGTCTTTAAAATCTTATCAATTTCGTGAACAGGAATGTTTTCATTGTAAAACAAACAAACAAGCGATCGCTCGCAATGGAGTGTAAGATGGTGTGTCTTAGCTGTGCGATCGTCGTCTTTCACTTGGATGAGGAGCAAGTCAGAATGACAGTTGTGGCCGACGAAAGGAGAATCGTTGTCGGTTAAGAAACAAGGAATGGTATTTTGCCGCTCGAGCGGATTGCTCGTTATACTAAGATAGAAAAGTCCGCGAAACACTTCATAAAGTTTATGAGCTTATATTAAGTTTCGTTTTTGTTTAATTTTGACTTTGAGTTTTTTGTTTAGCTTCACATTCCTTTCTGGGGCGAACTGAAAGGGAACGCTGCATCTGATGTTCAGGATTTTATAAAAGGAAATATAATAAAATTCTGAAAGATTTACCAGGTTCTATACAATCCATGATTTCTACCAATCCTGGATTTATAAGCTCGTTAGAAATGTTGCATTTTCCTTTGAAATACGTTCAGTTTAAAAAAAGATGGAGATTTTTTTTTCATTTAATATGAGTATGATGCAGCATTTTATAAACAATTAAAAGACATAGGTTAAGGTTTTTAGATTCTTCAAGTCTCTCCACTTGCAGCATGTGGAAGACCATCAAAATATATGTACATGTTTAGGTAGCATTGCTCCGATCGAATCGAAAAAGGTTTTTTTTACAATCCTGCACCATACCGTGTCTTCTCTGGTCAGTGATGCTGAAATCGACAAATTTCCAAGTGGTTTGGTTGAAGTTCTTGTAGAATGTGCTCGTTGAATCCCAACGATAGCAAGCAAAAAAGAACTTCATTAGCAACCGTCTGATTTTGTTGAAATCCCAAATTCTGGTGAATCTTTCATTCCAGACTTATTTGAATGGGTATAGCATTCACTAAAAAAAATCTAGCTGTCTCCAATCTATCTGAATTCAGCACAGCTAATGAAGTAAATCGTTAATTCGCAGTGCCTTTTCTTATTGAAATCTATTTTTCCGCGAATATCTTGAAAAAACCACCACAATCCGAAAAGTCCGCTTAAAAGAGCTTAACCTGGATCATCCAGTAATATTCCTACGAACTATGCTTCATCATCATCATCATCATCATCGTCCATGGACTGCTGCTAGTGCTGCAGACGTGATCGAACGTGATTTTCTTTTGATCTCATTTTGATCAATGATGATCGAAACTCTGGTCTAGCCAACACCAATATTAAATTTTGTTGATTTGTAAATATCGTTCAGCTGAAACGGAGAACTATGGAAAATCGATAACAGAAAAAGAGCTGTGATGACATGGAAAATATACGATATATGTATGTTTGTTGGCGCGAGAAGGAGGTGGCGGCGCCTGTCCGGCAACCTGTCCGTCCAAGACGTTCAGTTAAGAAAATTTCGGACCGGAAAAAAGGTTGACAACCTTTTCATCATTATAAAAGGCGAAGATGATGGTTTAATGGCTGTGGTAGTTAATATAATCGTTCCATGGTTGCCCCTTCCTCATCACCACCACCTATCTTCGGCTGGTGAATTGGCAAAGAAGGTGCACGAGGTGGTTGGGTGATAGCCATGTTGATGGAAGTAAGTGTAGCAAAGGTGCCAAAGATCATCGACGAAGAAGCAAGCATGACGTACGTGCATCTTGGATTCGCCTGCTGCTGCTGTTTCACTTGAAGAAGAATAGATACAGTCGAATCTGTTTTCGTCTATTCGCTACTTTTTATTTCGCATCGTCCACGTATTTACATATGTAGGTGCGTATTCCGCTTTCATCTCATTAAATCATCGCCACTATTTTGAAAATACGCGCGCGCGCGGGCATAATATTTCCAAAGACAACAACCACGAAGACGACGTCGACGTGCGTATCGTAAACCTGCTTTTCGCAGATACTATCTGCTTTCCATGTGTAGATATGTAGATATCTATTTGGATTATGGCGGAAAACGTTGCTTCCATTTCTTATGTAGGTTTATATAATAACGAGCGGGCATATCGAATCTAAGATTAAGCTTTGTGAAATAGATATAGATATGTCAGTTCACAATAGATGTATCTTTGTAACAGTTTCCCTCCTCTTAGTTAGACACGACCCGATCGTTTCGATCAATGGTCCGGTTTAGTGTTTGAGACTATTCGCCTCCATCCCGCTTCCAACTTTTTCAAAATTTATTTGTCTGACGGTGTTTTTTTTCATATTGTATTGAAAGATTTGACGAAGAAGTAGAAAACATGATGAGTTCGCGATTGTCTGCGAGGGTCACTGAACTTGAAACGTACCTTTTTTCTTCTTGTTGTTTCGTCTTTCAAATCTCTTTCCACGGTTTCCATCTATTTTTTTCCAGATTGGTCTTCTCAACTTTTCTCGATTTTCAATGTTGCTGGTTTCTGTTGTTGTTGTTGCTGCTTTTGCTGCTGCCACGGCTGCTGTTACCTCTATCTTTTCCGTCATGGTTCATTGAATTGAAATTATAGATGAGTTTAGAAAATGTACGTGCGATAGATACGTGGATAATCATAAATATCCGCCTAGCCATGAACTGATTTGTTTTGAAGCTTTTTATTGTCTCATGAATAGATACAGACATGGTCAATTCCATGTGTATGTGTTTGTATGAAGATCACGATACTTTGTAGTATCGATCGTTGGATATGTTTAGCGATGTTTGGATTCAACAAAAAATTCAATTTACTCGTCAAAAATTAAATTTTTTTTTGGTAATTGAAAAATTGAAAACTATTTTCCATAGTTGAAAAACAATAAGACATGAATCCGCCACTTTGCAGCGGCCCCGTGTACCAGATCATATCTTCTTCATTAATCAGTCTTCTACCTGTTCGGGACTGAAATATGAACCTCCCTAATATGATTTAAAGTCAGCTACCACTAAAAAGTGAGGAAAATAATTTCAATTTTTCGATATTTTCGTTATTAATTTTGCTCATTTATTTTTCTAAATATTTTATGCAAATGGATTATTCCTTTTTTATATAATACACAGACGAATCATTTGCTTTAGTCTGCGTAGACATTCTGACTAATCCATTGAGTTATGGGCAAACCGCATCGTTTTTAGAATGAAGGACTTGTAGAAATAAGGAGATAAATCCATATTTCAGTTATAGGAAATAATAAACGACCTTTTACCATTTAAATTTCAAAGTTTCGTTTAACGTTTCATTCAAAGTTTTTTTCTATTTATAGTCTTTAAACCTATGCATGGCTTACCGACGCTGATTACCAAGGGATATTAAATTTTTTTCTAGATAAAAAAACACACTTAACTCAACTAGTCACTAACGTTCACCTAAAAATCAATATTTGTAAAGAATGAAAAGTAATTGCATCATCAAATTTTGAGAAATATCTTGTTAGGTGCACGTGTGCTTTCAATTTTGTGTAGCTCGCAATGGTACAGTTGACATCAAAATAGCAAAATTTGTGATAGATTCCATTCATTTTGTATTAATTTTGTGTACATTATAAAGAAGATTACGCACTTACAGAATAAAAATGGCAATTCGACAAATTCACTGCAATTGTAGTAACATTGAATAATATTTTGGCATTTATGTATATAGATTGTGCCTTCAATTTTGTGACTAAATATGTGTATGTATGTTTTTTTTTGGATAAAAAATTTAAAAATTAACTTTAAATAGCGCTTCGTAAAATTCAAATTGATTAATAGGAAATATAATTGTTTAATGGAAAAATAGTGGAAACATCATTCTTAACTGCTATACTAACTTCTTGACAAATGCATAATTGTCAACAAATCACTTACTATGAGCTACGATAGGTCCTTATTAAGTTCCAAAACACGTACTGAATAGTATTTTCGAAGTGTTTTTCTTGAATGTTACGTAAACTATGTTCGCTGTTAGAAAGCAAATTGTTCACTAATTGTAAATAAAAAATTTATTTACTACTTTGGGCTGCTCATTGTTTCGAAGATCATCGTAATGCAAGCTCATTGTTATATTTTTTTTTGGATCAAATCAATTTTTTGAGTACATATTCGTTTTTATCAACAAACATACCAGAAAATGGCGAACCATTATCTCGAATTTATCTCGATTTTATTAAACAAACTATCGACGAATTTCTCAACAAAAAATAACGACAATCCAAAGCCAACGCTAGACAAAATACAATATGGGAATCCCCTAAACAAAATTTTAATCATCAGGCAGCATTTCAGCTCATATATTGTTTATCAGACATATTTTCAAGCTCGATGCTGAATTTTGAATTCTCCTGAGAACTCAAGCGTGCATGCAAATTGACGCGTAAGATAAATAAATAAAAAGTCTGAGACATGAAAAGATGAAATTGAAGGACACAGCTTTAAAGACTGGAACAAAACGTATTGTTCGATTGAATCTCCTTGGGAACCGTAAACACATGCATATGTGCCACATAATTCTTATATACAAACATATGTTGAATTCATATGGAACATATGTATGCTATATGCTCAACATAACATATAACGCCAGATTCCAACAATAACATTGAAAACTATAAAGGCCAGATGAGAAAATAAGAGAGGCTCAGCAGTTGTAACCTTGCACAAAGTATTGTATGATCCAGAAAGTCTTGGGACCATGAAATTCTTTTAAATAAAACAAAATAAAGGGCAAAAACTGAATAAAATGAAAAGATCACGACAGCCGTGATCTGGTGAGACCTCTAACATGACCATATCGTACAAGAATCGTCGTATCCTTACTCTTGTGCTTCTTGTCGCACCATTCACTTACCCAGTAAAGTCTGCATTCTTTATTGTTATTACGAACAAACAAACATTTCGCTAAAGCGCGATTACGCTTGGTTAAAGACAAAAAGCGCTTGAAAATTAATATCATAAGAACAATGACGAGAGGAGCACGACAACGACGTCCCTCCAAAAGAAGAGAATCTTTTTGGACAAAGATGATGACTGTGATGACGATGGATGGTTGATCTGTTGATGATGATGGTGTGGTACACATATAAAAGAGGTCGCCCGTTAAAAGGAAAACAGATAAATGTCGTAAAGAACAAAAAAGATTCGTTCCACAGGAAGGCCGGGACATTTTTATAATTAAGAAGGCGAATAAAACGATAATAATGATGGAATGCTGATTCGGGTACAGAAGTACAGAAGCGTTCTTTTGAGGGAAACTTTTCGTACGATAGTTGGTCGCGTTGTCGTGTCTTTCAGCTACCAATTTTTAAAACCAGAAAGAACTGAACGTCTGTTGGTTTTATTTCGTTACTTCACTAAGTTGTAGTTCGTGGAAAAAATTATGAAAAATATTGTAGATTTGTTGTCTAAGACAGTTAGTGTGGAATGTTTTGATGAAATTTTACGTCCGAAAAGATTTATAGTTTTGGTTTGTTTATGCTCCATAAATCATATAAATTGACGAATTTGGGACAAAGCATTTGGCTAAGAAGCATTGCAGATATGTTTATGAAATGGCGAAGAGAAATAGTTGTCGTCGAGTTTCAAGGCAAATTTGAAACATTAAAACTGAGTGCATTTTATTGCAACATGGATTGTTAATTTTTTCACATAAAATGCTACTGATGAAATTGCAGGCACAAATTGTTAATAAAGGACAATATGTACAATGTGTTTTCTACTTTTCTACATGGTATCATAAAATAATTTTCGAAAATATCATTCGAAAATGATTTTACAAAATTTTTGCGAAATTTTCACGATACTTTTTTCGAATTCACATAATTTTTTTTTAAATTCTCGCAAAACTTGAAATTTTGATCATTTTTTTTTTTGTAATTTGTACAAACATATAATATATTATAGGCACACATAATCTACATCGTGTTTCCGAGGAAATCGCATACTGCAAATAGGAAGAGATTTTCCTTGAAAAGTGAAACTAAATCAAAATTTTGGTAAAGTTTAAGATTATGGCCCCCACTGTCGAAGGTGTGAGTAGTGGGGATCGAAGGAGGGGTGTTCCCCTACTATGATGGCTTAAAAAGCTTGCGTCGGTCACGGTCCCATAAGAAGTTTAGGGTTTCCCCCACTAAAACAATGGTTATATTGCCTATTTCCAGAATTCATAGAAAACCGTAAAATTTATCTAGGAAGTGATGATTTGTTCAAAAGTCTAAAATATTCAAAAAAAAGTTTTTTGTAAAATTAGAAGAAGAAAATTAAAAAGAATGTCATTTTTACCATAAATGTAATATAGAGTTAGCACATCGGACACGCGTTTTGCGCTCCTCCCCGCTCACGGGGCCCCTCATCCGCCCGGGTGGGTTAGGGGAAAAAGACATTGCACAAGGACCCAAAAAAAATATTATACAATTTTATGTAACCAGAATACTGGGCAGATTTTTTTTTTGAGAAGTTTCAGTGAAAAACCTCTTGCCCTAAAAATGATTCAAAAATCATTCAAAAATGATCTTGAAAGCTTTAACGTTTTTTATGATTTTAAATATTCTTTAATTGTATCGTAAAAATGTTCGCAAATATTTATTTTAGCTATATTCTGAATAAATATTACGGCCCCTGATGTTTTTATTTCCTCAGAAGTTTTGTCACCGAAAAAGTTACCAACAAATTGTTTGAATAAATTTTCAGAAGACATTCCCTTAGAATTTGAGTATTGCAATTGTGAAACACTTATTGAAAAATAGAAACAAATCTTCAGCTGACTTAGATGAATAAAATGAAGTAAATAATTCTACAAAGCTTTTTTGGGAGAAATTCTGGTGCAAAAACTCAACAATATTATCTTTAAGATGGCTTAAGAAACTGATAAAAAATCATGGTGCATATAAAATTTATGCGAGATATTCTTTCTAATATCTCAAAAAAATATTCCTAAATTGTTTGAAAAATTTTCAAAATTGATTTAAAAATATTTTGACGAAACTTGAGAAATTATTTTTATGAAATTTCAGTAATAAAATCTTTCAATTGTCCAGGAAATACGATCTTGTGATATTACTCAGAAAGCATATTTATTGATAGTAGTTGCCAGTATTTGAAATGCTTTTTGAACAATTTGTTGTGCCTGTAGACATTTTAAATGCGGTACACATTTCATCACCAAAAAAGATTGTTAAAAAATTTCGTTGAAAAAATTCATGAGTTCTGTAAAATATGCGCGAAGTATTTTCTGTTCGAAAGACAATTTTTGGTGTAGTTCGTGTGTATCAGCTGCGTTTAAATGGGCTAGATTATAGTTCCCAAAATGCTTTTGTAAATTGTTCTAATTTTTCGAGTTTCTGATAATTTTTTTTTGTTTATTTCTGGAGCATTAAAAAATTAATCATTTTGGTGACCCATTCTAATAGAAGAAACTGCCTCGGCATAAAATTATGTATGACGAGGGAAGTAAGGTTTTGTCGACGCGGGTGAAAATTGGTGTGAAAAGGATTTGGGAGGAGTGTATTTTTACTCGTGAAAATTGGGAAGAGCTCAAAGCTTTCCTAAGGTTATGAAATTTTTCTCATATTTATTTTATTTTATGTGAATAAAGCCGACTTGGCAATTAAAAATTTATTTTTCTCAAATAAAATCAGTTCAAAACTCTTGTGGAAAATTATGGATACTTTAACTACTTCTCCATTTCCTTTAGAAAGAATCATTACCTCCTTTGCAGTCGATCTCAAAATCACGCTCAATATGCACTGAAAAATAATCGTTATAAGTAAAACATATAAAATACGAAAGGATTTTTCGCTCGAAGGAATTAATTTTCTAAGCATCTTTTGAAACAGAACAACGCCAACCCTGGCGAATAATAATATTTTCGTAGCTTCTTTGTCGGAAGGGAAAACACATCCATATTATTTTTAATTAAATCATTGTAGGAAAACTTCAATTTTCCAACATCATCTAATTTTATGGAAACCACATAATTTCTCCATCAACTCCATACAAAATTTCTCGTTTCCCATTATTATCAGCATTTTAGGGATACAGAGAGAGAGCTAAAAGTTCTTCATTATCTTTTCATGTGAACTATCTTTTATCTGCGGAAGACAATAAATGACTATTAGATTACGCAGACCGTTTGCTGAAAAATACATTTGTCTTTCGTTCGTTCATTCATTATCTTATCTAGGCTGTCTTCCGTCTTCCAATTTTAAAGACAGTGTAGAGCGATTTTTATTTTTGTATCTGTGCACGAGTATACTATCTACGTACATATATCAGTGGCCTGTCTTCGTCACTAAAAGATTGAGCAAACGTGGCTCACATTTGATGTTTATTCATTGTTGGTGTTCATGTTAATTTTAAATGAAGGAGGCGAGCATCTTTTGACTTCCATTATATTTGGATTAAACAATGAACAAAGTTGTAACTCCCTGCTGGCGACACTATGTTACTTTGTCTTTGTATCTTTTAGCCATGGCACTTTTTTTCAAAATGCATCTTTTTTTGTATTTGCAAATTGTCTAATGTTTAATGCACAATGCGTTCGCATGGAACAATTGCACAAACCTATTGAATTATGGAATGTATGTGAAAATTGTTGAGATGTGTGATTGTGAGAGTTTCCGGCCATACAAAATTTATTTGGTTGCAAAAATTGAATGCACTTTCGTCGAGGAAAATGGATTAATTTAGATGTTGATAATGAAGATCTGTGTAACAGTGTTTGATTTTGAAATTTGTTACATTTGTAAATTGATTTGTGTTAAAAAAAAAGCTTGATAGATTGTATTGAACGACCAAGAAATGATTTACTGCGACGTATGAGAAGCTCTCTTAGAGATTACTTCACCATTTTGAGGTTCCTTAAGAAAATGATCCAAGATTTTGCTGGTCTAGAACTGCATAGTTTTTCCTTGCGACATCACATTCAAATTTTGATAGAAAGTTAGCTTAAATTTCAAAAAATCGATTTTGGGTTTTTTACATTTTTCGGTTACACGTTCAAAAATCACCTCCTAAAATATTATGTCGAAATTCATAATAGTTTTTTTATATATATATATATTTTAACCGATGCGCGTCTACGCCTCTTTCAGCGTTGCCAGATATTTTTTGACAAAGCGGGATTTTGAGACTTTATGAGTAAAAAAGGCGGGATTTTTTCGTCGATAGGGGGACTATTTTAAATTCATTTTGAAAAAAAAAACGCATTCGGGAAAGCAGTTTGATGTTAGGATACTCAATAAGAGGGACACGAGTTTAAACATATTCCTGGCATCATTTTTTGGAAACTGTTTAACGAGCTGGTGCCATTTTTGTACAGTGGGTTCTTTACAATTTCCTGCTGTCCGTCCAAGGATATTTTCAACAAGTTAAATACTTCATATAAGTTATCTACTGGAATATTGCCTGCCAAGTTTAATAATGTTACCCGCGCCTCCGACGCGCGCCGCATTGTCAAGTGATCCCCGAAAAGAGGGACTAAGCTTGTCCCGCGTGGGACATTTAATTTTGATTTCAAAATCGGGACATCCCGCCAAAATCGGAGCGTCTGGCAACGCTAGCCTCTTTGTACGCTCTTTCGCAGCTGACGAGCGCGCAGCTGTTATATGAATCCCTTCTCCAAAATACCGGTTGTATTGTTAAGTTTCTCCTTCATCCTCAGTGTCTATTTAGTCGTCTACGAAAGCAGTTATTGATAAAGCAGTAAGTGATGAAATCCGATTTTTCAAAAATTATCTATGATTAAATACAAAAAAAAATTTTGAACGCGTTTTTCTCGAAACTACCTTTTTTCAAACGGTGCAGAAATTATCTCTAAAACTACTGAACCCATTTTAATGAAATTATGCACATTTATTTGTTAAACGATCCTTCAGGGCAATTCACGTAAATTAGCCCAAAAAACAAAACAAAAATGGATTTTTAATGAACGAAAATTGTGGCGAAAAAAGGGTCGTCTTTTGAACATTTTTTTTCAGGCAGCCGCCATTTTTTCATTTGTGCCGATTTTTCACTATCGGAGGTAAATTGCTCTATAAGAGCATTAAATCTTCAAAACCCTTTTTGATTTTTTTTGCTTCAGATGTCCCAATCATAAGATAATCCCTGCACAGGGAGGCAGTCTTTTTTTTGGACTCGACTTTGACGCCATCTGTGAGCAAGATACAAATATAAAAAAAGTTTCTAGACACTTGACGATGTAAATAATGTTATGTAAAAAGATTTGTATTGATATCTAATAAAGGAGCTATGAAAAAAATTCTTGAAAATTATCGGTTTTTTGGCCTTGAGAAGTGTAATAGTACCTTAAAAGCAGCCAAAAAGGTCACTAACATGAATAAAAATCTATTCCCCCACGAGTCATGTCTTCAATTTTTTTTTATTCCAATTCTAACTTTCCTGGACGGTGCCTTACTGTTCCAAAAACCGCTTTCATCGATTTAAATCGAATCATAATGCCATTAGTATAATTCGGTGTCCCACTAAAGGTTGTTACCCGTTTATTCCAAACGATGCCACCTCAATTCTAGGCACTTTATAGGCTATCAACTCAATTCGAAACTACACACTTGCATCAGTATGGGTTTGGAAAATCTAAAAACGCCTGAGTCAAAACTTCACTGATTTCCAATCATCCGATGAATCTTGAAATAAAATCAGTATCTTAACTCTCGAAAATCAGCAAGTTTAGTCTTGCAGATGGCGTGTGTTGGTTCTGTTAATTCCGCCACATGTAAAATTACACGATGGTATTCTACATATGCTGGCCGAAATTCAAATAACCAAATGAAACCATACGCCTTCACCACCCATTTGAAATTTCTGTTCGTTTTAAAGAGTTATTCAACTTCTTTTCTTTTACCGTAAATGTAATGGCTTATTATGATGAATTAGTTGAATTTTCGTAAGATTTTTTTTTGTTGGTAGTTGCGGGCAAAACTGATGTTAGACGTGCTAGAATGGGTATGAACGCAATAGTACATACAAATATTACCATCATTAGGTTTGTAGCGTGTGCAGAAAATAATTGTAAACGATTATAGGCTGGGATTGATCTGAATTGCCACACTTTAGCTCGTACAGGTGAATGACGCAAGCCACACATGAGTCATTTAAGTGAAGGTGAAAGAATGGGCCGAAACAGAATTTTCCGAAAGGAAAGCATAACTCTTAGTTTGGGAAGAATTATAGTCTAGCCCTGGATTACCGCTAGACACGCCAAAAAATCTTTATTTTGACAGAAAGGCGGCACTGTGGGCTTTAAATTGATAGTAATTCTAGGTGCGCTAGCCTTTAATGGAAGCTTAAAGATTTCGTTTTCTCCGGCTCTTTTTGATAATTGAGATGTAAGTCTTGTTTAAGTTAAATAATTGTATAATGGAGTACAAAATTCTCGTTTAGTTTTAATTAAAAAATCGGGCAAACTCTAGGCCAAAAATTGACCCTTCGTTTCGAGTGAACAAGCAAAGATAAATTTGTATTTATATATTTGGTATTTTGTGGGGTGTTTTTAAACCAAGCTTATTGATATAAAATTTCCACAAAGATTTGTACTATGATTGGTTCTAATTTTCAGCACTAAACTTCAATTCATAAAATACCAGCAAATTTTTGGAATAAAAATTCATATAATGGGTTTTCAAAAAGCGATAACAGTATTTCAATCCCAGTGCATTTCATGGTCTGCTGACTGCAATTTTTTTCCTCAATCTGGTATCACATGAGGGTGAACTCAATACAGGGTTAATTTAAGGTACCAGTCCACTTTAAAAGGCGAAAAAAGGACCATTTTTCAAGAATTTGTTTCTCAGACACTTCATTATATATTGACAGTAATTTTTTTAAGAGTATTATTTCATATTTCAATAATACAAAACAAGTATAATTTTTTTTGTTTATTATTAACTTCCCAGTGGGAAGTTATTGTAATGGGCTCGATTTCGCGTTTCCCAAATTTTGACATATCTCCACGTTTTAAGGTCTCTAGATTCCAAATCCATCGTTTTTAGAGAGATGTCTGTGAGTTTGTATGTACGTATATGCGGATGTGCGTAAGTGCGTTCGAAATTACTTTTCGGCTCAATTATCTCAAGAACCAAAGATCACATTGACGCGTAATTACGTAACTAAGAACTGAATGAGTTTTCAGCAAAATCGGTTAAGCCGTTTTTTACTAAGGATGAAAAAATTGAAAAAAGACAAAAAATGCTTAATTTTAAAATGTTGAAACGCACTATTAATTCGTGCAGATCCCAAATACCTTCATGGTAATATTATTATTATTCTGTGTTTTAGCAAAATTCTGATCAAATTTGTAAAAAATGCAATTTGAAAAAAAATCAAGATTATTTTTTAAATTCCAAACTTATATTATCAGTGGGAAAGTGTGGTTTCGGCGTGACGGATGGCACACTAGCAGGCAAAAAGCTGTCGACTAGACTCGGAGGTTCAAATCTGTAATAATATATTATATTATCAGGTTTGGGAGAATATGATGAGAGACGCCAATGTAGTTAATATTGGATATTGTTATAAGTAATTTAATATTGGATTTAGGATCTGGAGGATTTATGATATGGAGGATTTTGGATATGGGGAATTTAGGATATGGGGGATTTTGAATCTGGGGGATTTTTGATCTGGGGGATTTAGAATATGAGGGATTTTGGACATGGGGGATTTTTATCTGGGGGATTTTTGATCTGGGGTATTTGGGATATGAGGGATTTTGGATCTGGAAAATTTAGGATCTGGGGGGATTATGAATCTGGGGGACTTTGGATCTGTGGGATTTTTGATCTGGAGAATTTTTGATCTGGGGAATTTTTGATCTTGGGGATTTAGGATATGGGGGATTTTGGATCTGGGGGATTTAGGATCTGGGAGATTTTTGATCTGGGGGATTTTGGACCTAGTGGAGACTTTAGTAGATGACGAGGGCGGAGACATCTTCCACTATCAAATGGCTTTTATGGCTAAAATAAATTTAAAAAAATAATTATAATATTTTAGAATAATAATAGAATATATGAACATAAATAATAAAAACAAATCATAGTTTCTTTATTCACGCCACTGGCAAGTTAGTCATGTGGACCATAAGGGTCGCACCTAGACCACATTTTTCTTTTTTGTAGAGGGCGCTGAAATTAAGCTCTGAAAAAATCGCTATTCCACGGCAGACAGATAATCTATGGATAGGTAAATCTGAAAGAGAAAATGTAAACGGCACTTCCAAAAGCAAGGTCTCTTACACCGTAAACCACCACCGTTTTTTAAAAAATAAGTTTAGAAAAATTGTGAAAAAAATATTTTTTCAACGCCAAATTTTTTCTTCTTCAATGTTTTTCTCATATTCTGGTGGATTAAGGTGTAATATTCTCTTACAAATCAAACGCGAAGTTTTTGAAAATCGGTTCGATAGATTCGGAGATTATTTGGCCGCCGTGTTAAAAAAACATTGTTTGCGAAAAACGCGTTTACAGTTTTTGTTCCATTTTGCTGATAAATATTGTTTGAAAAATGAAAAATTAGACATTTTTCAAAAACACGCAATTGATATGTAGAAGTCTAAATAAGCACTAAGCACAGGTAAAAAGCCGCAAATATAATGTATGAAGGAGAAACCGATATTTTAGAGAAGGGGAATGAAAGAGAGGCTATACGATCGACAGCTGATCGAACATCTGCAAAGAGCCGAAAACGCGCACACATTCAAAACCGCTATTTATATATTAAACTTTCGAATTTCGAAAAGATATTTCTGGAGGTCATTTTTGAAATTTTAAGGAGTCGAAAAATGAAACAACAAAAATTTCCATTTTTTTGAAATTTAAAAGTGAACTAGTACCTTAAGTGCACATCGATGAATTGAAAAGTTCTGATCAATCTTCGTGAAAAATTTAATTTGCGGCAGTAATTTTCTCTTTACTTTACATATTTATAATCTGGTTGGGGAATTCGTATCCAAATGAGTGCATTTCGCCTAAAATTTAGCAACGAAACGATAATTAACTGTTCTGAGAATGTATTTTGTCGACAAAAAGTTTGACGAGGTTCCATGATAAGGTTGCACAGCAGAATTCCTTTTTCGATAATCACTTTCTGAACGTCTTGCAAGCGACGTTCAATTTTCCATCACAAATTACTGCGGATTGCTAAAATCGAATTGGTTAACGTAAAATAAAATAAATATATGGAGAAAGAGCTTACGTAAAGGAACGCTTTGAGTCTCCTCTCCATCCAATGTGCCCGACATAAAAATTCAATTTCCAAAATCCTTGCGCAATTAATTGTTACCCCCTTTTCGATTGCCGTAAAGTATAATGAATTTAATTTTAAAAATAAAAGACAAGTCAACAAAGTACAAAAAAAAATGAAACTCGGATTCGGCTCTACGATCTTCCCAAATTTAAATATTTACATAAAAACAAACTGTCGACCTTTTTAATTTATTTTCTCATAATTTAGAACACACCAAAAACTTTATTTTCTTTCAAACATATTCACAAATGGCACGAAATTAATCATGCTATATTAATTTTATTGTGCACTTTCTATTTGTTTGTCCTGTATCTTTTACCACTTGAATAAATATTGAGTTATGCAAATAGCTTACCACCTGATGATTTTAAGACGAATTAAGAACAATTGAAACGAAAGACTTGTTCGAAATTGCTTACATACTTCTTGATTGAAAATAAGAACAACGCAAAATGTTGTTTTGCGTTTAAAAAATAACACTTCAAAGTATTTGTTTTGGATGAAATTTTTAAGGTAGTTTTCAAGTGTTGTTGCTTATTTTTTTTATATGAAAAGATACTTTTGGGCTGCGCTGGAAACAATATTCACAGTGGAAGTTTGTGATCCATCAATTGTATTTTCGATTTTATCTTTTTAATTAAACTTTTTGTATTGTCTGACAGCATTTAAAAGTATGTAAAATTGGTCATGAATCCAAGTTGGAGACAATAATCCAACCTGAAAGAGAGAAGATACACGCATAAAGTTATGAAGTTCTATAAGGTTTTCTTGCGACGAAAAAGGTTTTTTTAAAAAAATAAAATTTTCATAATTCTGGGTGTGTATGCCTATTTTATTTCATATTTGAAGAATATACAGTGAACGTTTTTTCAGTAGAGTTGCAGTCCACATTATTATTGCCATGCATGTTTTGAAACAACTCCTTAATTCTCTTTCGTCGATAAACTCATCAATTTTTATTCCGGTGACAAGAATTTCATATAAACATATTAATCGACATTCAAGTACTAAAAACCATTAAATAATTAAAAAACAAAAAACGATGCACTCGACTTTTCACCCATTATTTTTTATATCATTTACAAGGTCATCTAGGTACATTAAAAAAATTGCTCTGTCTATAATTAATGTAATTTTCAAAAAAAAAATCTATTAAAATGGATGCACACGCAAAGATAAGATACACATGTATCATATGTGCATTTCTATTGCATAATATGCCACCACATACAGACGAATGTCTGTACACGTCTACCTCTTAACACGCATTTCCATTTCTCAGCAATTATTGTCAAACCTCACACTAATAAAATATATCCATTTGAAAAGCTTTTATCGCTTAAAAAAGATACAAGATAAGAGATTGTTGCATGCTAGCACGGTTTTCGATTGGTAAACTAAAGGTAATAATTAGTGCACGATTTCCGGTGATCATTCGTCGGCGGAGAGGAAAAAAAAAGATATGCACACAACATATGCATATTGTACGATACATGTATGTATGTATGAATGTCAAATTGGAAATACAATCGCGATTAGATTTGGGGTCATTACGCAATAAGATAAAAGTTTTGATTTGTCATTCAATCAAAATGAATTGCAGTTGTTAATTATGATTGGCGTGTGTATGCCATTATGTCGTTTTTGAGTGACTACATACATTAGGTGTCGTAGAAAAAGATTTGATTTATGAAACAAGTAGCGTGAATTAGTAAGGGAATGCTTATGACAAATGTGCAGGATCTTATTTATACTACTGACACACTACAGCCGAGCAGCGCACTATCACCTCAATCTGGCTGATAATGATCTCACGGTAAGTAATCAAAAGCTATGTCATTAGAAAGTTAATCAAGGAAAAATCTTACTGTTGCTAGTGCCATCTATGAGCAGAGCAAGTCAACAAGGTTCAATTGTAGTTGTGAATTCGACATTTGGCAGCAAATTTCGAAGAATTGGATTGGAAGAGATGCTTTTAATAGGTAATATAAGTGTCTACCCAGTGTTTTTGGCACTGGAGTGAATCAATTTGCAGTAGTTTTTCACCTTTTAAAAGTTTTACTGCCAGTTGACAATTGTCAATCACAATGAGCGACACGTAGTGCGTCACTATTTCATTCGATCCGAGCTGATAATGAGCTGTGAGCTCATTATAAGCCCTAGTGTGTCGGTGGTATTACAAACCAGGACGGACCTGTTTTCGTTGGCCGTTGAGAGGGACACGTTGATTTTTGCAAAAAATGAAAATTAGTGTGCTGTTCAATTACACTATAAAGATTTTTGAGGCGAACTATGAAGGTCTTAAATGCATTCTAAGTGGTAAAAACAATTAAATAACAAGCCGCGAGGTGCGACCCTTGAGGTCCACACGGTCAACTTCCCAGTAATATTTACATAAATATTAAAAATACTAAACAAAATAATAATTATGAAAATAATACTACTTTAAATAATAATGTACCTCTCATAATAGTAACTGGAATGACTTAATGTTAATCGTATCATCTACGGGAGCGTCAATTGATTACGTAAGGTTTTTGGTCGATGGGGACAGATTGATTTGATTGAATATTCACGCGGATCAATGGGGGGGGGGGGGGTTCTACGTTATTTGTTATTTTCATATTGATGAAAGCTTTTTTTATAGCATATGATCTAGCAAAGTATTGACTACGAAACATTTTACCATTCAAAGCCTTGACCTTGAAATCATGATGACTTTTAATGATTTTTGATTTTTAATTTAATTTTTTTTTGTAATCATGAGAGAAAGTTTTGTTGGTATTTGCACAAAAACTGTTTGGAGTATATAAATTTTATAAATATTGATTACTGTGTTTCGAAAATCAGGTTAAAAATTTACTGTTTATGAAAAAAACCTAATTTTTTGCACTTTTTTCAAAAAAATTAAAAAACGCCTCCATGAATTTTTTTAAAAACTTGATAGAATCACAAAAATGTTAGTACGCGTCGATTGCCACCTTGATGATGAAAATCGCATGTCTGGTTCGGGAGATATAACGCATGACAGAAATGACCTTCAAACGGGCAAAACAACAAACCCCCCGACCGAAGTGTCCCAAAAACTAATCAGCTCTTAAGATTGCAAAGACGCTTCGATTGACACCTCAACAAAGTCGATAGGACTTTGTTTACGTGAGTTATGCTCGTAGAAAAAACTGTCCACGAACGCACATACGTACGTACGGACGGACGTACATACACACACACACACACACACACACACATACATACATACTTCTTTCTAAAAACACTTAAAATATACTCGTAAGACCTCAAAACGTAAAGAAATGTTGAAAATTTCAACTTCGATTTTCGAGGCGATTACAAGAACTTCCCATATACTGGGAAGTTAAAAAGGGGGTTTTTCCTCTCTTTTTAAATATTTATTGCTGTTTTGTGGCAAGGATTAAATGTTTTAAAATTGTTAACCAATCCTATATTGTAGACAATTTTATTGTGCGTCTTTTATTTTGACACAACTTTTCTCCAAAATGAACCGTTTTACAGTAAGGATTTAGAAAAGTAGGAACAAGGCGATTTTTTAAAATTTGTTTTAAACATTTAGATTTTTTCTAACGTTCCCAACTTTTTTGAGAGGGAGCATAAGTCAATTATTGTGATTGAGCTATTCCACAACTTTTCCTGCAAAAATCAGTGCCCCCCCTGAACGGCCAAATGTAGTAGTTTTTTTACAGATCCGCCCTGATCTATTCACACTGATTGGGAACACAGGGGTAGCACTCGGTGGCTAAGCCATGTAAAGACGCTCGATTTATAGATTCTTCGTGAACACTTATCGGCAATTAACTTGGGAATTGCATCGAACATATCTTTTTTTTTTTGAAAAGATGGATGAGGTAACATGAAAGAATTTCCTCAAAATTGACGATGGAGTAAGCGAGGTGTTAATCGTGTGAAAAAAGTTACACTATCAGTTTCGTGGGATTTTGGAGGAGTCTTCTATTTCAAGCTGTTACTACAAAATCAAATGTTAAATCCAGATGTATGTATATATTTAGGAAGTAACAAAACTACACGATGCGAGTAAGAAACACGACCAGAATCAGTGATTCGAAAAAGCATTGTACCATGACGATACACTTTTTTGATTGTTCGGATTTTTTTTTTGTAGTTTAAGGGTGGTATTCTGTCAAGACTTTGCATCATCAGCTATTCATTTCGACACTCGTTGAACAGTAAAAATTAAAACAAAAATGGTGTCAAATCGTATTAGACCGATTTTGTTTTTAAAAAAAGCACCAGGAATTTTTGCAACGTGGATTTATGATACTGTCTCAAATGTAGAAACAATTCATCAAAATGGATACTATAATGTTAAATAAAACTATTTCGTTTTATGAAAAATCGTCTCAAACTTTATTCAAAAAATTCGCAATTCCTTACTTGGCAACCCAGTAAAAACAAACTTTATTCAAAAGATAGTCTTCAAAATAAATGTGAAACGAATCGGATATAATGTGAAAAGCAATGGAAAGTGTGGGATTTCTGTGTTTCTTTTTGGAATAGAAGTGATGTTGGATACTCTCCAACTAAAATTATCAAAAAATTACTCTTTGAAAAAGAGCCGCAATCAAACCTGCTGTTCACTTAATAAAATCATTCCACTATAAAACCAAATTCGAACAGATATTGAATATTTTCGCTCTCCAATGAATCTGTTTAGAAGAAAAATAATAATTAATTTCAATCATCTAATTTTATTATCTAAATGACTTAATTAACATATTTCTCTCTATTTATTTCAGGTATGTGTACTGTAAATGCATATTGGATTATTCTTGATGTTATATTTGGACATTGCGTACTATCATGAAAAGAAAGTAAGTTTTCTTCAATTATACTCAAAATGGAATCGTAATTATGTGTCGTTGAGTTGCCTGGAAGTTTGTACGCTAAATATTGTGTATTTGACTAACTGAAATGGTTTGCGTTGATTGTTATTCATCCTGCAAAAGTAACTAACACCTTTTTTGTGATGGAAATGGTAGTGTCAAAATTTCCCAATGCTGGAATTGAAGTTTTTCGGGCGGTTTAGAATGATTTAAATTGACCTGAAATCGGACACTCTTCATATTATATCTTTAAATTAGATTGTTTTTTTTATAACTATAAACAAACATTTCGTAAATTATTGATCTTCGAGGGACATTAAAAATGCTTTGAAAGTAAGTTTTTTTTATTCAAAAATTAGTAGATATTCGTCACGTGAAATACTACTGTGTACAAATATGATCCGGAATTTTGTTGTAATTTTTTAAACTTTTATTTATTCTTCAAAATCAATTTCATCCCTTTCAAAATAATCACCTTCGGCTCAAATGCACTTATGCCAACGGTTTTTCCATTTATCAAAACACTTGAAAAAGTCTTCCTTCGGTATGTTCATCAATACCATCTTCGATTCGGCTTCAAACTCTTCTATCGTGTCAAAACGGTGTCCCCGGAGCGGCTTCTTGAGCTTATCGAATAGCCAGAAGTCACACGAAGCTAAATCAGGCGAATACGGTGGTTGCGGAACGATATGGGCGAAATTTTTGGCGAAATGGTCACGAAGAACGAGCGCAGTGTGAGATGGTGTATTATCATGATGGAAAAACCAAGAATTGTCTCTCCACAAATTCGGTCTTTTGAGATGCACAGCTTCACGCAAACGACGCATAACACTTAAATAGTACTCCTTGTTGACAATTTGATCGGTTGGAAGGAATTCATAATGCACCACACCACGATAATCGAAGAAAACTGTCAGCATGACCTTGACTTTTGAGCGATTTTGGCGCAATCTTTTCGATCTTGTCTCATCTTTGGCACAATATTTGCTTGATTGATCGGTTGTTTCCGGATCTTAAGCATAGATCTAAGTCTCATCTCCCATAATCATGCATTTCAGCTCATCCTGATAGTCAGAAAGCATCATTTCAGACACTTCAACACGACGCTGTTTTTCCATGAAATTGAGAATTTTTGGCACCAATCGCGATTTGACTTTTCTGATGCACAAAACATCTTTTAAAATGGTGTTGACTGACCCATTTGAAATTCCAACAGTATCAGCAAGCTCTATAATAATCAATCGACAACATTGCAGCACCAATTCTTTGATTTGCGTGACGTGATGTTTATTAGTTGATGTTCTTCGTCGTCTTTCATGTGGTTCGCCTCTTTGAACATTTTATGCCATTCATACATTTGTGTTTTAGACATGGCCTGTTCACCGAAGGCCTTTTGCAACATCTCTGCGTTCCAGGAGCAGAAATTTCATTCCGAACACAAAATTTAATCGAACTTCTTTGTTGAATATTTTCGGACATGGTAAAAATCGAAAAAATCAATTGTGGCTGTTTACGAAAATGAGCGTCACTGCTCAACTGACAGAAATATTGCCGTGAATTTTGACACAAATGTCAGTGACAGTCCTTCCAACTTAAAAATAAAATTTTTTGTCCCTACCAAAAAACTCGCAAAATTTAAATTGAAAATTCCGGGTCATATTTGTACACTATAGTATAACCAACACCATTAAAACACGAGTGATTAACTTGTCTCCAGTAACATTTGAATGTTACATTAGCACCAAAAAGAATTGGGTTCCGTCTGTCGCAAAAGCCATTGCTCCGATCTGATTGCGTGAAACAAATTCGACAGTTTCCTGATTACATTACCTTGATGTGTCCTATATTTGGTCTACCCCAAATTTTATTTTTGCAGACAGCCGCCATCACCAGAAATCTAACTTACAAATGCGGAGGAAAAAATAGCCTCGCGATCCTTTTAGTGTAGGTCAAAAACCGACCATTTTCCAAAAACTTCGCAATCCATGAATTATTCATTGAAATATCTGTAAAACAATATACCTATGTGATGTGTGTATCTGTTTAACTTTTTAATGTTGCCGGAAACGGTGGGGGTCCCAAGATTAAAATATATTCATTCATTCTCTTCATTGTGTCATTTGTGTTGCAATCGAAATTTGCAATGCCAATCGAACTCGGATTCAATCATGAACAATGTACATTTAGTCTAATGTGCAGTGTTTGATTTGGACACGATTTGGGGTCCTAAATTGGTTCACCGTTTAGTATTTTCGTTGTTCACCTTCGCTATTTCACCATGAACTCGTTCGAAAAGTTAATGATATGCACTTGGAAACGGACTTATTTTCATGCGTAGAAATATCGTTTAACACGAATATCTTTTTGCGCTTCGTACTTTTTATCTGCGTTTCTTGGCTGTTATGTACTCAGCCTATCATGGAATTTTATCATAACTTCGCGTTTTTGGACGCGTTAGACTGTATTACGCAAGAGTGCATCAATGATAGTTTTTTATGGATGCATTGCATGTTGTATGTAATTTATGGAAATCATCGATAAATACTACAAAATGTTTGCTCTGCGATTTCAGATAATAGGATAGTATACAGATAGTTATATCCGCAGCATGATACCCAGCACGATATTTTCAAAAACTCACTAATACCTTTAAATAATTGCCGTCTAATTGTTTTCTGCTAAGCTATCCTTAGTTCGAAAACATCCCTCACTATATAAAGGCAAATGGAATATGACAAAGATATCGTCATAGACAATAATGCCCATTTTCTGGAATGATTCCTTGGATTCTCGTTCGCCAATCCAAAGAAAAAGGAAATGCTGTTCTTTATGGACCACTTGAAAATCCCATCTATAAAAGCGGAAACTCTATATCGTTCGCATCCATTCGTATCCTCGCATCTCTATTCTTAGAATGTGCTCGTTGAGACGTTCCGTGCCATTCTAAGGGATATATGCGTATACATAAGCTCTACTTAGGGTTTCTCTAAAGGATTTGGTGAAGCACACGCTATATTTCTAAAGAGGTTTTTGAAAAAAGGAAGCGAATAACAGCTGAGCATTGGATCGTTTTAGCACATTCAGCTTAGACTATATTTTCTCAGCGAATCAGTAAAAAAGAGCTATAAGAGAAATAGGATTGGATTTTTTTTGATGTTCTATGAGGAAGATGAACAAGTGACTCAATCATTGGCTCTTCAGTATTCTAATTTCATTTTTGATAGTTCTAGATGAGCTTCTGTGCTATATATCAGAGATTATGTACGTGGGGTCAACATCTCGCCCGTAAATTATGTGTCGTCATGTTCAAGAGCTCATGGTATTACTGTCATGAAATCCTGAAATTATGCTTCAGGCATTGCAGATTACCTCTATTCTGAGGAATCAGATATTCGACAGCGGGATTGAATCGATTGTGTTTTTTTCTGTGAAGTGAACTACTGATGTTTTGATTTTTTTTTTGAATTAATATTTGGTATTACAGTTCATTAAAACCGAAAATATTTTACTGATAGTCCAGTGCTGATCTCAAAATCGATCTATCGATGACAACCACATCAAATTTTTCCGATCACTAAAATTTTATATCCAGGTGTTGAACGGAACATCATCCATTAACTTTAAACTATAAGAAGGGAGCTCAATTTATACACTATGAAAAAAAAATTCTGAGAAACATTTTATGTTCGAATGTTTTTACGTCACAAATTTGGAGTTTTCGGTAAATATAATTACATATATTAACTTTCAAAGCATCGAAAATGCAAGTTTTCCTATGCCAAACTACTTATTAATTCATAAAATATTAAAAAAGTCTCTGAAACGTTTTGAAAAACATTCCCAAAGCTATTTATTTCTGCCAAATTGTAAAAGTTTTACACCGGTTTTCGAATATTGAAAATATCTATATATCTATCTATCTGACATATTACTGTATAAATTATGTCACTTCTGGCACTTCTACAATTTGATTCGTTTTTAATGATGAAAAAAAAGGTGGCTAGCACTGGACTTCCCCATTAAAAAATCACAAAAAGGACACGTTAAACAATTTCAGCATTAAATTCCAGAAAAGTCGATTGGGAAGTTAAGCGGCGAATTTGTATATAATTTTGGCACAATGTATCCTTTTGAGATTTATAAAAATTTTTGCAAAGTATTCAGATTTTTTTTGGTAAAAAAACTAAATAAATTTGTTTCGAAGAAGAAGAAAAAATAATTCTTACAAAAAGATTCTGGCAATATTTCGGAGACACTTCCACTTGAAACATTTTTGTACAAAAGTTTTACCGAAAATATTTTTTCTGCGAAAAATTAAAATTAATTATTATTTAGAATTTGTTCTTGATTATGATTCTTTGGAGTCAATGCAAGAGAATGTTCAATACCCTAAAAATAGTTTCCAGGGGTCGGTAGGTGAAGTGATGGTTGATCGAGGCGAAGAATTCAAATTCGAGTGAATAACATTCAATTCTGAAAAGGATACACTACAATTACTCTTCTTTCGAGGGATTTGGGAAGGAATAGGATCAGTGAATGGGACTCCGTAAATACACAAAATGAATTTAAGGGCTAGTGGAAGTCAATCGCCTAGACAGTTTCGACTATGAATCTTGGTAGTTTTTAACTCTTCACACAACATTTCACAACTTGTGGATCCCCCAACTCTTGTCTCTCTCTACTATCTTCACCATGACAAGAGAAAGGGGGAGGGAGTCATAATCTAGGAATTTCGAAAATAAACACTTTAAAACAAATGCAGGAAAATAGGTTCTCATTTAGATTTCTGTAAATAATATATTATTTGGAAATTATTCGTGGCATTTTATTTCTAGAAAAAACTAACCGAAAGAATTTATTTTCGGGGAACAAAATCAGAAAAGTATTTATTCTTTTTATTCCAAGAAGAAGAAAATTTCTGGTCCTTAAAGTTTTAGCATCAAATTATCTGTTTTGAGTTTCGTTCAAATGTAAAGCTCGAAAGAGGTTTAACTCAAATGCCACTTCGATAAAAATGTATTAATTCTAATCTGGCACATTTTTACAATGTTTTGAAGGAATCTGTTGAAAGGTGCTCTGCCTGGCAATAAACCTATAAGTTTGATGCGAATCGATGCATATTTGTTGAAATGACCAGAAAGGCAAATAAATAAGTTGGGCATTTTGAATGGTATTGGCGAGGATTTCCATGTGAAAGATTCGTGGATAAGTAACATTGATTACCTGCAATAAATTGAACGAAAATTCAAAATTCTTCAAATGTATATTTAATTATAAAACTAACAGAACTGAACGCCAAGTGCTGTAATATATTCGTAAGAGTCACACATTCTCAGGTCAAAGCTCTTACATGACCCCATCAGTCAGTATCACCTTCACTAGTTCGTGTGAAGTTCCCATTTATTATTTGTCCTTAAAGCGAACATCCATAAACTTATGGGCAACACATAGAGCATAGCTACCAGTTAAGGTGTTGCATAATTGCAAGAAGGTTAACAGTTTATCCATAATGCTGCCACTGTTGTGTGCTTACTTCACCCGCAAACGTGAGCGCCACCGAATCCATAAAGATACATTCAAACATGTTGATTTTATGTGTGAAACTGGGTACGAAAGCTTATTGACTGTCTTGCAATAAAAAGCCTTTACTTACTGGTTCGCCTGTAAACAATGATGTAAAATTTAGCGTGCAGTGTGAGAGACCTCGCAACGTTTTCAAAGCCATGTATTAGAAACACTGCAACCTTTTTGCTGCATGTCGCACGGCAATAGTAAAGGCGTTTAATTTGTATCTTTCAGATACAAACGCTTTTTGTGCCATAAATTATTGTTTGGCTGGGCTGGCAATGTGTAGCGGCATGAGTAGGGGCTTCCAATGAGGTAAATAAACTCGACGAGGTGAACAGGTGTATAATTAATTGAATTGCATGGTTTGTGGAGTAATGTCGCTTTTTAACCTTCTTTCATAATGCATGGCATCTGTATGCTTGGATTGATGTGAATCGTTACTTTTTGCGGTGGGACAGTACATGGTGCTGGCAACATTGCAAGGGTCTTGCAAAATTGTAAGAAATTCAATTGCCTAACTGTCCCCCATAGTTATACCATTTAATATTGGTCTGACTGACAATACAAGATCAAAACTTTTCGGAGAATACTCGAAAACTACTATCGAAATTATATTCAGGAATGGTGTAAAAATGCCTGATAACAAGTTAAAATGTAATATTTATCGGACATTGCCTAGAATATTATCAGAAAAGGTTAATTCTCCTCGAAAATGGACAAAAAACTGTTATAAATCAACTTCAGGCAGTATTTTTTTTAAACATTATACTCGTAGTATAACTAGCAGTGGTGAACATCTAAAATTTCAAATGAAAAAAGGACATGTTTCAAGCGAATCGAATCATATTTGCAAAATTATTCAAGTTTGAATGTCGCAGCTACAAAGTTTAATGTTCGTCTGTTTATAGTCCCTATCAAGCAAAAAGTAAAATTTGGGGAAAGAATCAGTGAAAGCTTTTCCCAAAAGAATTTTAAATTAGACCTTAGCAATGTTCAATTAAGGGGATACACCACAGTAGAAATTTCCAAGAGTCGATTTTTTATTTATTGGCTTAAAAATGCTTTGAACCCTTTAGAATAAGAGACAAACGGTTTTTTACCTAGCAAAAATCGTTTTCATTGAGATTTCGAGCTCTTTCTCAACGCCTCCCGAATGTTCGGAAACGACTACCTGTAAATACGAGACCTGCTCGTCGGGTACAGCATTATGTCTTACCATTCGATTTCTAACGTCTCTAATACACTAATAGATGTTCTTAGAAATATTTCTAAGCATGTTGAACACAAAGTACGTTAGTACAGCGTCCTTTGATGTTGAGAGACGACGTAAAGTAAAGTAAAGTCAAATCTTTAAACGTGTCTTTCTCGAAACACGTTTTTTCAAATCGGCACGCAGCATAACTCAAACAATTTTCTATTTTTTCACTCCAAATTAATATCACATCTTGAAAGCAACACTCCGCATAGAAATACGTAGCCGATTTTCGATTAGTTAATATTTCGATTTTTTAGGTACAAATAAGTGCCCGTTTTTTAGTAGAAAAATGAACTTTTTTTTCAAATGCTTGCCAATTCAACAAAAATGAATATTTTCAAAATCCCCTACCTATTTCTCTAGCTATATTAATGTAGTTTAAGAAAACGAATTTCATTTTTTTTCACGTTAATTTTGGTGCATTTCTACTGCGTGCCGCGAAGCACTTCCAAAAAAACCCGTTCCGCAGAAACGGCTGGTGGGCAGCCATTTTATAATATTTTTGAATAAAATATTTTTTTTAAACTTCAAAACATGTTTAATGACATCCTTAAAAACGACTACTGCTTTTCCTTACACTTTAAAAAAAAATCGCAAAAAAAGTTAAATATTCGCTCTCAGCACTAACCAAACGCATCTTAAAATTTCCATAAAATATCAGATCATTTGTTACACACATCGCAGAATATTTCTATTCCATACAATTTATGTATTGTCCTTAAAGTTCATGCATAAGAAAAGTTCCATCAACAAAACTACCTTTATCGATAGATAGCTGCAAGCATGCAATTTCAATGAACCCCTCCTACACATATAAATGCAATAGTGAGCTTCCCACTTTAGCTTAAGCATCCTGCATCGAAAATTCTTGGAGTATTAGTCCTTTAACCCATACTAAAGAGAATTTTTAGCGTGGTAAATGTGCAAGGACTTATTTCCACGAGCAATATATGTGCTCCTCCTAACTTGGCGATGTATTTCATCGATATGGTTTCCGTAGAAAGTATTTGTACAATAAGGGTGGTTCTGGCACCCACATCAACCTCTTTTTCATACAGTTAAAGTCGAGCATTGCACTGTTATATTGCAGTTCTGTGGCATGATGAAAAGAATCAATAATTTATGGAAAGCAAATCAGATGATGGAACAAACTAAAGTTTTATTTTGTTGGAAAAAAATTACTGTAGAAATACAATTTTCTTTTTGATTTTCGGGATATTTTGATTTTTGTCTAACTTTGATTTGTGCATTTGTAGTCAGCATTTATTTCTATGAGCTTAACACATTCTTCCTTATCTGCTTCTTAGAAATTTATTACATATTTGACTTTCACTGATGTCCTGAGATTCTCATCTATAATATGCTATGATAAACGAAAGCAGGACATTTCGAATGAACTATATCTTTCATGTAGAATAGTTCCAAGCTTAGGTTATGCAAATACACGTAAGCGTTAGAGTATATTTCGAAATAGCCGTCGAAAAAATATCTACAGCAGTTAAGCTAAAATCCTAATCTTTTCATACAAAATTTATATCTTCGGAATCTCATACAAAAATGTCCACTTACCACCACCTCGAGATGCAAAGAACTCGTCCAGTTTCGTAATGCCGGGAAGGATAATGGAAAAAAACCCCGTATTTCCTGCCAACAAAATAAAGAGCCATAAGGAAGGGGTATCATTCAGAACGTTCTAGATAGATACTTTCGTTACTTACATGATTGTATACGTCACAGTAAATCCTACTGAATCGGCTTAATGAATCTTCCCTCAGGGTATGGGTTGCATGAATATTCCTCATAAATCCGACGGGAAGCACTTTGCAGAGTGAATGGCACTTTGTTCGCCTTGGAGGACACTAATGGCTATTTTCGCTCGATAGGATTTGTTAGACGACAGAGAACGGGATGAAGACATCAGCTTCTTTCTTTGCCTGATTCGTATGAAATTGCTTCTCTAACATTTCGCTAAGCAAAATGAAGCTGTTAATCTTGGTATGGAATAAATGTTATTCCGTGTTGTTTTCAAACTCAAAAAAGCAATAGAAGTAGAAATTCAAGAAGCTTCAGCGACTTCATTCGCGTGGAATTTAGGTCATGCATAGTTTAGTTAATATCATCATTTCATTTTTTTCAGTTTTGAGAAAGGTTTGAGCTCTTTCTACAAAGCATACGTACGCATAAGTACCAAAAATATCAAGTTAACAGCTTTAGTTTAAATAATATGTAAACCTTATGAATTGAAATATCATTCACAGATCAATGATCATAAATCACCAAATAAATCTTCTTTCCTCTTCACTGTTCTCCTTAAAATAAACGCAATTTTCTTGCTTAGAGCACTTGTTTGCTTTCAAACACATATTGAACTCGCGTAGTTGTCGGTCCGCTTACATATCCCCAGCTACTCAAGTCTAGAAAATTACAATGGATGCCATTTGCGCGATAGATGTCGTCACTGATGCGTTCCTCGCACTGTATTAAGATGTTCGCACAACATGAAATTACAATTGTTTGACTGTCGTCGAAACTCTCATTTTTTGGGATAAAGTACCCTTAGTTTTGACGCCAAATATAAACTATAAATTTCGAACAGTACTTTTCACAGAATGCGTACACAGACGGATAGACAAAAATAGCATTTTTTTTTGTTTTTGTTGATTCTAAATAATCCTACAAAGATATTTTTCTTTATTCAATTCAATATACAGGCATTGATCGGATTTTTTAGTATACAAATTAGCTAGTATTAAGAAATGTTTAATTTCATTCTAATAGATGAAATCCTTTCGGGATCGTTGCGATGTCTATTCAAAATATTTCGACTATACATGTAACAATCCTTTAAAATCAATTTCGATTCCATTCGTTTGAACTAATATTTTCTTAAAAACTATCATAAAAATCTCTCGGAATTGGACGTTGACCTTAATGAGTCTTCAGTATGGGTATTCACATATTATGACTGATTGAACAAATCAACAAGTTGATATATGCGCACACAAGATTGAATTCCACGGTATATTTATTCTATTTACGCTTCACCACAAAAGCAAACATTGCATACAAGAGAATTCACTCGATTGAATTTAAATTTCGGTTCTTTTTTTATACGCTATCAAATGCGTAATTTATGAATTCCGAATTTGACCAGCACATTTCAATGGGAGAATATGGAATGCAACTAACTATGTGACTAACAAAAATTAAGAGAATATATGATTTCATGCAAAACTGGACGCTTCTATACTACAAAATCAAAAAAATAACTTCAAATCTATTGCCTATAAATAATAATACATTAGAATAATATTTTATATTATTTTTGATCGAATCAGAAACTCTTCCTTCTGCTTAAATATTTCAAATACTCTTTTTGCTTTCCAACTCAATTTGATTTGAGTTCATTGTTCAAAGAACATTTTAAAAGTAGAATTTGTTTAAGGTTGTTAAGCAGTTATGGTCGATTTCCTTAATTTGTCCTTCCACTGATATTTATTCGTTTTTGATTCTATGCCATATTTAGAAGATTTTAAATTATTATTATTACTTAAAAATTAAGATTCGTTTCTATGTCGTGGTTGGTACCATCAATTTACCTGGAATACCTGATTCATATTATTATGAAACTTAATATTACTTATTTTAACGTCAAAATTGCTAGTTATAAGATCGTTCTTAGGCAAGTGGGTGAAATTCTTATCACAGTGACTTTGTCAAAATATTGTTTGGATTTTTTTAAACCTTGGCCTTGTGATGATCCAAATTTAAATTGCAAATGTGTCTTAAATCCAAGTGAAAGCGATCGCACGCGCTAGATAGTATTATAGCAGCTTAGCCGTGGGATCGTCTTCTTTCACTTGAAACAGATCTGTTCGGCTGCAAATAACTACCATGGGTAGCCGTTGTGGGGTCGTGTTATAAAATCAAGCCAAGGCACTGTGATTCAGGAATGATGAATATAAAAGGCGCAGAAAAAAACCTGTCGGAAAATTCTAAAAAAAAGAAAAGTTTCGACAAAGAATTTTCCCCAAAAATATTGAACATGTCGAAATTTTTTTTTTGGTAAATTCAACAAACAAATTAGACATTCACCAAATTTATCTGTGCCTCTCAAGATCGTTGTCACTTTCAGTTGCTTTATATCAACTTAATCTTTTGATAGCATCCTTTGAATTGTTACTACTGATTTATCTTTAATTAATAATATAATAATTAATTTAATTTTTGCTTCATTTCCTACAAGTTTTCATATTTGGGTCTTTGTGTTTTCAAAACTTTATTGATTTGCCGTTTACGCCAAATATTGTTAAATATTTTGAGCTGAGTCTGACAGCAATAATAAAAAATTAGTTTATTTTCTATTATTATTCTGTTTCTGTTTAAAAAGGTTTTATTATTCGATTCTTTACTGGACTAAATTGTGCTTAAAAATATTTTCTTCTGTTCAAAATTTTGATATTCAGTGTATCGTTTTGTTGGATCATCTTCTTGATAGTGCTAGTATTAAATAACCCCACAGAAAAAAGTCTGGTATCGTTAAATCCGGAGAACTAGGCCACTCCAAATCACCATTTTTTGAGACAACGCGTTCTGAGAACTTTCTCTGCAAGAACTTGATCGTAGCGGCTGTGGTGTGGCAAGGTGGCGCACCCAGTTTTTCAGACCTTTTTTCTGCAGACAGACAAAGTGCACCAAAATCCAACGGTAGCGTGCGCCGTCGATGGTCTCTCCAACTTTGAAGAAATAAGGCCCGATAATGGTTTTGGAGCACACCCCGGCCCAAACAGTTACTTTCCGGTCGTGCAGTGTCCCCCAAATTCAAAAATTTTGTTTATTAACTCCGCCAGAGAGGATGAACTGAGCCTCGACCGTCATTAAAAGTTTGTCCCAAAAATCAGGCTCGATCATTCTTGCGACAGTATTTCCATTTTGCAAGCGACGTGGCATATCCGTTGGTAACAATCTTTGAGTAAGTTGCACTTTGTATGGGAAAGGAAGGAGATCTTGCCTCATAATCCTCCTTAGAGTCGTTCCACTCACGTTTAACTCCTGAGATCGGCGGCGATACGACGTATTTGAGTTATCGCCAACACTTTTTTTACCACTATAACAACTTCATTGGAGCGTCGCGGACGCTGTCGAATAGGAACCTGGCGAGTTTGGTGAAGAAATTCTGCACCAAACAACGAATTGTCTTTTTTGTAGGCGCCGTATGCCTGCCATATTTTTTACGATAAGCACGCACAGTTTCCAAAATTGAACGATCGTTTTCAATGTAAAGCTCTAAGATTTCATCGCGTTCTTTCGGTGTGTATCGACTCATAGCTAAAATGGCACTGAATGACGTTTCAGAATTGTGTTTATCTGTCAAAATCGGCCGAAAAATGGCGGAGTTATTCAATGTTGAAATAGGGTACGTCCAGATGGCGCACCCTGTATGTTATCAAGCATTGATACATATTCCATTTTTGAAGCTTCACAAATAAATTAAAATAATTACATTGGTAGGTAAATAATTGAAAGTTCCAATCAACAGAATTGAACTAATATATTACTGATTTGAAATTCTGAACGAATCCTAATTGCATTCTAAGGGCTATCCGTCCAACAGTTACTTTTCGTGTTTTCCTCGTTCATAAGACAGTCAATTATTTATGTCAACTCAAATATGCTATTTTCTTTACCATGAATGATAAATTCAATGAAATTCTTGTATACCATGCGAAAACTCGTTCAATGTTAATCAATATTACAACCTTCACTTATTCACTGTGGATGTGATAATAACTACACCATATGCTACCGCCCAATATTCATATTTAATACCTCATTGTGAAATAAATCCCTAAACCCCACTGCCACAAAATATCTGATTTCGCTTGATTGATCGGGGATATCCACCTATAAAACCTTTTCAAGGTGGTAACCACCCACTGTTGACAACCAACGTATGTGTGTATTTCGAATCGATAAACTAGAAAGCACAATTATGAGTGCGTGATTTAAGTCTTCGACACATTAATAAATAATGGATTGCAATACATAATTGATTTCTGTCCCGAAAATGAAATGGGCCCAATATGATGTCCGATGTTGAACTTTAGTGTGGTGTTATTCCGTGCTAATCTCTCGCATTAACATGATATGCAAATGAACTTCAAGTGAATATCTACATACATACGTGAATTTCCGTTGCTCGACGTCGTCCTGCTTGCATGGTGGAAATTATTATCAATCTGCAACGGAGAATTTCCATACATGAAAAAAAACAGACAACTCACAAAACATTCTACATTTTGTTTGCAACGTATTCAGATCAGAACCACATTTGCAGCAACAACAAAGATTGTTTTTCTGTTGCTTCCTTGCTTGTCCGCTCCACGTAGTATGGATGATGCTCTTGATATTCTCAATGTTTACGCGATATTGTTGCATTAACATTGCGGCCTACTTTTCGTCTTGCAAGGCAACTTTTGTTGTATTTACGCTTTTTTTCTGTCGACTTTTCCAACTTCTTTTCATCCTGCCGCTGTTACTGTTGCTATTATCTCAGCTCTTCGCGTACAGTAAAGCACTTGAAATCTATTTGCATGGATCGTGAATTCAACTTTTGAATTGAAGAGGCTCAACTCAACCCCTGGCCAGGTTGCTTGTCGAAGCCCCGACTTTGTAGATGCTTTAACATTTAACAGCGGAAAGGAGGAGGAGGCAATTGTATCTGTATCTAAAATTGTTCTAGGCTGCATATACGTTCCAATTTGTGGAGTGCAGATTACACTATGGTACAAACATATATGTATGTCTTCTCGTATTATATCTGCAACCTTTCCTATTAAAATGCTTTGCCGATTTGATACACTGTTCCACATACATATGTGCCTGCACTTTGCACATTGCTACCCATGTGTAGATTAGTGCGATGTATCGCATATGGTTTTGTAACATTTCAGTAGATTAAGATCAAGAATAAGGTTTTAAGTTCAGATTTAGCATTATCTTTAGGGTTTTTAAAAAAATTCTATGTTTTTCTTCGTGAAATGTTAGGGCTCGATGCAGTTTGCATTAGGGCACGTGTTTTGCACAGTTTTCAGAAGGTTGTATATTTTATCCTAAAGAATATTCAACATTTGACTACAAATAGAGTGAAGAAAAGCATAACACATATGTATGTGTGCCTATTGTACAGTTGAATCAAGAATTGTTAATCGATTTTTGAAATTGAGAAGATTCAAAAAGGAGCAAAGAGTCAGTTCTGTATGATTAACTTTGTTGAGTTAACACACCTTGAAAAGTGTATTTAAATTTTCATAGACTTGAAATAACTACTTTCGAATGATGTAATTAATTATTTCATACATTGCCTATGCTCGTCGAAAAAATAACCAATCTAATAAAACGCAATAAATTTTGATTTTTTTATCTAAAATTTGGTATTCCATACAAATTTCATCCCTTCTTTTTTAGGTATTAGGTTTTGAGAAATAGAAATGAGGCAAAAATCAGACATTTTCTTCGACTAGTAGTGCTGTTCTTGTGTCAAAAAATTAATGTATCAATTCACGTTAATTTAGCCCGTTTTTGCACAATTTATTTAAATCTTTCGAATGATAAATTTATTTGATGATAATTTGTGGAACGGTAATATAGAAAAAAAAGAAATCAAAAACCGAACGACCAACAATAGTCAAAAAAATATGTTTGAACTAGCATCGTCAATCGTGTGGCTTATGCATTGTTCAGTTTTCATCATTATATCATTTCGTGAACTTTGGAAAGAATTCGACCTCTTCCTGAAATCAGTAAAACTCGACAAACGCTCCAAAAATAAATTATCCATTTCCAGATAAATGAATCATACCTCACAAAATACATCTGTCGTTATCTTCACTGCTTCTGATTGTAATAAAAGTTATCCCCTCATTCAATCGATTTTCTTGACTTAGAGTTTTTGTTCACTTTCAAAAACAAACTGAACTTGAGCCACTTACATATCCCTGACAACTCAAGTCTAGAAAATTTCATTGTATGCCACGCGATGATAGGTGTCGCCACTGTTTCTCGCATTTTGCTCAGTTTTGCGTGCCAAATTTAATTCAATTCAATTCATTTAAAACGTTTTCAAATATACGTTCGTCGGTTTTCTTCTTAGAATAGAGTTGCTCGAAAATAATAGAGTTGCATCTGCACTAGGAGAAACATGCTGACACCGTTTTCAGCACTTGAAAGCCTAAAACTACTAGTGGATATTGGATATTCTTGCTCGGCTTTACCAGAACAACTCATACACACTAATTACCGAGGATTAAGCGATTTGTTGCTATCAGTTAATGGTTACTATTTAAGTTCGCCAAAATATTGGAATAAACTGAAGATGTAAACGGTTTCACATGCTCCAAACTCAATTATGCAAAAAAGCGTCCATGGATTTTCATTTGCTGAAAAGAATATCAGGTCTACAAAAACACAAATGGAAAATATTTCATAACGCTAGGGAAAAAGGAAGGTTTCATTATATAAAATATCTTAGTTGGAAATGGAATTCCTAAGCCTAAGACCTTGGTATGCATCTCGTGAAAAATACCAGTGAAGTGAAGAAGAGATCGAGAGGAAAACTATTCAATGTTTTTTATTAGCACCCGATCTTACGATCCTAAATAGTTGCTGAAAATTCTAATGGTATCTTGAAAGGTCGCATTCGAAGAGGAATTTTAAGTCCTATATTGATCGGAATTAGACAAAAAAAATTTTGGAGACTACTACAGACTTGCTTTTCAACTAAAAGTCGAAACAGCAGTTTTGTAATTACCTCGAGGATCAATTCGAAAAGCCATGCTTTCCTCCAGCTATGGGGAGTACTTCGTTGCCAGGTGGCTATGGTTTATTATCCAAAAGCGAGAAAAGTTCTTTTAAACTCATATCGAAAATCCTAGGCATGCGAGTATGGGACCTTACGTGAAGTTATGTGCTCTTAACTCTTTGGTGAAAATAAAATAGCATGCCGTGACCCAAAGATCAGAAGAGTTTTAAGTTCGATTCTACCATTGCAGACAGAGTATTTTAATTGCTCGTCGAGGTTACTACGGAGAGTGTTCAAATTACGAAATTAATTGAGATTATTTACAAACAATAGAATGTTAACTAAATGTGTATATCTACTCCATCTTTGCTTAGTACGACTAATGAGATAATACATAGCCTCGGTACAATCCCATTACCTTTTTTTCGCAACAAAGTATTGGATCTACAACTTAAAAACCGGTCACCGACGTTAGATGGCATCACTTGCTTATGCGTTGTTTGTATGCCATGAGTTATATGTCATTTGAAAGAGGGAGTCATAAGCTGTCAAAATCAGTCAACAGCAAAAAATCGTGTGTCAAGCGCGGCCAACCAACCAAATCGACGCCAAAGCGAAATATTCACGTTTCGAAGGTAAGACTCTATTTGCTGGGACCAGAAGAAAGTGGTGTACTGGGAGTTGTTTCCAAGTGGTCAAACAATCAAAGGACCTCTCTACCGAACACAATTGATGCGTTTGAAGCGAGCGTTGAAGGAAAACCGGCCAGAATGGGAGACCAGACACGAGTCATTGATTTTCCACCATGAGAATGCTCGGCCACATATTGAAGCATCGGTCAAAACCTACTTAGAAAATAGCGGATGGGAAATTTTGCCTCACCCGCCTTATAGCCTAGACGTTGCTCCTTCCGACTACCACTTATTTTGATCGATGCAAAACGCTCTTACCGGCATACGATTCATTTTCGTCGAAGGAATCAAAAATTGGCTTGATTCATTTTTGCCTCGAAAGACGACCAATTTTTTTGGAACGGAATTCATAAATTGCCAGATTTGTAGGAAAAAGTCGTAGCTTTCGACGGTTGAATGACATGTTCTTTCCATAATTTATCCGAATAAAGCATTTCTTTTCAATAAAAACGACCGATTTTTAAATTTTAGACCCAATATTTTTTTCAAACAAATACGGTACTTTATGTTCATACGACCCATAAGTGAAGTTCAATGGCAACTATTCGAACATTACCAAGAATAATCGCGAATTTATATGCAATACTATTTTTAATTATTCCTAGTTTGTAGAAGCAAACAATAAAACACTTTTATACGACAGAGTTCCAGTCAAAAAAGTACTTGATGTTCACCATATCTAACTTTAAGTGCACTTTGTTTTCCCATGATATATGATATATCGTCCGGTCGATTGTTATCCGCTCATAGCGATGGGATGGGTTACTGTTGTTGTTGGCAAATGGAAAACTGATTGGAAAAATTGATCGTGACCAAACCTCTTCCAGCAACTCCCACGTTTTATGAAACATAAGTTACCCAATCGTATCAATAAATGCATGATAGTGCTTAAAACTGTGTGCAATGCTGAGTTCCAACTCTTTTGAGGCAGAAAACAATTAGATCTTCTAAAGGTCAGTCGCAAGTCTTGCAAGTTATACCATCGCACTGTGTGTGATTCTCATGGACAACCTATGGTCAAAGAATAGATGGGCGGAATGTGGTTGAAGCTTCCAAACAAACGTATAGTTAATCGCTGTGGATTTTAAATTGAATGGTTGGATGTACACATTTGCAAAATGAGCAGTAAATAAAACTATTTAATGCTTCATGCCATATACAATTGCAATCATCATAACTTGTACCATTTCAAAGTCAGCCAATAGAGATAGGAGTCTGAAAGAAAACTAAGCTCCAGATATCTATGTGTCTATCTTCTACCAGAATCGCTTAAAGATGGTAACCATGCCGAAGAGGCTTGTTTCATGTGTTTTTAACAAATATTAGGATAGTAAAAGCGAACGAAACTATCTTGAAAAACTCAAGCACAAATTGTCACTGTTTTATTTCAGATCTACGGAAGATGTTTCACCGCAAAGTTTCGAACAGCGAGGAAGCAGTTACTACGATCGTAATTCTCGTCTAGTTAGTGAAACGGATCAATATATTAGGCGAACAAATAATATACATCCAAGTGAAATACGTGGATCGAATAGTTTCCATCCGAGCGACTTACGTGGACGGACGCGGGAAAGGGTATACAGAAATGGTCCATGTTCGTATCCGGCGATAACAGAAAGGTGGGTATTCGTTGAGACTGAACTATGTAGATGTCCTTTTGCATGGATTTATACACATCTGTAGATAGTCCTAAAATGACGATTTCAAACTGAAAGCGTTTCAGAATGCCGAGTCTTGTTTAATTTAATAGTAGTTTCTTTCGTTATTTACTTTAAGCTTCCAATGAAGCTAGGAAGATAATTTATGCAATTATTTTCTACTTTTTCGTTCAGACTATAAGTTTAACGTTACTTATATCATCATCAGATCAGCAGGTTACCTGAGACATCCACTCAAAGTCAATTTTACATTATTTATTTGTGCTTCACTGGGAATATATTTTAATAATCCATTATTTGATAATTTCCCCAGCGAAAATGATCGACTTAGACATTATTGGGATATGCTATTCTTCTATTATTTGCTTCTCGTAGTTCCTACTTAGGATTGAATGGGCTTTTACAACTTCTGCTCTCAAATCGTCCGCTTTACATCATTACTATTGCATCAGTCCAAATCTGAAACATTGCCTCTAACTGCCTCGATGCAACAATCGCATCCTCTGGTTTACAAATCTTAACAGAGGTTAGCTTCCACTGGTTCTTCAAAACGTGGAAACTGTTTGTTGTAAGGGATTCACCAATTAAACCCCGTTCGCTTATCACTTAAAAAAAACTTTGACAAACTTATCTCTCATTTGTATAGTATTCCATTGCTTCAAATCATTCCACTATACACATAAGTATATTTTAGTTGGATCTAAATGAATTTCGAAAAATGATCATTTTTATAGAATCGCCTACGCCATTGAAATTCAATTCATTATTGACAAGCGTTCAATGGAGTTTTGACACAATAAAAGTGCCGTTCGACAAGCATTGTCAAAAGTTATTGAACACATGTCATCGCTGTCGGAGGAATCTGCAATATATAGTTAGTTGGAATAAAACTCCAAATGAAAAGGTATCTAAGAATATAATTCAATCACAACACTTCTAGAATAATCCTTTAAAATATAAGAGCTCTAGCCTTTTAATGTCCGTGATGACATCTGCGTTGGCATGTTTTGACGTCGAAAAATTTCGATCTATGTTTATTGTAATACCCCAAAAAATTTGTTTCTCGCTAAATTGTCTTTTAAGAGCATTTGAAATAATTATTCTTTGACTATAAGTGAACTCGATGGCTAGTACGTATAACGTCAATACAGCCAATCACAGATCCTCCATTTAGGATCTATCTCGATACAAGTTTCGAGACTAGTTTAAAAAAAATTCTTTGACTATAATGCTAAGAAATTTAACGAAAGAGGTGCATGGTTGATTAAGATTCGATGTAGAGTTAATATTTTGTCGTGTGAAGTTCCCCCCTTACTAATAGTTCACATACTTTGTTTCCTTAATCATAAAAGGACATTCAAAAACGATCTAAATTATCTAGGACTTGTGATCTAGTGATAAGATACGTACATGACAAGCACCCGAGTATATCGTGAATATCTCTCTCCGTTCCAGAAGTATATCCGGTGGACATCATCGAGTCTCAACATGGTACGACACAGGATCCAGTTCAATATCATCAATATCGGGCCAAGGGTCATCACCCGCAACGCGAAGCGTATATGGAAATGTTGCGAGTGCAGTTGTTCAGCCTGACACGAGTACTCTATATGATTGTCCGTTGTTGAAAAGCAAAAACAAGAAATCTCGTTCCGGTTCCGAATCGCCATGCGGCGGTAGCAGTAGTGTAAATGCAACTAGTAGTCATAGTAGTAGTCATATTGTAGATCGAGGTAATGGCGGCAGTGCGGCCTCAAGCCGTTCACATTCGCGAAGTCCAAGCAGTTGTAGTTCAACAAATAGCACATCTTCAAATTCGCATGCATCCAGTCCAGTGTCAGGAAGCGATCCACCGTTGTCTTCGACATCGTCAACAACATCCCGATCACGAAATTTACAATCGGCTGTATCGGCACCAAACCAAAGCGGTAGGTCTAATGTTTCCTAGGTCACAGGACAAACCTCCTTCAATATGTTTTCGTTGCAGGCAATCTTGTTGTCCATTCGGAGGATAATCGACCATTAGCGATTTGCGTGCGAAATTTGCCCGCCCGATCGTCTGATACATCTCTCAAGGATGGTCTCTTCCACGAGTACAAGAAGCACGGGAAAGTGACATGGGTGAAAGTTGTGGGCCAGAACGCAGAGCGTTACGCCTTAGTGTGCTTTAAAAAACCAGAAGATGTAGAGAAGGCACTCGAAGTATCGCAGGACAAGCTTTTCTTCGGCTGCAAAATTGAGGTGGAACCGTATCAGGGCTACGACGTGGAAGATAACGAGTTTCGACCGTACGAGGCGGAACTGGATGAGTACCACCCAAAATCCACCCGAACGCTGTTCATAGGTAATCTAGAGAAGGATATCACGGGAAGCGATATTCGAAATCATTTTGAATGTTTCGGTGAGATCATCGAAATCGATATAAAGAAACAAGGAATGAATGCGTATGCATTCTGCCAATATTCGGATATTGTTTCGGTAGTGAAAGCTATGCGTAAAATGGATGGCGAACACTTGGGCAATAATCGAATAAAGCTCGGTTTTGGCAAGTCAATGCCGACAAATTGTGTGTGGATAGACGGCATTGCAGACAGTGTAAGCGAGAACTATTTGACGCAACAGTTCAAAAGCTACGGTCCAATCACGGAGGTGGTGATTGATCGTGACCGCAAACTAGCCCTAGTTTCATTTGAGCAAGTACAATGTGCACAACTGGCTGTGAAGGAAATGCGTGGTGCAACGTTGCGTGGACGAAAGCTACAAGTGGACTTTGCGTCACGCGAATGCCGCGAGAAATTCTGCAGTAAAGTCGAAAAACAAACTGCAGGTTAGTACATATCTACCCATATTCAGGGTTACATCCTGAAAGCAATCCCACAAATTTTCTATAATTGCACACACACAAACAATATATTCTTTGCAGGATCGCGTTTTAGCAGTCGATATGGTTGCAGCGGCGGTAGTAGCGGGACGATTGGTGTCACTGGCAATGCCGATACACCATCCACATCTCAAACAAGATCTCGGGCTTCTTCCTTCAGTCGTCATAATAGTGTAAACTCCACATCAGTGCCAGGTGTCGGAGGGACATCGCCAGCTGCTAGTGCCAGCAGCGCATGTGGAATAAGCATAGGTGGATGTGCGAACGTCGTAGCATCAGCCAGTAGCGCAATAGTAGCGGCAGGGACATCATCGGCAACGGCTGGAAGTGTTAGTGCCGGCAGTTCTACACCTCGCGGAAGTCGTGCAAGTCGAATCATTCGACACTCGGAATATGATTACAGTGAACAACGACTGCGAAGCTACGATGAGTTCAGCCAGGGCTCGGCTGCTTCGCACGATGATGAATCCTATAACTATGCAAGTAATTGTGTACGATCAGATTCGCCGCAATCGCGGGTGGGGGCAAATGCACTTGACTCGCTTGAAGTTAGCAGCACTAGTAGTGGACGGCGTCGATGCGACAAAAGTCCAGGTATGGGTGTTTGGAGGTAGTTACAAACCTATAAGTTACTCACCCCATTCGTTCTTTCAGGTGATATACGAAATTTACAAAAAGAGCGGTTCCAAATATTGGAACAGCTAGAAGAGTGCCCGTCCAGTGGTGATGAATTAGTTAGTCCTAAAAAGCGAATGAAGTTTGATCATTCATCGCATCATCATAATCATCATCACACAGTGTCTAGCCTAGTAAGTGTTACTTGAAACAACAACCGAAAACAGGTCGATTTCAATGATTATTTTGCTTTGCAGACACAATCAGTGCCAGCATCGACGCAGTTGTCATCATCATCGACATCATCCTCCGCTCCCTCGGGATTGCACTCGTCGTCGACCGCGGCGACTGGTACACACGATTGTAATACAACAAATAACCCGAGTAGTAACAATACTAGTAATAGTTCACAACCGGCAAATCCTTTGATCGGTGAATCTAACTGTGATGTATATAACAACCATAGCAATGTGACGAGTTGTTCACTTCACCATCGCAAGTGTGTAGAAGTGCGACGTCTATCCGAATGCAGCCTTAACCTTAAGTATGGTAGCCAATTATCCTCATCTTCGGCAACGGTGACAGCAGCGACTACCCCATCGAGTAGCCGACGGCCGTCAACCGATATATCTGGTGGTGCTGGGTCAGCTGCAACGCCGGCATGCTTGTTTTCTTCTGCGGCTGGCGTTAGTGGGAGTAGCGGGCCAAACCCGCGACATAGTGGGTCGACGAGTAGTCAAGACTCGTCGAACATAGGCTACGCGGCGCCACATGCACTACCATGTAAAAGGCGACGGACTACCGCCAGTTGTATAGTCGGAGGATCGTCGGCGGTGTTGCCTAACAACACAAGCAATGATACCAGCGAACACCATTCGTCCCGGGGACGAGGGCATCAGTTGCATTCACATCATTCGCATGAAGCTTCGGGGGGAGAGAGTGCAGACGGCTCTCGACCAGGCACGCCTTTGTGTGATGAGCGGCCAGAAGTATCATTGTCAGAACCACGGAGAATACCCCGCGACAAACCTCACGAGCCAATGATGCTGCCCCTTCCGAAGTTTGGCATACAATTTTTTCAACAGCACCGACTCACAATTGGCAGTGTTGTCGGAGTCGGTAGCAGCGTTGGCGGACAATCAACAGCGAGCGGCGGGGCAACGTCGTCGTTGCTACACACAGGGCAGTTGTATAGTTCTTCTTCGGTTAATTCTTCTTCATCGACGAATATTAGTAACATAAATAGTAGTAGTGGATTAATCAACAATACAAGTTCTTCTTCATCGCTGTTAAACAGTAATAATAATAATAATAATAATAATGGTCACTCTAGTCTTAGTAATACGTTGTCAAGCCCTCCACCGTTGATGGTCGGATCGTCGAGACTGTCGGCGTCTTCTTTACATCATCATCACCACCACTCGTCGAATAATAGCAGCGGTTCGAGCAGCTCTTCATCGTCCTTGTCACAGCAGCATCACCACCACCAAGCCCAACTGGCGCATCATCATCATCACCAACAACAGCACCATACGAACTTCGTTCATGGAATCGGCTCATCTCACGGGTCCGGGGAACAAGCGCCTTCTAGCCCGTTGCGGCCTCGATCGCTCAGTTCGAACTCAACCGACTCGGATGGAGCTCCTGCAAGTAACAGTCCATCAATTGAGGAGCGATTGAAAACTCTCGACGAGATGTACGAGCTTTGGTCTGGCGGTGGCAGTGGAAGCATACCACGGCCCCATACGGTGCCGTCAGATCATCCTGCTAATGCAGCACAGTCGCGTCATAAATTCCTAGAGCTAGATGTTAACGAGGTGAAGCCGTCGGAGTTTGCCAAGCGCGTACTTGCGAAGAAGTCCATTTTTGACGATGATTTGCAGCGACTGAAGAACATCAGCGACAAGTACGAGCCGGTAGACTTTTCAAATATCGCGCGAAGTTCTCTGGTGTCAACATCGCCGGGTATTCCGAACTTGGCCGCGACGAAAACGCCGGTGGTTGGTGGGAATCCTGCCGCAAAGCAAAGTGCTACTCAGTCAATGTCAGTATTTCATTCGCCGAGTGTGAACTCCCTACAACGGTTGAACTCACCGATGAACAGTCCGCAGGCAATGTCGCCATACAACAGTCCGTCGCCGTCACCAGTGGTGGCTGCGACGATGGCCAAAACAGCAAGCTCGCAACAAACTGTTGTTCCTGCGCAGCCCGCCAAAGGCTTACAATATCCATTCCCCAGCCATCCACCGCTCGTCATGGCTCCAACAACACCTCCAACAACGCCTGTGTTATCAAACACGCAACCCAAACCAAAGATAGCAACAACTACGAAAAGTTTTAGTTTGCAGGAAAAGTCCGTCAGCCAACCACCTACCCCAGGTACAACTGCAAGTGTAGGTGGCGCGGGAATCGGAGCAAACACGAACAACCCTCACCGCGTGCTGTGCAAGTCGGCATCAGTGCCTGGCAGTACAAATATTGGGACTGTGAAAATGCCCTTGTCCGTTATATCGCCCAATGCATTGATAACGACGGCCAATGCCAAGTCGGACGATACGACCGATTCGTCAGCGACTGCCAATTCGTCGCGGCGGAACAGTGCCGATCCATCTACGGGCAAGTCGCTCCACTCGAAATCTAGTGCGGCAAAGAAGGCGGACAAGATCCACAAGCAAAACCATCGGAACGACAGCGATACGAAGAAAAGCAAAAGTGAAAAGTCTCGCAGCGAGTCAATTGACAAGCGAAAAGCGTCGTTTCCTTCCGAAGACAAAGAAGAACTTACCGACAACTACGGGAAGGATGGCACAGTTGCTAATGAGAGGCTTTTAGGTGACGAGGAGCGCAGTAAAAAATCAGACACCAGTGCAAAAGAAGCAAATGTTCCTCCGGTCAGCAGCACAGGCAAGAGATCTGAAAAAGAGCGATCGGATCGCAAGCTAGAAAAGCGACGCGAGAAGGAAGAGAAAGAACGCGAGGAACGTGATAAGAAAGCCGCAGCTGAGCAGGAACATCGAGAGATGGAAGAAAAAGAACGAAAAGAAAAAGAGGAAAAGGAGCAGAAAGAACGAGAACGCCGCGAAAAGGAAGAGAGGGAACGTGTTGAGGAACACGCCCGTAAAGAACGAGCTGAACGGGAGGAACGTGAACGCAAAGAACGTGATGAACGGGAACGTAAAGAGCGCGAAGAACAAGAAAGAAAAGAGCACGATGAACGTGAAAGAAAAGAAAGGGAGGAGCGTGAACGTCGTGAAAAAGAACGCGAAGAGTGTATACGACGCGATCGAGAAGAAAGTGAGAGGAGAGAACGCGAAGAAGTGGCTAAGCGGGAAAGGGAAGAAAGGGAGCGCAAAGAACGGGAAGATGCTTTGCGACGGGAGCGCGAAGAACGAGAAGAAGCACAACGAAGAGAAAAAGAAGAACAAGAGCGACGAGACAAGGAAGAAAGGGAGCGACGTGAAAAGGCGGCCGAAGAACGTGGTCGAGGAGAAAGAGTAGAGCAATCTCAGATGGTGCGTGAAGAGCGTGAAAAGAAGTCACGAGATAAGCTTGACTTGAAAGACTATGATGATCATAATTTTGAGAAGCGCGAAAGAAGAGATCGCGAAGAAGTTTCTGATCGGAAAGAGCGTAGGGATCGCGAAGAAAGGCGGTCCGAATCAAGAAACCATGAGCAGCATAAAGATGTGAATGCAAAAGAACGAAGTGACTTTGCCGACCAAAAACTGAACGATGACGATTTACGAACTAAAAATGATGAGTACCCACAACCGTATCGTCATTCACATCATCACAAAGATGACAAACATCATCATAAAGACAACAACAATGACATCGATGATCAACAGTTTTGTGTCGGCCATACTAAACGCCGAACGTCAGCCAGTTCGCCGATTCGTATGGCAAAGCGACGACTGAGCTCCCAAGACAGCATGGAAACGGAGGAGAGTGCAAAACGAGTAAAACCAAATGCTGAGAATCGAAAAGTTTTGGACCGTCTGGATTCCAAAGATTCGAATCGATCCGCGTCGAAACACCACAAGTCGCATAGCAGAGCAAACTCTCTAACCAAGAACCTGGACGACAAGCTGATGGTTGTCAACGATGAAAGATGTCGAAAGGATTCCGGGTTCGAAGAGAAAAAGAGCAAAGACAAAGACCACAAAAAATATGATAAAACGCCACACAAGCATAAGAAGTCTTCCAGTACAAGTGTCGAGAAGGAAGATCATGATATGCGAAGTCCTACAGAAAAGTCGCACCTATTTGAAATGCATGATATACGATCTTCGGATGACGAACATCAATTGCAATTGCAGCAACAACATCAGCGACATAGGAATAAAAAAGAACACAAGGAGAAAAAACGACATGACCACGACGAAGAGCCACCACGGCGCTCGTCAGATTCGAAACGACACGATAATAATCGTCATGACAGGAAGCTGTCTACGAAATCGGACGAAACAAGTCATAGGTCTACGTCCGATAAAATGCGGAGCAAACATGCTTCGCGAAAAATGACCCAGAGCTCCAACGATTCGGACTCCGACGAGCCCAAAAAGCATTCCATATTTGACATCTTAGACGATGGACCGTATGTGTCGATGTATGACAAAGTGAAAGCCAGGTCGTGTAAGAATATGCAAAAGCAAGAGGAAGAGAAGAAGATCAAGGCGAAGTTCAGTCAATTGAAGCAATGTCGTGCAAAGCGTGAAGAGAAGAAACGCTCGACCAGCTACGATGGCGATTCAGATTCCGATTTTGATGATCGCCAGACAAAGTACAAGCGAAGTAGCTTTATCAATAGCTCCTCCGAAGAAGAAAACTCAGCGATGAATCGAATCAAGGATCAACCAATGTCCGACTCTGATTCAGATATGCGAAGAGTTCAATACAATCGTGCTCGTCTAAATGAGCTGTGTGATGGCGATAGCTCAGACGGGGGTAGTATGGCCGGAGCGACCGTTCCTTGCAAGAAGATTTCTTCGAAACGAAACTCTAGATCGACCCGAATTGTATCTGACTCTTCGGATACAGAGTCATCGAACCGAGTGAAAGCAGAGAGCCTCGAAAAGAATCCCCACCAGCAGAACATGTTGGTAAAACATGAGATGAAGACCGAAGACGACGGCAAAGAGGCTAACTCAAAAATAAATCGCTTCAACACGATAAAAACAGAAAAGGTAGATCTGTCCGAACAACCTAACTATGAGCTAAAGCTTGAAATCAAAGAGGAGCCCAACGATGATATGTACAGCAGTCATATTTCGGAGTCTGAAGCCAACGTGTGCTCGGGAAGTGCTATTGAAGGCAAAGACTCAGTTCTGGATCAACTGTTCTCTGCCGATGTTCGCAAGAAGCACAAGAAGAGTAAAAAGCGACAGAAGACTGCTTCCCACACATCAGAAGTTGATGGCGACAAGTGTATGGACGTGAAGTCCGAGAAACATTCTCCATCGTCCTTAGAGCATGTCTTCGATGAGCTGAAACGAGAGTCTTTGACTACGTCGAATTCTACATCGATAGCTTCTTCATTATCTCATTTCCCTGAGAAGAAGAAACATAAAGATCGCAAGGAGAAGAAACGCGAAAAATCTCGCGAGGAATACGAGAAGTTATCGAAAGAGGAACGTCATCGTCTCAGAAAGTCGAAGAAATCAAAAGGTTCTACAGAACGCTACATATCGGATGCATCGAAGCGAAGCGGCGAAAAAATGGAAGATATTTTCGGACCCATATCGGACGAAGAAACACAACTGTCGATGTCTGATGTAGCGCCGAAAGATTCAACAACGTCGTTGTTGTATGAAACCGTATCTTCTAGCCACAATCTACAACCAGTTGTATCGGCTGCGCTCAATCCATATAAGCAAGAACCACTAACGCCCAAATCGCATACCGTCGAAGAAAATGAAGAAAATAAACAAAAGTCGAGCTCGCACGCAGACCGTGAACGCCACCGAAAGGAGAAGCGTGAGAAGAAACGCAAGGAGCGCGAGAAAAATCGGGAGCAGCACGCGTTGGCGGCGTTCCAGCAACAGAAGCATGACGATGAAAACAGCGTGGATCTAGACGAAGCTGGGCGAGCGTTGGAGGCGCAGTTGATGGAGGATTCGGATAATAAACTGACCGAAGAAACAACCCCATCGACAGCGACAACCCACAAAAGCGAAATGCAAGACGTGTTTCGGTTTTCCGATGGTGATGAAAATAGCATGGAAGTAGCTTCCCAAGAAAAAAGAGAACATGCTGAGACACACAAGTCGAAAGAAAAGAAAAAGAAGAAGAAACGTTCGAAAGAAGAAAGACATCAAAAGCGTGAGCATCACCATCACGTGTCAACGCATACCAGCAATACACAGTCATCTCAGGCCTCGAATAAACTGTCGATTGAGATAACCGCTCCCATGGACTCAACGGACGAAAAAGGTGAAAACCTTTGCAAGCCGTCACCAAGCTTGCCCTGTCTTCTCGACGAAAGTCCTCCCCGGAAGAACAGCTCCAGAAGCGATCTTGAACTATCGATTTCTCCATTGTCACGCGATCAGCCGAATATGATTAGCCCGATTCCAAAAACACCTACAACAACCACCACCCCAACAGTGAAACCTGTCGAGTGCAAGAAAAAACCAGACAAGTTCATTCCTGGCTTTGATGTAGAGCTAGATGAAAAAATCAGTGAATCAGCTGTGAAGTCCATTTCGACGGAGTTCACGTCCGCAAAAGTGGAAGCTGTTGCGGTCGACGAACCAAAAATAGTGATTGATCCCACGGTAGACCCTAAAACAGAGAAAAGTGAGGAGAAATCGCGCGTGGTTATATCACAAGAAGAGACTGAAGATGCAGTTGCAGCATTGCTGGGGGAGAGTTTTGGCAGCAATACTGTTGACTATTCATTTACCGATGATCCATGCGAAATACAGCCTGAAGAAGATGTGAGCTTGCAAGATACAAGCGAAAGTTGTCCTGTAATTCCTGAGGAAGAAGCAGAAGAGATGCGCAAAGCGGTGCAAAGTTTGAGTACCGAAGACATTGAAATCAAGCCAGATACACCGCAATCAGAACAAGATCTGCAAATTGACACTGACACAGAAGAACACGACGACGACGCTCAAAAGCTAGAAGAATCACCATCAAAATCTCTACAAGGAGCGGCTGACAACAATAAGCAGCCTTCTAAAACGGCTGTGGGTTCAAAATCGGTTGACTCCGACAAGAAATCTCAAACGCCAGTGAAAGCAATATCAAAGACAACATCAAACACTGAAGCCCGGTCAGAAAAATCGATAGAGACATCTAAGATGAGCGAACCAAAAACCTCGTTAAAAGCTGTGACGGTAGAAAGTTTCGCGGAATCGGCAGAGAAAATAGAGCGTTCCGGTCCTTTGATAGGGTTGAATGTAGCTCCTCAAAGGAGCAACTCAAATCCTTCTCTGCATCAATCAACGGCTGCCTCGCCATCAATGCCAGTGATCCATAAATCGTCGACAGCAATGCCTCGTTCACAAACACAGTTCGTAATGCAGCCACCAACAATCAGTATTCCCGAATCAAGTGCATTCGTGTATCCACCTATGAACATAATGCTTTCCCCTCGCGGAAATTGTGGTAGTGATCATAGAACGTCATCTCCAAGGCATACACAACAAGCGGTTGCCTCAAAAGGCCAGCCACCTTCTGCTACCCAGTTCGTTAATGTGCGTGTTTCGTCTCCGCAGAGTCCGAATATTCGGCCGAATCCACCATCAGCCATCCGAAATACTGCCCAGTTGAGCCCTGTTATGCCCGCGCACATGGTTATACAGCCAAGACAGCTGATGTCTCCTCCACATACTCCCGCCGCTGGCCAAGCCCAAGCTGGGGCCCCCGGAAATGTAACAATGAATAGGATTCCCGTTACTTCCGTTTTGGCGCCCATATCGAAGCCATTACAGCAATCGAGCATAATACTTCCACAACCAAATACGGCCCATAGTTCGATCGCGGCGAGACAAGATCCTACCACTGACAATAAAGACAGTAAAGTTATTGTACCCCAACCGGCTGTATATCAAAGCTCTAGGGTTGCTACTACAACATCCGGATCCACTGGATCGCCTTTACATAATGCAGGACATTCTCAATCGCCTACTATCCAATTAGCATCGCAGCCGTCCATGAAATCCGTGATTGAAGCGCATGGTACGACGCAAATGCAACAAGCAGTTCCAATTCAGTTGGCACAAGGAAAAGTGCCGCCGCATCAAACAGTTGTCCTCCAGACATCGCCACAGTCGACTTCCAAACAACCTCACATTCATGCTGTCCAATCTGGTCGGCCATCGCAGCAACAGAGCCAATCCCAACAGATTCAGCAGCAAATGGTGAAACTGGCGCAGCAGCAGCAGCTGTTCCAACAGCAGATGATGCAACATCGACAGCAACAGATTCAAATACAGCAACAACAACACGCTGCGCAAATTCTACAAATGCAGCATAAGCATCAGCAGCAGAAACAAACATCGAACCAACAACAAGGCGCACAGGCAATTGCTCCTCATCGGATCGTTCAACAGCAAGCAATTCAAGTTCATCCTTGTGCAAAGGGTCCAGCGACAGCATTGCCTCAGCCTGTAAACAAAGATGTCACGCACAAAACAGCAGTGCCAATGCAGGTCCAACATACCCAGCATGCCCAAAGTATGACGGGCAAGGACATGCAACAGTCTAGAATACAACAAAACGTTGTTGTCCGGCAGCAAGCTAGTCTTGTGTCGCAACAGTCGCAAGTGGTAGCGAAGCAATGTTCTCCGCAGTCCACGGTACAATCTGCAGCTCAAGGCCAATCGCAGATTCATCAGCAACAATCCACGCCGGTAATTTTGCAGCAAAGGCAGCCGGGATTGCCTCAAGTGTCGTCGCCTTTGATTTTCCAACACAAAGTGACACCGCCAACACACCAAGCGGCTGTTCAGGGCGTATCTCATCAGCCCACAGTGAAGATTCAAATTCCAGTTGCTCAACCACAAGAGTCAGGTTCGCAAGCGCCTACTCCTACTTCGCAAATTGCAATTCCATTAGCAAACTCGGGTGCGAAACTACCTCCTAGTGAAGATCAAAGTCCAACAAAAGTCGAAAGCGCTTCTAAACCCGTAACTGAGTCGAAAAAGGCGGAACTCACGGAAAAGGTTGAGCTACCTCCGACCTTAAAGGAGCGCGAGTCTGAGTCGACGCATACAGTAAATCCGATCGAGGGGAAGAAAGAAGTTGGTAAAGCTGAGTTGAAGACAGTGTCGTCACAGCAAAGTGAATTGGAGAATGTGTCGGTGATAAAGTCTCAAACAGCCGCGACACCCGTGCAGCCAGTGCAAAGTGCAGTTCCTTCTGAGGAGAACGTAAGCAAGTTCTCAGTGCCAATAGAAGCCCATCTTGAGCATGATTCCAAGGAAGAATGGTCAGCGAAAGAATTGAACATTGAATCTGTGATTAAGAAAGTCGACGCGTTGTGTTCTACTGATGAAGACATCAAGACAAGTAAGAAACAGGATAAGGTTTCAGCCGGAACAATGGAAAGCGTTCCAAAAGAGACTTCCGAACCTCCTGTAGATTTGAAGGACATGACTCAAGATAAAATATCTGATGTATCAGCCGTTGTTCCTCCGATGGAGCTGGAGAAAAAGTTAGAGCATATTGAACCTGTGAACAGTATAGATCCCGACAAAAGTGACGATACGCACGACGAAGAAGAATATGATGAATCAGTTGACTCGAGTAAACCAATGCGTGGTGGGAAACGAGGAGGTCGATCTCATCGCGGTGCCAAGAAAGCTACAGCCGCTCTTCATTCGGGTGGAACACCCAGCCAAACACCAGTTGGTGGTATAGAGGGTGTTCAAACGCGGCGTGGAAAAACTGCTCAAAGCGGCCGAGGGCGGAAGGGAAGAGGTGGTGGTCAGTCGCGGAGTCCCGCAGCAACCTCTTCAGTAGCTGCATTGGCCGAGAAAAAGGCACGTAATCAGTCGTCTGATCAAGATGTGTATGAATTCCATGAGGACTCTGGCGAAGAAAACGTTTCAACGAAAACAGAACGTCCACGGTTGATTCTAACAATCAAAAGTCCTGGTCAAGCTGCTCCGCAAGTTGTTCAGGCAAAACCAGCAAACGCCCCAGCGGCGCCATCTCAACCTCTTCAGCCGTCTGCTGCAGTAGCTCCCTTGTCAGCGCCTACACTATCTCAGCCGCAAACAACAACGACGCAATGTGCACCGGAAGCCACTACACCCCCGCAAAAAGATCAAAGAGACAAGGAAGAGTTTACGACACCTGCGACAAATACAAGAAAATCTAGACGTCTGCTGGAGAAAGATGGTGGAGGTCCAAATGTTCGCAACACCGTAGACGATACTATCGAAGATGTCGTCCGAAATATCAGCTCACCAAAAGTACCAACTGGAGGCCAAACACCACCGAGAAGATCAACACGAAACGCTTTGCAAGTAACGACATCGCGTCCGGCTGCTGCTTCTCAGCAAGTTTCGCTGGAGAAACCAGTAAATTCAGCTGACATCCGCAAGTCGCCAAGAGCTAATCGTCGTTCGAAGGATCGGAAGATCAGTGAGACATCAGTGGACAGTAGTGACGAAAGAAACTCTCTGTTTGACGAAAAGTCGATGCCTAAATCAACTCAGGGCATTCATAATATATCACAAACATCGATGCTACACCAACAAGAAAATGCCCTTGACGCTGAGTCAAAATCAAGTTCTGAGAAGAAGGCTGTGCTGGAAGTTACTAATGAACAAAAAGAGCTGCCTTCAAATGTTCCGCAAAATGCTATCTCTGCAAATAGTAAGACTGCAGATATAGTCGCTGCAAAACAGCAAGATTCCACAGAAACACTTGCTCTCATTGATCCCGTCACAGGACTGTTGACCGTGTTTCAGCAAAGCAAAGAAGGAAAATACGTCCCCGTGCCAGGCGCGCCATCAGCACCCCCTAATGCCAAGCTGGTAGGCAAACAAATAACCCAAGTCGTTATACCCAGAGAAGATGCCAAGCTGGATGAAGGCACGGATGGAAAATTGTCTGAAGCAAAACGTATTGAGAGTCTACCAAACGCAATAATGGATACACACAAAGTGACAAACGTATTGGTGAAAGGTTCCCAACCACAACCGACGGGAACGCCACCGATTAGTTGCGTTTCTGGGGGCGTATCGCAAGTTCCTGCAAGATCACAAGCACCGGTTGTACCAATTTCGATTCAACAACAGCAAATGCAAAGGGTGCAGGTACACGTGCAGTCACCGGGCCAGACCTCTCAGTCTCATGATGCGCTTAACGCTCAACTCGGCCAAGGGCATCAACCACCTCCACAGTTCACACTACATAAATTGACAGAACCAGGACAAATCCAGCCACCTCAAGTACAAGTTCAACAGCAGCCATTGATCATGCCATCACAGTTGCCGGTGCAGCAACAAGCTTCGCACCAATCTCCATCGGCGATGCAGCAATCACAGCTTCAATCACAGGCTATCAGAACTCATCCTTTAAAGGCGCACATGTTGAACAGCCAGCACAATACCACACACAAGTCAATTGTCGGTCAAAACATCGTCAAAGTGGCTACAGGTGTCGTAAGTCAGGCCACCACCGTCGTTACTAGTTCCAGCCTCACGAAAGCTCAACAAAGCTCTATGGTCCAGTCGAACATCGTAACGCGGCATGTTAACCAAGGTGGTGTTCCGCAACAAACCCAACAATCCATAAATCTAGGGCAGATCTCTCAACAGCCTACGGGTCAATCAATTCACAATCTTTATGTGAACATCCCACCGTCTAGTAGCGCCGTGCAGGTTGCAGTGGCACACTCACCCCGAATTCAACAAAGCGCTGTCGCTAAAGCGGATCAGGGGCCACCTTCGTCGCAACAACCAGTTCAGCTACTGCATGTTGTTACAAAACCCATCGGTGGCAATCAACAGCAGCAAATTATCGCTCAACATCAGCCAGTAGTGATTCACAGTAACAAGATGCCTCAGTCCCAAACGCAGCAATATGCAACAGTCCTGCAGGGTGGAAAACTCATCCAACAGGGCGCGCCAATGCAGACTTCAGTTGGTGGAAAGCCACAGACTATCCAAATGAATATGCCGCACATGTCTCAACAGCAGCAACAAGGTCCCACGCAGCAACAACAGGTCCAGCAACAGCACGTCCAGCAACAGCATGTCCAACAATTGCACGTTCAAAAGCAGTCACCAACCATATCCGTGGTCACTCACCAACTCGGAAAACAAGTGCAAATACCTGGCCAATCGCAACAACAACAACAACCTCACCACCAGCAGCAACATCCGAATGCTCCCCCGCACATTGTGCAAACAGTGCAGCAGGCGTCCGGGCAACTTCTTGTGGCACCTCAGGGTGGAGGCGTTGGCAATGCAGGCAAAACATCGGGCGTGCCCCCGAACACCATTCATATGGTTCCCGGTCAGCAGCCAGGCATAATTCTGGGATCGCAACATATTGTGAGTCATTCTGCGCACCAGTCCTCGCTGGGCCACCAACCATCCGCTGGAGCGACAATTCTCCAAGCCAAGCCCGCCCATCAGCAGCAAATGGCAGCTTCCAACAAGAGCGTGATAGGACTTCATCAAAGCTCGCAAATAATGACAGGAGCGGTACCCAGTCCGCCACTGAAGCAGCCGCCGCATATGAGTGGTCAGCAACCGGTCGTGACTGGTGAGTTAGATGTTAACGTCAGATCATATTTCAGTTTAATGATGTTCGTTACGAATTTCAGGTGCCGCCAACAGTCTGCGTGCCTCTGTACCGCCAATCAGTCCGCAAGGACAAGCTCGAAGTCATATGTTGCAGCCTGGCTTGCCAGCGCCGGCCTTCGAAGCAACTTTGGTGAGTAACGTCCACACAATTGCCGAGAAGAAGCTGGAAAGTTTTGTAACTTGCGTTATTCTTATTGTTCCATTTTGATTTCAAAGAAAGTTAACCCGTTGCTATATAAAGCGTGCAAAACTTTCCAGACGGAATTGATAGTATTTATGAGTCATGCGAAAATGCACAATACTAAATTTAATGAAATTGTAAAAAAAATCATTTTTACGGACGCAGCATGATATTGGAGGCTTTGGAGCGCAATTATCGCAAAGTCCTCCGCCTGCGCATCAGCAAGCTTCGCCTATAACACCGGTAAATCAAAGTTGAACCTGTTGTTGCCATTTTATAGATTTAGGACCCATGCAGCCAAATCTGATTATTTTAACAATCAATGAATCAATTACTCCAAATGGCAAAGAGAGGCCAATTAAGCGGAATAATAATTTTCGAGCGTGAACGATGGTCGCATGTACAATTCTAATTCAGGCAATAGTCTGACAACGACTGGTTTTCATTCTGATAAGTGCCAATGTTATCGTTCAGGGAATCATTGTTGATAGAATGAAAAAAGCCTGAAAAGTGGACATTGTCTGAAATTCCTGTAAATCTGTAGTTGAGTGTATATATTTGTTTAACTGTGCCTCTCTTTACGTTTGTTTCGAGAGCTCAAATTTGTTCGGCGATATTGTCATTTACTTTATTGTTGGAATGTTGAACTTTGCCTTTAATCCGTCACGTTTGATTATTTTGCAGGGAGAGGGAACATTCCCTGGTGGTGCGATACGAGGAATGCCGCGCGATCATTACATCATGTACCAGCAGTATTATCGTGCCCAACCCGAAGCGAGGATTCCCTACATACCAAGGTAACATTTGATTGTCTAAATCCGGTGTAGTGGATGTATCTATGAAACTAACATTACGATTTGACGCAGGTCGCCGTTGGTGCAAGGATCAGGGGCTGATCAAAAGGACATGTCTGAAGTGGATGATGCTATGGTTGCCAGCCCGCCATTAGAACTGAGGCGGCCTGGTAGTGGCTCACGAACTATCGCTGTGCCTCACAGCCTGCAGAGTCCGCAAGATCGTGCGACTGGTAGGTCTAAATTGATTCAATCAAATGGATTGTATGTAGAGATGGAGCTATTTTGTTTATTCAGATTCGCCGCAAGTGGCTCAGGTGTACGTTCATACCCGAATTCCGCATCCACAATATCAAGAAGTGAGCGGGCGCTACTTTGAACCTGTGCGACAGGTGACGACTGAACCGCCGCCTGCTCACAGATCGGCACACAGCGTGGTAACACCTTCACCGTCCAGATATGCGCCAGAAGCTCCACCGCCAGGACCACCGGCTAATCTGGCGCACATGCACCCGAAAATGATTGGACGTGAACGCGAGCGAGAACAACGCGAGCGAGAACAGCGCGAACGTGAGCAGCGTGACAACGAAGCCCGTTACTACGTAGATGATAAGCGCGAACGTGTGCAAAGGAAGCGAGAAAATGAGCGAACGTCGATACCACCAGGTAAGAATCGGGAAATAAAATCGGTGTAGCCACATTCCGTTGCATTTCATCCGATCATCATCGCACGGTGTACGTAATGAATATATGTTTCGATTCGCAGGTCATACAGGCATGCCTAGTCATGACAGTCTTGTGCCGGCAATGCCAACACCAACAGGACGCAGCATCCAAGTGGCGACACCGCCTCATGCGAGCCAGGTGCCACCTCAAGGCGATTCGCTGCTAACATTGTTGCAACGCTATCCGGTCATGTGGCAAGGCTTGTTGGCGCTGAAAACTGATCAGGCTGCTGTTCAAATGCATTTCGTGTTTGGCAATCCAATGGTTGCACGCGGTTCGTTGCCATGTAACAGTGATGGCAGCACTCCACCCCTTCGAATCGCTCAACGAATGCGATTGGAGCAGACGCAATTGGATGGTGTCGCCAAAAAGATGCAGGTAAGTGTAGGACATCGTAATTTGCGACCGTCAGTGAATAAAATTGATAATTATTGGAAGAATTCGAATTCGGAAGCGACCTGGGTTTCATTTAGTGTAAAAACCAAGTGGCAATACACCGAAAGTTCTCTCGCAATTCCCGTATGACTCCAAAAATCAAAAATATTGATAGTAAACCGCCACAAACATAGAAAACTATATACTGAATGGATTCAGCAACCTTCCACCGGAACAAGAGAGCATTGATCTGATGGAAATTAACGGCAGAGCTGTGCCAATGTCAGTCGGATCAAGTGCAACCTAAACAGAGCGCGTACTGAATCGACTCGGCATAGTTCGAATTACGACAGGCTTCCCCACATTGATTTTCAAACTATCGGCATTTGTGCCGTTCAAGCGTTCAACTTCCGACCGGAAACAATCAAATTATGGGCGACTTATCAGAACCCTTGACTCAGTATTCTCTGATGCTACCGTGCCGAACTGGCCAATTCGCCCGATGCGGTCCTACCGAGTCAATTCAGTGCGAGTTCAGCGTTATAGCTACGATAAAAAGAACCGTTATATTAAATTCTAAATCTTTAGAAAGATGGCGAATGAAGTGTATATGTGTATAACGACCTAACTGAACATAAATAAGTCCTTATAAAATTGGCACACCCTTTATGGATCCAACAATTTTATTTCTAATATTCTTGACATCAAATTCCTTAGTAAACTCGCTTTGATTGGCAACAAATAATAACATAAAACTTATTTTCGACATTTCGCTTTGCAGTACGAAAACGAACATTGCATGCTCCTTGCATTGCCATGCGGACGCAATCATATGGACGTTCTACAACAATCGCGTAATCTACAAACCGGCTTCATCACCTATTTACAACAGAAAATGGCAGCCGGCATAGTGAACATACCAGTGCCAGGAAGTGATCAAGCCGCCTATGTGGTACACATCTTTCCATCGTGTGATTTCGCCAATGAGAATTTGGAACGTGCGGCGCCCGATTTAAAGCATCGTGTTGCCGAAATTGCCCACCTTCTCATTATCATTGCCACAGTGTAAAGCATGTCTAACAATAATAAATAGTCACTTGCGTGACATGACGACAAACAATCAACAAATGATTTTGTAACACGGACAGACTGCTGAAATACGGCTATAAATAATATCAACTGCAGTTCTGAAGCATATAGTAAACCCGGAAATGTTGTAAATATAGTTGATCACGGAAATTCCAATGAATACATTGTATGAAAAGAAACTTGCAAGAAAAAAACAACAGCAAAAAAAACCTTGATAAAGTGAAAAGGCGCATATATATTCGATAAGATTTTTTTCAAACAAAAGTAAGAAACTTATTTATGTACTGATTGATTCCTTTAAAAACTATCTGTATATAGAACTTGTATAGATTGAAAAAGTTTAATTTATTTACAATGAAAACAACCCATAAAAAAGTTAATTTATGTTTCAAAATATTAGGAACAAAACGAAGTAATGAAAGTGTATATAATTTTTACAAGAATTGATAGATATCCTGTGTTTTTTTTATTATTATTCTGTAAACCGTCTTGTTGTTGTTTTCCTTTCATTTCAACTGATTTGTCTTCAATTGAACGAACATTGAGATCAAGTACAAGTAGAATTCCATATAAATCTCTCGCATTAAAATACATAACAATAAAACTATATTAAAGTGTCAATAAAACTTGGAAATAAAATCACACCGTATACGTATATTAGTCTATAAAATAATTAGAAATAAAACAAACTATTGCGCTATGAATTCAATCCATTTATTTTTCAAAATTGCAGAATAGCATTTTTGTTAAATTGGACCTAATATCAATAAGACGTGTAAGTCCGAATGTTATCAATTTTCATTTGTTTTTGACGACTTTCAATTGAAATTTGGTGGATCGCGAATCTATCAGCTATTTAGCTTATAGATTTTTGCATAAACTATTGATACGAAATTCAAAAGGGATTCCCTAAAACATTATTAGCATCTTCCTATAATTCGTGCTGCGTGTTCGATATCTTCTTTCCTTGAAAAGTAATCCGTAACTTTGATATGAAGTTAATTTCTGAAAAGCATTTTCAAAAAAGGCAACGTATTAAGTGAAATGCGAAAGTCCTATATTTAATGGCCAGTCAAAAAGTGAAATTCGAAGACATCGTTTCTGAAAACAAATAAACTGAAATTAAAAATTTCTCTACTGCCTGCAGTCAAATTCAAAAATTAACACTTGAACGGTTTGGAAATGAGTATTTGTTTTCTTTTGGAATCGAAATAATAATGAAATTGGGCCACGCAATGCCCAAACTAGCATCGAATATAATTAAAAGCCAGAAAATTGTGCGCCTCTCGTTCTATATGCAGCAAAATTAGAATCAAAGTTTCAACGATCCATTTGTTTTCAGTTAAGGAAGTTTCTGATTTATTCTACATTAAAAGTAAGCTACTCATTTGTCGAGTTTATTATTTTTTTGTTTTATTAAGAGAATAAATATATTTTTAGTTCTTCTAACTGTGAATGATAGTACCACCTATACCATCTTAATTAATAATTTATATTTGAAGCGATATCACGTTCTATTACTAATTTGATATGAAAATAATAATAAATAGATCACGTATTAAGATCAGGTGAATAGTGTTAGTTGCTACGATTTATTTCCTGGATAATTAAAGTATAATGAATTTTCTTCCTTTTTTGTATAAATCAATCTTCTATAATTAAATTCAACGTATTGGTATTAAAAGTAAACAGCCTATAAGCATTGTTCGGGGGGATAATTTTCGTTCAATTGTTTGCTGCTCGATTGTTATTTCATCCTTTCTGGTTTTTTTTACCCCAATCGCACCGCGTCGTTCAGTAAAGTGTTGTAAATATCCAAATTAAAAAAATTTGAAAGAAGAAATTACAATTGACCAGCAATCATAATAGAACTTGTTTGATTTAAGTGTTACTTTTATTTTTTTGCGCATTAAATTATCACAATTCAATGAATAGAATATGCAATGAAACAATAAACTTTGTAAAAACAATTAACATAATATATTTACAGTTAGTAATGGTTGTTGCAAAACAAATTCTCGACCATCTGAAAAAAATTAATAGAGACAACGTTGTAAAATTTTAAATAAAAAGGCGAACACACAAGTAGAAATTGTATTGAAGTACAGATGTAAATTTCAAATAAATATATAAATTAGTGGTAAGAATATTGAGGCCGATTAATGATAATGGATAAATTTAGGCTAGACGCTTAGATTAGGTGACGCGTGGAGAAGAACAAACAAATTATAACTGCGATGAAGAAGAACTATTTAAAATAAGTAGGAATTTAATTAGAATGTGTATAACAATGTGAAGAAGAACTAAATAATTTATGAATAAGCGAAAGTCTTAATGCACTGTGACATGAAAGTTTGTTTTAAATCACAAACCCAACCACAAAAGAAAATAATAAAATGATTTTATCAGAAATAAATGGAAAATCAAAAAAAAAATACAACTTCAATATAAAATTAAACAAAAAAAAAACTTTAATGAAACTCTGTTTTAATATTTAAGTGGCTGAACATCTTATTAAAAACACGTGTACGAGTAGAATTAATGAAAAAATAAAATAAATTTATAAGTTGAATAAAAAAACAGAGAAAATCAACTTGAATGTAAAAAGAAACACACGAATTAATTATAAACACCGAAAATAAATGCGTATGAATATGATAAGATTTAATTTAAATTAGGACACATAGGAGAACAAAAAATAACGTAAAGAATATGAAATTGGTAAAAAAGTGAAACATATATTAAGGATACATATAAATAAATATATATATATATTAAAACAAATAATTTTATTGACTAAGTAAAGCAAATTGAATAACTATATTTACTATATATGGACGAGAAAATTCAAAAAAACTACCAATTTGAAATTCAATACGTGCGAAATACTACGCAATACTGGCAAAACAAAAGAAGCGTTACATATTTAAAATGCTACTCTTGACACAAATGAAATAAAATAAATACCAATTGAAATGTTGGCGGGAAGACTACTAAAAACAATGTAATTACAAGAGAGAAAAAAAGCAAAAAAAGAACACACATACTATATGTGCGCAAAATAAATATTAAGAAGCTATAAATATATAAATACTATAAATAGAACTTCTTGTAAATATTAATATACATAATATATATATAATATAAATAAATATAAAAGTATAATTATTAAACTATTCAAATAAATAAAAAAGAGGAAAATTTAAAAATTATAAAACGAAATAAAATAAAATATTGTAAATTTTTTTCTTTAAAAAACTATTTGTTTTTGTTTTTTCGGGATTGCGAGGGATAAAGAGTGGAAATTATAATTTTGTTGAGTTATAATTATTTTTGTTGGTTTCCAGTCATGAATTCGAAATGATTATTTCTCGTGGGCTTCATTATTCTATTTTGGTTTGCAAGATTTTTTTGTACAAAAAGGACTGAGCTTCCAAAAAAAATTAAAATAAATCCAACACGTTTCATTTCCAACTTTTTATTATTTTTGCCCAATAAGAACAAAATAGGTTTAACGAGCTATTTTACCTTTTTTCTTTTGAATGTTAGTATCGGTGGCTTTTACAATAGACCAACAGCAATCACATAACATATTTTGATCCCTTTATCTTGTCTGTGCCAAATTTTCTATTCGGCCGGTTTGGTTTTGGGTTGTCGTGAATTGAGTTCCCGTTTACGGATTCGTGGGCAGGGCAGTCCCGGCGCAGAAACGAGTGGCGCCCTTTTGTTAAAATATATTCCCACACCCCTCTTCGCGGGTTTAAGCCGGGTGGGATTGCCCAAACCGTGGCCAGGATCGGCTGCGGTGTAAGAGTGAACGCTACAAGAATTACAGTTGTAACATAATCATGCTCAAAACTTTTTAAGTCCTAGTGAAACGTAATTTTTGTTTATTAGGATTTGAAGAAAAAAGTTTAAATGTGAGTAAAAAAAACTTTCGGAAAGGTGTTCACAATCATCTGATGAAAGGTTATGAATCCAGCCAAATTTAACTATATTTAAAAGATAATTCTCAAACATCTCTTACTTTAACTTGAAAAAAATGTACAATTCAATAAAAGTACAGTATCGTCTCTAAAGGTCTAGAAAATAACTCTGCAATTAAAAATGTGGCCCTAGTTTAGTCTAAAGCCTTCACTATTTTTTTTACTAATCTTAATTCAATGTGAAGCGACCTTTTTTTTTGGAGGGAAGTGAGATATTTATGGCAACCATTCTTTTTATCGAAGGTAAAAGGTTACTTTTTATAATTATCTTTTTAACCCTCGAACCTCACAAACAAAAAAAGGAACAGTATTTTGTATAGTCATCACACCAGCTCAAGACTAGGTAGCTAGGTAGGTTGTCGTGGCAGCTCTCTTTTACAGAAGTTCAAGACACACCAATTGGTTTTAAATACCCACAGGCAATCTAATTTTGAATTTTGTTTCATGCGTTTCTTTAGATTTCATAGCGTGAAACGTCGAAAAATAAGGTTTTTCGTTACCACTATGCAAAAGAACTGGCTTGAGACATCTTCAAAGCATCAATAAATAAAAACCATTCTTCTGGTTTAAAAAAATATGAAGCATTGGAAGACACACTCCCGGCTATATTTGTAGTTTCTTAAATTAGGTTTTTGTATTTTATAATTTCAGTTGAATAAACGTTTTCAAAATAAAATTCTTTCTAGAACGTTATGCCATCTGAAGGATATACCAATTCCGATTTTGGGATATCGTGCCAAACATATAATAATATCAATCACAAAAGTAACAGAAACCATCAGAATATACTCTACACGGTTTTTCTTAAATTTTAGGCATATCTCTGTTGAGAAAATACCCTCAGTTTGGAATATAATTACTTCTCAATTTTTTTTATAATTGTAAAATATTTGAAACAAATGGGATGTGTTTTGTAAATTAACAATTGCTTACCAAAGATCTACTTTTGAGTTTGATATGAAAGCAAATTGATAAGAGAATTAAAAGTCGAAAACACCAGATTCGGTTTTTATGAATTTTCAATGGAACTAATTTCTAACACAAGTTTTAAACTCTGCTCTTCGTTAACTTTACGTAAATATCCTATAAATAGCCGCCAGACGCCAACTCCTTGGGCGTTCTACAAGCAGGATTGCTAATGGCTAGAAATATTACAAAGAACATATAAGAAATTATTACAAGCCCTTAACTATAAAATATGTATATGTGTCAATTTTGAGGTAAGTGGATTGATTGTGTTGTTCCATGGCTCCATTTGTTCTTGACTTTATTTGCTGTTCAGGTCCAAATGGCTTTTGACCATACTCTTCTCCAGTTGATAGCATTTCAGGAATCGATCAATCGTGCCGCCTCATTTTCAGCTGTAGAATCAAGTAATTTGATCCATTTCTGTGGAAATTCTGAACGAAATTTTTTAATATATACATTACGGAACTCCTGAAATTCACTGTACAATACAATGTACAAAAAATGACAGTGTTGTCTTTTTGAAAAAAATATCTAATTCCATTATTCGCTCATTAAAATGCGTTTATTTGTAACTTTTTATCTTCTTCTGTAGCTTTCAAAATTTTTAGCTTAACATTAGAATTTTTCATTGAAATATTGATACTTAACATCGTTGAGAACATTTTAAAGTGAAGTGAATAATGGACGAAAAAAATCTTCTTAAATTTCAACTTTAACATTCAAATCCCATCTTAATGTGAAACAAAAGAAGATATTAATCTACTTTGTTTTTATATCAATAAAAGTGATTTTGATGCCCATATAAATACTAATCCTTGCAATTGAGGGTCTGAATCTTTAAAATATTTGATAGCTAAAATACCAGTATTTTTAAATGCTATTTTTTTTACTTAGCAGTGTTTGTTTTTTGTACACATTGAAATATTTTGTTTTTATATCATGAACTTTGGTATTTGAAATTGTTTAGTTGCATTTTAAAATGTTTCCATGCTTATTTCTTTGCAGCTTTCTATAAAATGAAATATGTATTTTTTTTTTCTTAAAGAAAAAAGTTATAATATCCTAGAAGACTATACAGTTTTTTTTAAAGCAATATCTTAGAAAATTACTCTATTTCTTTCTAATAAAAGTTTTGAAAAAACTTAGTTTGGCCATATATAGGGCGAATACAAAGTACAATTCCGACCAAAAGAGAATTATTGAGTTTGGCTAAATTACCAATTTTCTAAAATTCAAAACAGATGCTATGTAAGTCCGGTCGTACAATAAATTTACAGATTTTAGCTCAGATTGCTCGTGGAACTATGGATAAATTAGGGTGCATTATCTAGAAAACAAAAAACTTCGATTCGATTACTAGTAATTCATCAAATTTCGATAATAAATCCTCCCTTAAAATTGGTCTGTTAAAGAATGAGAATATTTACAAAAGCAGCAAATTTCAGAAGGCTCATTTATAAAGATCCTTTTAAAGATATAAATATTGGATTCAGCCCATGCTTGTTTGAATGTTGTTTTGTTTATTGTTCAATTCAAAATTTTGGTAAATTAGTCAAAAATTTGATTGCCGAATACAAGCATGAAATTATTTCTGGCATAACAATATTGAATTTTCGAAATAGACGACCAATTGATAGTGCATTGCATTTAATAAGTTCTCATTTTAAATGATTTCAAATCAAATGACTCTCATTCAAATTTATCTTACTTTATTTCACTAGTTCGTCGAATTTATGACTACATTTTATTGTGTATTTTTAATACTAAGAGGAACAACAAGTATTAGCTTTCAATTACGAAATTTTCAATTCTCATTAAAATTGTTTTTTTATTTATTCAATTCAACAAATCAACAATCAAAACTACTTCTCTTAACCATCATCTGAACTAAATCATAAATTCAAAATGTTACTCTTAATTATTCATCGAGATTGTTACGTAATTCCTAATAAATATAAACCAAACGATACCATACGCTAACATGTGAACATTTCATTGAAATCAAACCAACAAACAATAAAAACAATAAATTGTTACATAGTATTTTATTAAATACAATATTGATAACATTTCAAGCATCAACAACCTTCCAAATTTACTGAGAAAAATAAATAGCTATATGAAAACTACAAAAAAATGATGAAAATAAAATAAAATAAACAAAAACCACAAATACCAGCTAAGTATTCAACAGAATAATCTTTAAACAATATTCAAATATGAATGAAAAGAAGAATGCTTAAAAATGTAAAACAAATTGTGTGACTGAGAATAAAAAAGCGTCTGAAATGTAACTAATAAATATATGAAAACAATTTTGAATTAAGATAAGAAGCAAAGGGTAATATATATAAATAACGAATATTACCCAATCCCTTCAATACTTAACATGAAATCATAAAAACGCATTAGATAGACAATTTTTAAATGAAATCAAACGAGAAAAAAAATAGAAAAAGTCAATGATATTATTATTTCAAAGAAATGATAATTAGTTTTAAGATGAAAAATATACATTAAAGAGATTTATGATGTACTTAAGGATGTTCAGCAAAGCTGCAAATGGTCAGTGAGTTTACATCAACAGAAGTGAAAAATGAACACAAATTCGCAACAGTTGAATTATGTGAGTTTGTAAATGGAATATATATTTTAAAATTATTTATATGTGTTTAATTTCTTTAAAAATCGTTTACCACTTTGACCACGCCAATTTTACAATTTGGTACGCTATAAAAGCTACAAAGAGTTTTTCTATTATAATCAAAAAATTATATAATTGATTATGAACTGCGTTAAAAGCTCAGTATAGAAATATTTTTAATTAAATTCAAAGCAATTCCAACAGTCCTCAATGTCCCTAATTTTTATATGTTCGATTAGCTTCTTCAACAGTCATAAATTCAATATGCTACTAGCTACTAAGCATATTTTGTTGTTTACGCTTAGACAACTGTTCCTTGAAAATTATATCTATCTTTATCCTAGAAATGTTCAAATCTACATAGAAACATGATCGTCCGTAAATAAAATAAATAAACTATCTATCTAAAATTGGAAATCAGAGAGATGAAATCAATGCATTTAAAATATCCATTCAAAATTAATTTGTCAAACATATGTAGACGATATTTGAATTTTAATTTTTTGTTCATACCTCATCACGCGAAAATTTGTATAAGATAAGATGCCGATAATGAAACTGTAAAAAAAGGTTGATAAATCATTTGCATTACAAAGTATTTATGTATGAACAAATCATAAATACATTTTATTTATAAATGTATTTGATATTTTAACCAAATAAAACGAATATTGTTTGATAAAATAACAATACAAAATTTTGTAATATAAATATAAATAAAGATCAGAACGAGAATAAATACAATAGTATTAGCACTTACGTTTTATGAATGAATGGAAAGGTGTACCTATCTGTATATTTTGTATATAATCCAATTGCAAATATGATAACAAATATAAAAATTAACAAAATTCAAAAGTATCTTGTTTTTGTCTCCTATCAATTTTATAATTGTGTCACCGATTCTAAATCCAGCGCAATGGCAATAAAGTATGGATTTTGCCACTGCACGTGGCATCCATTTAATAATCGGGGCGGACGCCAATACCCATCACCGCATTTCGAGCAGCACCGATACGAATAAAAGGGGTGAGTCACTCTTTGAATTTATTTTAACGCATGACTTAGCCCTATAAACAAAGGTGAGGATCCTACTTTCATTACGGCAAGCCGTAAGGAAGTTTTGGATATCACTCTTACGAACGAGCACTTGCACCACGCTATCAAAGGATGGCATGTATCACAAGAGATCATTTATATATAATGTTCGACGCACCAAGTAGCTCTTGAACACGAGTCGTGAAACCTTGAGTTCTATCGCGTCCATACTGACGGGGTATTGTCTAATTGGCAGACATGCGGAAAGATTGGGCGTTCCCTTCAATGATTTCTGCCGAAGCTGCAGATCGGAAGAAGAGGAAGAGACAATCCAACATTTTCTGTGTGAATGCCCAGCACTGTCCAGGAAACGCATCAAAGCTTTAGGCACCCTTCCTGAACAACCTCATGGAAGTAGCTGATTTGAATATTAACCGCATAGCCAGATTCATACGAGAATCGAAATGGTTCTCGTCACCAAGCAGCTAGGTTCTAGTGCCGTCTCAATCTTCTATGGTATCACAATGGACCTAAGTGAGCCATCTTTTGATAAAGAGGGCTGCCACAACAACTAACCATGGATTTTGAAGTGAGATGCTATTTTTAAAATAAGTCCAGGATTATTCAGCGTTTTCTTTACCGGATACTCATCGGATACTTGTCATAGAAGAATTTCCTATACTTACATTTTCTCCAAGTTAAACTGCTCTCGATTGACTCTCGTGACGCCTCGGTGTGATCGACAGCCAATCGACGAATGTCGTTCGATATCGACATACATAATACCATGGTATAAAGACGAGAAGGTAGTCTCTTCCGAAGCTGCGGTGACGTCATGTGATTCAGACAATTATGACATTTTGCCCAGTCGGAATTTCAGCAACACTTTGCGGCATACAAGATGTGATTTTCCTGCTGGGTGGGATGACACGTTTTGGAAGAAAAAATGAATAATGTGCCATTTGAATATTCTTTAGAGAATATTTGTTTGTTTCCTAAGCTATAATATTGATTACAGTAAACATTCGTTTTTGTTACCTGACACTTTGCTAAATTTGAATATGTGACGTTTTTGCAACGCCAGATTCAAATGTGAAATATCGTTATATTTTAGGCTGCCATACGCGCCGTCTACGATTTTTTATTTTGGTAGCCCTAATTTCAGTGAATACGTGACGCAATGTGAGTCAGATGTGCGAGCGAAATAGGATGACGATTTTTAATCGGGTTTACCTCCTGTAGTTTTTATACCATGCATAATACCATTTTCTACTGTCAATTGTGAATTGACATGCAGATCTCATTCGCAATGAGCGTGACGAGAGCTGTCGATCGATATCGACATACGTAATACGAACTCACACGAACGATCGACAATCGACAACGACGCGAGATACATAATAGGGGTGAATATCTTTGTACAATAATTGATCGAAAAATGGACGATATTTCACATAACGGTCTAAAGTTGTGCACGCATTTCTGGTAACAATAAAGCAACATCGAACTCCCCTGCAAATCATTTATTCAGGACATTTTACGATTAAAGAACCTAAAGCAAAATAAAGCAGCAAGGATCCATGACAGCCCTGCAGAGCTCAGAAAAATGCAGGAGACAGAGCAGTGAGAGCTACCCATTCAATTAATATGAGAAAAGCATAATCTTTGGAGACTCATGTAAAGGCGTCACATTTCCGCTTTAAAAAACAGAGTCAAATTGTGTGCGAGAATCGCAAAGGGACACCAATACTTTGTACATCCTATAGAATAATAACAATTCTGAAAAAATGGATAAGCCGTCGCTGAACAAAACGCTGAAAAACTAAAGATATATTAATTTCATAGTCCACTCAAACTTTTCCCGGGTCACTTCACGCGTTTCTAAAATCATTTAAACACTTTTTCAATTTACTTTAGTTTTTCCAAATCAAATTAAATTTAAAGTTTTTGAAATAATTCATTACTTGGCTGTTCAACGTAAACCCACGTGAATTTCTTCCCCGAACACATGAAACTGTTACAACAGCTCGTGTTGCACGTGCTTGCGGCAAAGATGAATATGGAACTTCGATTTATCAAGGAAGATAATTTTCCCCGGTTTTCTCGGGGACCAACTCGATGAACTCCATAGAAAATCGATTTCACTTTTAATACTATCGATTGAGGCAATTTTGTTCAGCGTAATTGTAATTTGACGCAGATTTGGAAAAACTTCAGGTGACTTGGGGAAAAAGTTTCAATGATCTGGGAAACGATTCAAATTTGGCTTTCGCTTCAACAGAAAAACAACTGTTTGTTCGGTAGATTTTTCAATCTACTCGAAAATTGCTTTTAATTATTTACTAATAATATTCTGTACATTTTCATGGACTTAATATCCATCAACGGCGCTAATTGCATATCGAAGTGTTTGTTCGCTAAAAGATTGAGCCCCCAACATCCTCGCCCTTCTTTAATCACAAGCCACTCCGCACTCAGCTGGTTGCTGTATCGATATCACTTTTAAGGCATCACAGCTCTCAACCACGACATTCTCCGCATTCTCCACCTTTCCGGACATCTTCTGTTTCTCATTTATTACTTTTTCCCAGGCTAGGTCGAAAGGATATGCGATCGGTTGGAACTCGTCGGGGGTATCCTCGGAATTGGGCAGTGTTGCTTTTACGACTGAAACGCCGCGCGTATGAATCCGCTCCAACATGGCGGTGTTGTACGATTCCGCACTAAGCGAAGTAATGTATTCGAATAGTTCGTCTTTAGTTTTCACGTTGGGCAAGTCGAATCGATCAAAGTACTACGGATCAGAAGAGAATTAAAATTTACTTAACTCACAATGGAATTTGCATGCTTACAGAAACGATATTGTTGCAGTCTCGCATTAAAAATTCCAACGCCGAGGGATGACTGGGCTCGACCGATTGTGCGAGATCGATGAACCAGCACTTCTCCGTGTGCCAAAGGATATTATACTCGGACAGGTCGGCATGAACTAGTTTCGCGTGGTTGTACATCCGGTACATCGCACTAATGATTTGCTGATACGCTTCGCACAGCTGCGCCTCTGAGAGTTTGGCGAATTTTAATTTGGGCGCTGCATTGCGATTGTCGCCAACGAACGACATGACCAGGATATGTTTCTTCAATAGTACCACGTCCGGGCACGTGATGCCCACCTTCTGCAATCGTTTGATATTCAGCATTTCCTTCTCCGCCCACATATTGATCACGACGCGGGAGTTTTGCTTCGAGAAGCGGTTCTTGAAGCGGTAATCGTCCTTGATGTAGCGATCGCGTTGCTTGAAATCACTCAACGTCGTTTTGAAGATCTTTATGGCGCATTCGCGCGGCAGCACCAGGTCGCCCTCGTACGAAGGATCAGTGTCGGCATGAAGAACTACCGATTCCTTCCCCGTCGAGATGATACCGTTCACACGCTCCAGAAGCCGATTGTTGATCATCTTGTAGAGCAGCAGACGCGTACGATTGTCCACGCCCATTTCCGCGGTCGCGGCATTCTCCTTGCGGTCGTACATCTTGTTTTTCTTGTTGTTCTTCCGCGAATACGTTTTCAACTGATTGAAGACGGCGTTGGGGAGATTCATCTCGAACCCGCCCGCATCGCCCGTGGAAATGCCGGGCGGAAAGGACATCACGCGACAGGCGTTCCGGACGCCGCAAAGCTGTGCGTCGTGCTTGGTTACCATTTCGCCCTGGAAATATTCCGTCGTTAGTTACATTTCGATGCGAAAAGCAAGTCAGTTTAACGTAAAATAAGCCAGCTTTCAGGCACCTTACCTCCTCGTCTATCTTGAATCCACATTTTGGCATGGCGTCCAGCTTCTTTTCGTTGGTCTCGAAGCGATCCCAGTCCCCGCCGTGCAGGTGGTCGACCAAGTTGTCGTCGCTGCTCTCCTCCTCATCGTCCAGGACGTTGTTGTCGTGCCGTCTGTAGTTCTCCAGCGAAATCGACACTTTCGACAGCTTGTTCCGCTGCAGCTCCAGGCGCCGTAGCTGATCGACGAACAATTAATTGAGTTGGTAAAACGATAGGCCGTTGCTATCCGCCCGATATCGTCAAACTAAGGGGTCAAAATTAGAAGAGTGTTTGTGCATGTGTTGAGCGAGTGTGACGTAAAAACAACCGAGGGGAAATTTAGAATCGAAAATTTGGTAAGAAGAGAGGAATGACAGTTGATAAGTGACAGTTCGAGACAATTGTACTTTTGATATACGGGAAATCGGTGTCAATTTCTTTGCCAAGATGAATCAATTGGTAGGATCTGAAATGGAGCGTCATTAAGAGAAGAGTCGAAAATCATGTAGGATCGTGTAGCATATGGCTGTAGACTCCGACGCACTTCAAAAGATGTTGTGTTAAATAATGTGAAAAGATAAATATTTGTAAGTTTAAAAAATATAATTTATTGAGTAGGTCGTGCAAAACATAATATTATAATATAAAATCAAATTATAAGTTATTTTTTGTGTCTAGGCCCATACGAAACAGTGGCTCGTAGAAATCCTTTTGGACGTCCTTTTTGTATGAGAGGAATGGGCATAGACACTTCCTCCACACTCTTTGTACTGTGAACAGTAAAAGTGGACAGTTCGTCAGCTTCTGCAACTTGAGGCCGCGTGTGGATATGTTCGACGCTTACAGAAATATTAGGAGTTTTTCCATTGCGAAAAATCTCCGTGAGTTCTTTAATTTCTCCAATTCGCATATGGAACTCGTCGCCAGTGCATGTGTTCACAATATTGAAAAGTTCATGCATGGTACTTCCAATAGTCTAATTTCTTGATTCGTCAATAGCACATCTGTTGTAAGTATCTCCTGTAATAAAGAAGTAGATCTTGCTGGAGGAATCGTAGTGAGCATTTTAGATTTGCCCCACCTACTTGCAAATAAAGTTTCACTATATAGTGGCAGGCGGACGTGCTTTCTAACTGCAAAAATATGCCTGCACGGCAAGTGCGAAGACTTCCATAAGCTGCATTCGCAAAATGCTGGATAAACAGTCACTGCGGCCGTATCATCCTTAATTATGCATTTTTGCAGTGCTTCATCAAGTATAACTGCAGTCAATGTATCGCAACCGTGCAGCTCTTGCAAAACAATATCGCTGGCGTATTTTGTGAGCATATATTTTTTTTCATCACTTTCCATGTCATATTCGGTGACTCGCTGTTTCAATACTTGCCTTGAAAAGTTTATTCGTCGTTCTTGCTGGTGGGAGGCATACCACTCAAAAAAGCGCGTCACCATTGCTTTCAAGGACGAATTTTTTGGTATGACCTGTTTCAGTTTCCCATTAAGAGATTCCAACCGATTGTTGGTGAAATTTGATAGATTATAGGTGTTCATATTGAACACAGTCCACGTCATAAAATTTTTAATATGCATGGCGGTATCAAAATTTTCCTTTTTTTAACGTGTTAAGACACCACGACGCAATGTTTTTGTCTTCTGATACAAGAAGACCTACACCTACACCCCTTGCCATTCCCATCCTCAACGAGCAATATCATCGTTGTCATGGCGTTTTTTTAGGAGTTTATATGTGCCATCTAAGAATACAATTTCAGGCCACGTTTTCAAATCTGCTCTCATTTGTGGCGTTGAGAAATAAATGCCCTTTAATTGGACATGGCTGTCATGCGAGATGACGACCTGTGCGCCTGGAAGTTTTTTTTAAAAAAACTGATTAATGTAAAAGTGGGCATAAACGTATAATTTACAACGTATTAGCGCTGATACAGTGAAAATTTGAGACTGCGAAGGTTAAGGGGCTGGAGAGCAACCTCGATTTATTCACGAATTCGGATGGATGGATTTTATTTTGAACCAGCTTCATGTTCGGCTCTAGTTGCAGTTGTACCAGAACGGATAGCTTTTCGGCTGGGGTCAGTTGCCTTACCTCCGGAATTAATTCATAAAATGCCTGAAAGCATGCACAAGTTAGATAATTGTTAAAATCAAATAATAAACGCGTAGGGGGTAAACTCGATGCCGCTTGTGTACAAAGCTTCATAAACAACAAAGTAAAACTGTTGAAATAATTGTTTTAAGCTTTCAATATGGTTACAAATAAAGCCAAGATAACGATCTGGTACAACTGCAACTAGAGCCGAGCATGAAGCTGCTTCAAAATAAAATTTCGCAAGAATTCGGCAAGCAAGTGTCGCTTAAAGATTTGTACAATCTGAAAGCCACACTAAAAGAACAGGATGATGAACGCTTGGACGTTGCTGTGGAGTTGTTGAAAAATAAATATGGTAAATAATTGCACATTGGATAATTTACTGTACGATTCTTTTTACCGGCTTTCACCATATTACTTCTTTCCGGCATGCATTTTGGTCCATCCGAATTCGTGAATAAATCGAGGTTGCTCTCCAGCCCCTTAACCTTCGCAGTCTCAAATTTTCACTGTATCAGCGCTAATACGTTGCAAATTATACGTTTATGCCCACTTTTACATTAATCAGTTTTTTTAAAAAAAACTTCCAGGCGCACAGGTCGTCATCTCGCATGACAGCCATGTCCAATTAAAGGGCATTTATTTCTCAACGCCACAAATGAGAGCAGATTTGAAAACGTGGCCTGAAATTGTATTCTTAGATGGCACATATAAACTCCTAAAAAAACGCCATGACAACGATGATATTGCTCGTTGAGGATGGGAATGGCAAGGGGTGTAGGTGTAGGTCTTCTTGTATCAGAAGAAAAAAAAATAGCGTCGTGGTGTCTTAACACGTTAAAAAAAAGAAAATTTTGATACCGCCATGCATATTAAAAATTTTATGACGTGGACTGTGTTCAATATGAACACCTATAATCTATCAAATTTCACCAACAATCGGTTGGAATCTCTTAATGGGAAACTGAAACAGGTCATACCAAAAAATTCGTCCTTGAAAGCAATGGTGACGCGCTTTTTTGAGTGGTATGCCTCCCACCAGCAAGAACGACGAATAAAGTTTTCAAGGCAAGTATTGAAACAGCGAGTCACCGAATATGACATGGAAAGTGATGAAAAAAAATATATACGCTCACAAAATACGCCAGCGATATTGTTTTGCAAGAGCTGCACGGTTGCGA